>VDFB02000008.1:4465461-5065461 GCA_007258455.2 Sequoia sempervirens | reverse complement strand
AGATGAGCTTTTAACACTTAAGGAAATCAGAAATTCAGGGTTCAAATTTCATAAAAGTGTTACCATTGCCAGAAGAATCACAATTTCAATTAGAAGAAAAGATAGAGATAATAGTAGCGATCATAATGAACTAAGAGATTCAATCCCCAAATTTGGATTGCATAAATTTGAAGACATCAAACTTTTAAATAATACCTAGATTTCATTCTGAATTCTGAATTGGAAATTTCAATAAATCTACGGATATTCAGAAGAAATCAAATACCTTTTCAATTCCAAAAATAAATACTAAATTATGTTTCCTTAAATTCTTAACATCATGAATTAGCTGTATTTTCAACAAAATTTGATTGCTTAATCTAACTATTTCTCTATTTTATACGCAGGTTTGGTAAACCACTATTTTTCCACAACGTTCATTGAAGAAATTTTATAGAAACTTAAAAAGAAGAAAACCTGGACAATCTTGGAAATCGAGCTGAAACGAATTTCTGAAACCTTTGCTGATTCCACTATCAATTTTCCATACTTCGACGGTGAAATTCAAATCAATCCAGCTTTAAATTACGCTTGTAAACAAAATCTAAAAAGAAAAGTTCTTCTAAAACAATTGCCGTGAAACAAACTACTAAAAACTACTTCCTGAAAGTTCTTCCCGTGAATGCCCAAATACCAATTTTCCCAAAAGATCTTAATTCATGCAATTCACTTTCAATCACAAAACTTAACTGACAGATCATCTTACATTGAAAATAGATCCACCAGTTTAACTCATTCTTTAAAATATCAAAACAGACCTTTAACTGACAATCAAAGATACTTATCTCGTCGAAAATATCTTTCCTTAATAATATCTATTTCATATAGTTCAAGTTGCACAATTAAATCAGTAATAATAATATTTTAATTAAAAGCATTGCAAAGAATTAACTTTCTCATTTGAAATTCGATAATCTATTTAATTTAATTTAATAAATTAAATCACAAACATTGGTATAAACATTTATAAACATTTAATAAAATTAATTATTAAATACGCAAACACAAAACAATATAAACGAACACAGCATAATGAACTGGACAACTACACGGGGTAACACAGAGATACTCGTTCGAAAAAGAACGATGGTTTGATAAGGACCTATCAATACCTCCAACAACATAATTTTATTGCATTAGGGTTCGCTCAAACCTGTCAAGCAGGTGGAGCCATTACCTGGTACCTGTGTCTGCAGGAAAACATCAAGGTTAAAACATATATATACTCATGTTAGAAAACACACCGTGAATAAGAATTGCAACGTAACAGGGTACTCACGAATGAGTAATGCTACACTGTCTTATTCACCGAAACAAACAAGTAAGATCAATCATAAACAATCATAACAACTTGATAAACATAAGCAATAGTCATAAACAATTAGCCACATCATGAATGAATCTATCACAGTATCATCAAACTAATCACCTCAACATAACAACCACATGAAAAACCGTAAGCTAATAAACCATATCAGATATATGTCTATCTCAATAACATCACGGAAACACAACCAGATAAATAGGACGTCAATGTATCATCCATAGATTATAAAAACAACATAATGTCAAAGTTATAACTGAGAATACACAACATAGTATTGTAGTGAACTAAAGCATCTAATAGGCAGAATCAAACTGAAAACAACTAAGACAGGATGTCACAGCGAGAGGGTCACTACAGTTTCTTTGTAAATGATGTCGTATGAATCTGATAATATACTATGACTTATAAAGTTTTATCTCTGTAGATTACATCTAAAACTTCTGAATAATCTTGGGTATTGGTATATCCATAATCTTAAACCTATAGATCACTACTTTACAATCCTGTTGTAACTTGACTTTAAGATCTACGCACAGCCTTTACCTAACACATGGTAACTACAAAATAAACATCTTTTGTTCCTTAACCTATTTCCTCACAGAAATGGCGTTGTATTTTAGCAGGGCATAAGATATTTAAAATACTCCTGAGAATATTACCTTGATACGTCCTTACTAAATGTTACCAGATTGTTTCTTAATCGCCATTCTAATGATGAATATAGAGAAAGATAGCGCTGCACTGCTTTTGGTATCTTTGATTAACTTTTGATTTGTAAATTTCAATAATTATTGGTATTTGAGAATTTATGTCAAACAACTTGCTGAATTAAGCGTCGATTGTCATTCTTCCTTTCTGATCTTATTTAAGTTTACCAGTAATTATTCTTGATGACCATGTGCATGGAGCGCAAGGAATGTTTCAAGATTTTTGTGTTCATATCGCATCTTTCTTGTAATACCTGATTCTTGTTTATCTGTTTTTATGAAATATGTGCTAATGGTAGTATAATATTTATGCATGCATCCTGAAGATTACCCACAGTTTTGATTTCATTTTTTTTGTTTTTATCTGAAAACTATTAATCTATGCCTAGTATGAACTCTCTCTCTTTGCATGTAATAGTCGGGGAAAGTCTCTTGAATAGATAATTGTCTGAAAGATTCTTACTGAATGTAAATATTAGTTAAGTGGAGTCCATAAAGACAAAGAAAAGATATTTAAGATTTTAAGAGTTATGTATATTAAATATTTGTAATAACAATGCTTTGAGTTGTATATATTAAGTGATTGAATTACCTTTATATAAAGATTATACTTTACGTTTATTAAAATGTAATTAAATACTTTATTTTTAAATTGTATGAAGTATATATATTAATATTATTAGTTTGTTTATTAAGAATTTTCAATTCCTTAAGTTAAGTTAATTGAAAATTATTAGATGTATATATATTATAATGTGGATGATGATATCTTCATTTTATTAAAAGCTTGAGAAGTGAATTTGTGATGATAAGATTTTAAATTTTCCAATTTATGAAGATTGAAAATATGAATTGCGGAGTTGTGTTCTAGCTGTAAATGAGTGTATTTACATTATGTTATAGAGGTGTGTATTATTTTATCTACACCGAGACTAGAAAAGTGAATATCAAATCGACAAGTTTATTACACTCTTATTTTGATTTATCATGTTTGTTTTCTTGGGGGTATAGCATTTATATTTTATTGTTGACCTAATAGACTTCTTGGAGGCTAAGGTCTGTTCCTAGCGGAAGATGTAGGCCTTTGTGGTTGTGAATTTTATGCTTGATAGATACCCTTGATCTTTCTGTCTAGTCATGTTATAGTGAGAGTGGATTGCGTTAGGGGCCGAAATCCTATAGTGATTGTCTGGGTAACCTAACGTAGGTGTGTTAATTAAGTGATAACCTAACTAATATATTAGGGGTTGGGTAGTTCTAAACACTAAATCAGATAATGGTATCCTCGCCTACTTCTTAACACTCGTTTAGGTTGAGAAAAGGCTGAGAAGGCCTGGAATGGCAAGTCGCCATCTTGTCCTCTTGAAAGATGTAACGACACCGCATTAGTCTGCATAGGGGTCGGGAATCGGTAGAGGTACCAGGGTAACTCTTGGAGAGGGTCGGTAGTCTAGGAAGATTCACCAGGGTAACCTATCCCGACAATGTGATGACACTCTCTTAGTCTATATCATGATGGTGTTTCCTTTTGTTGAGATTTCAATTTAATGTAACTTGATACTGAGAATTTATCCATTTTGATTTGTAAACGTTATGTCGTAATGTGAATTGTAAACCCCATAAATGTAATGTTTTGTCTTCTTTGTTTATGGACCTATCAATTATCTCCTAGCACGGAGGGAGTGGACCTTTGGGTTCCACGTGGTCAGGAGGAAACCGTGCTACACCTTTCTTTGAACTTTCTTGCAGTTGATCCTATGCTTGCAGCAGTTCCAGTTACTACTTTTTTCGTGACTGTTGATGCGGAGCTTGTTCATGGATATGAACACTATATGTTTTGTAAATTTATCTCTTGTATAAGAGTGTACTAATTGTACCACCTTTGATATATGGAGATTCTTTGAAATCTCACTTTATGTAAAATGGACATTTGGGATATTTGATTATATGTAGTTTTATAAATTGGTTCTTACATGAAATCAAATTTGTACTTTTGTTAATAATCAATGTGTTGAGTTTATTTATTAAGTTTTATGGAACAACGTCTTGGAAACTTTATTGCAATTGTGTAATTAATTATCTTTAAAAAAAAAAATTATTCGGTTAACTTTGCTTTTTACACTTTGTTATAATGTAACTAAGGCGGGGCGTTACAACTTAGGTACCTTAAATCAATAAAAACACCTTAAAAACTCAACTTTTCAACCCCCAAAAAGTGCCCTAAAGATCAAATCCGAGTTTTTCCACTTGGGTGGACAACTCACCACTTAAATGGATTGACATGGAAATTAAAACCAATTTACAAACATGCACAAATAACATCACAAAAAAAAATACATTACATAATGGAACTATAGTCCCTCCATATGGACTATAGCTCGGCTTCACTGGTAAATTCACTCAGGGTTCCCAAAGGTCACCTCCAATTTCCATTGGCCATGGAAAGGGTACCTGCACACTCGATGCACACGTTAATCCATCCAATAAATCATGTATCAAAACAATCGAATCACCACTTCATATACACAAGTTTCCATCCAAATAAATCATAAAATTGAATCACTATTTCATATACACAAGTTTCCACCCAAATAAATCATATGTCAAAACAATTGAAGCACCATTTCATATACACAAGTTTCACAATTTCACATAGCATATATATCTCATATCATAACTGAAAAAATCACTAATCACCTATCATATCCAGTTCTTTTTACCTTAATTTTCAATTTCATCAAATTATAACATGGTTTATTCATAACACATATTTCATTTGTTCATCATTTCAAAATTCAAATTGAACAACCACAGTACCTAGCATAAATTTAGGTCAACCATCATAGTCATCTAACTAAGCATGTAGCATCATAATCAAATCATCATAAGAACTCCAATGTCTAAATACCATATTCAAATCATTATGAGAACTCAAATGTCTAAGTATCATGTCATCAAGAGTATCTCTAATCATAATCAATAACCACAACTCAAAATAGTCTAAATACTAGGTGTATCATAGGGGTAGGCCTCACATTGTGTGTCTTGTGGTATAGTGATAGCTTTTGAGTGTGTATGCAATTCTCTTGCACCTTGTGCGATCCTAAGAAACAATCACTTAGAAGTTGTTACTTTACCGCCCCCACATTTAAATTTGGACATTAAAATGAATAAGTGTTTTCAATTTGTGTAACCTCAATTCAACAATAGAAGTATCCTCTCTCCTTGTGCACTTGTGTGATCCTGGGTGCAAGAGAAACTGTTATTGACTCTAAGAATTTGGCCTTCCTTCATGGGAAAAGTACTCACCCCAAGGTGACTCAAACTGGCAACGAAGCTCTTTAGCTGAGCTACTCCTGACCGGTATACAAATGTGAATCCTAATGGAAAACTTAGGATTACGAGTGCAGATGTGTCACACAGACAAGTGAATCCTCATAAACCCTATGGAGCATAACCTCTCTAGGCTAGGATTCCTCCTTATCAGAGCTGATCTTTCCTCATATGTGGCCACTTGAATGGGTGTCCGAACTAAAAACATTTTGTGTATTTGCCAAAAACTCTTTCTATTCATTGGTGCAACAACAATAATTTCCAAGGCATCCACATTCTCGCAGTTCTTAGTAGAGGTGAAGATCCTGTTATGGGAGATTTATGAGGGCTCAAAGCTTGGTTGACCCAAGAAGTGAGTGCAATGTAAGGGGGAGCTAGTGTGGCCAAACTTCTAAATCACCCGCTAAGAATAAGTGCGGCTAGGGAAACTGACATGGAATCCAGTGAATATAGTCCTTATCAAACCTAGGATTGTGCTTGTCTTCATTATGCTTGTTTTCAACATTCAAAGACAAAACCATGTGTTTTCCAAGTGTTTTCTGAAACAATGAACAAATAAACATCCTTCACAGATCTAGAAAAACACACTCAAACTGAAACAATCCTAAAAATCTACCAAAATTGCAAAGAAACTAGAATTTTATTCACTCTGCAATGCATTTGCTACCCTATGCAACACATTCAATATTTTTAACCACATCTGAGACTCTATGAACTACAATCGACCTGAAAAGCCACATTTGCTAACTAAAACAATGCATCCAACTGTAACACAATGTATTTGCTTTCCAAAACACCGCAATTGATTTTTTGAACCGCATATGTGACCTAAAACAATGCATTTGCTAAAATTGAGATGCATTTGATCCTCCTCAATGCATTTGGTATCTGAAATGACACAAGGGTCCTTAATGCATCCTCGGTAGGAAGGATATCAATGCATTATGCACTTCACTGATGAGGGTCCTATCCTTTCCACCGGTTTCCTATACTATGGAAACAACTACCACCTAAGGAAGAACTAGGGTTGCATATGAGGATGACACAAAGGGGAAATGACTCATCTTAGATTCAAGAGTCTAGTGCATGGTCACCATAATGGGATCCATTAACCTAGAGTACCCAGTGTTTGATAACCTGGCTCTGATACCAAGTGTAACACCCTGACGCACAAACCCCAAAGGACAATTAAGATAACAATTACCGCATAAATTTTTTTTTTAAAAGTTAACATATAACATAAGTACATTAAGTTCTAATACATGACATTCAATTAAATGCAGCCACTAGCTACCCATGTCCTCTGGGGTACAAGTGAAGACATTACGAAACCAAAACTCATACATTAACAATAACGAACAAAAGCCTAGATTAAAACTATGATAAAGTTTCATGTTTACATTAATCACACACCCATCATAATTTCATCACTAAGAAGCATTCACGTGTGATAACTCAATATAAACAAGATCCTCTCAGTTTTAATAACCATAAACATATAATATAAACATGAGAATACAAGAAGCATACTTCCACAGATACAACATGTTCAAATGACAATAACCACAATCACTAATCACATAAGGAATACAAAGGTACCATTTACATTACATCTGTTTCCAATACATTACACCATTCAAAAGCATAAGTTTACATGACTATCTCCCAACACAACATGGGAGTAATACACCAAATACAGGAGTATAACAGAAATAAAGAATATGCATCTGGTTATATAGTGAACTCTGGAACACTTTGCATATGTGTAACACTGCACCGTACAAACGCTGACAAGGAACCCAATGGGGTGCATAGCACATTCCACTTGACCGTGTGGACCCAAAGGTCCAACCCCCCATGCAAGGAGTAGACAAGAAAGATCCAAAATCCAAGATAGTCAAGAAGAACGACCATGAGAACCAACCACAAACAAGAAACCAAAACATGACGAACAACAACATCATTAACCACATAAGGTGACTGCTTCCAAAGGCGACCAAGGGAAAAGTAAGGGAAACTATGGGAGAGTGTCATCGCATGGCCCTAACATGGGTTATCTTGGATGCCTCTCACTAGGCGTTGGCCCCCATCTATGGTTATACCGGCTACCTCTCACTAGGCGTCGGCCCCATAGGGTGACACGTGCAGAACCGTTAACCTCTCATGGGGATGAGGTAACGACCTTTCCAACCACTGTCTTCTCATCCCACCCTTAGTTTGTGAGAGCACTAATGACGTGGATGAGGAATCTATTTTATCTTTAGTTAATGTTTTCCCACCCATTGGTTTATTTTATTAGGTTTTTACTCACACTTAACCAGGCTTCCCCTTTGTGTTTTAGCCCCTATGGAGAGCCACCCTCCCTATAGCTCCAAACATATGCACACTACAACAAAGGGTTTACCCAACATTAAAATCACATAACTAGAATCCGCGCAAGGCATGAACCATCTCGCCAAAGAATCACAACGAAGGCATGATAAAAACACAAGGTAACACCCACAAGAATAAAAAATATAAAGGCCAGATCATGATAGTCTGATAATACAGCTTTCCCACTACCTCTGGAAGCCTACTGAACTACTACTCTTGACTCCCAATAGGGAAGGTCTTAATGCTATGGGTTCCCACAAGACTAAATACTAAAGTACATCAAATAGAAAATGATTCAAGGAGAAAGGAACGCACTCAACAAAGAATCATAAAAATCCAACTTAAATTCTCATTTCACACTCAAGATAGAACCATCCAAAATCGTCTGTTAATTCAACACAATCCTAATGAATAAAATCACCTCCAAAACCAAGAAACCCAAAAAGGGGTAGACACAACAACACAAAAACATCAAATCCACCTTAAAACACCTGAATACATTCAATGAATATACCCTAAAGGATGGTGACAACCAAGTACATTGTATCCATTCATCCATTAGGGAATAGCTTTTAAAAAAAAAAGTACATATTATCAATCTGACAATCTATATAACCACATTTAACTCAAAAATCTATTTTCACGACACCCAAATGTCAATGAACATGATCAACAAATTTTCAACACATTTATAAGAGGATAAATTGAAGTCCACATTTAAGAAAAGAATAATAAAAAGAATCCTTCTATTGTAAAGACAAACCATCATCCAATCATTTAATTACTCTGTTAGGTAAAACATCACCAAGAAAGATTTAATCTAAACTCAATTCAATTTCACTATTTCCCTTAACTCCCTTATAAAACCGTTTACCAAATCAAACATAATCCCATTTACATTATTTCCCAATTTTTACTCATGTATCAACCAATTTCCAATATTTTGTTTTCTTTAATATAAATATAACAATCCTTTCTTAATACATCTTTTTGTTCTTTTCAATATAGTTTTCTAATCAGATAAGACTCACAATATTTCAAGTGCTATCATTAAGTAGTTATCCATTCTTTATCAAAAGTTAACTAAATTCTATCTACAATAAAAATTAACATAAATAACTAACTAAATATATATTTACTTACTTCCTTTCCCCTTCTATATAAACTTCAAGTTCACTTGTCTAACCCTATTTAATTTTCACAAACCTAAGTATCAATACAAGGAAATATGATAACCGATCATCATTTATAACTCAATTATTCATATACACATAGAACCATATGGATGGATCACAAACATATTCCAGATTACACATTCATAAATACACAAACATTTACATGTATATTTACACACACACATATATGTATTATTCCATTTATTATTCTTTCAATAGATATACTATTTTCCTCTCATGTAACAATCCATTATTTAGGAATGCAACAAAACCAAAATATAACTAGATCCTAACTAGAGCATTATAAAGCATCCACTACAAAAAGCATTGAAATACACTAACTCAAACACATATTATTTTCCTATTGAATAAAAATCACTGATTACCCTACCCTATCTGTCACCTCGGATTATACAAAACTATAATAATAAAAGTACATTAAAATTAAATAAACTCTAAAATATTTCACCGTCTCTCGAGTAAAAACATAACTATAAAATTAAATATAATTTAAATTTTCTTTTAACTTAATAGGCTTTATACAATTAACTCATTTTCTTTAAGAGAAATTACTTTAATAGTGACATTACATAACAAGATATTTATTCATTTCCAAACTGCACATACCAATCTATAACTATATACCTATATATATATATACTACATTTAAATCTATCAACTCACACTGTTAAAATATATTCAAAATTAAAAATCACGACTGTCAAACAGCATATAGTATCTGTAATGCCCCGCCACGCAACCCTAGAGGAAGTTGCAATTCACTACTTAAATGCACCAAAAAAAAAAAATTGTTTAAGTACAAATAACATGTAAGATGAATACACATTGCCAACAACCTCTAAGGCCACGAGACAAAGATTACTTTAAAACCCAAACAACAACAAACATTAATATAAACCAAAGCATTAATCACTTAAGGAAATGAGGCAACGTACATTCCATACAAGATAACTTACAACGAAGGATAATAAATTCCAAAAGATTTCAATTAACAATATTTAAACAATAAGATTACAACACTCATTCCCCGAATGAGGTAATTCCAACAAAAAATGATTACATATAACAAATTCCTCCTCGATAACAACTGAGGGGTAATAAAATACAATAAGAACTGAGAGAACAAGGCATGAGAAGAAATTGATTCCCATGAGCTCTCCAGCTAGAAATCACGAACACACGAACATGAAGAAGAACCAACAGAATAAGATGCACGCCACCCGACCACGGGGAATCCAAAAGGTTCCACTCCCTCCATGCTAGGAGATAGTAACCAGGAATTCCTACCCAAGACCATCTACCACTGGACACGGGTCACACAAAGCTGATACAAAATAAATACAAGACCTCATCACATGACTGAACGATCATATGTACAACTCTAGGTACGACTCACACAACATTGACAAAGGTTACATTGCTTCCAGACATAGAATAGATCAAGAGTGCCACAAATATCAAATACAAGCTACTGACTTAGGAAGAGTGTCATCGCATAGTTCGCCAAGGGATATCCTCTAGGAATCTTCCTAGGCCCCGGCCCCCACTCCATGGGTTATCCTGGTAGCCTCAACCGAAATCCCGGCACCAATGCTTACTCATGCGGAACCAAATATCTCTTGTGAAGACGAGATAGATGATCTTGCCATTCCAGGCCTTCCCGTCTCATCCCAAGTCTCGAACTAGCCCTTAGGCCCATGAGTGAGGCACAAATTATCTTGTTTAATGTTTGATGCAACCTAAGCTTCTAAAAGTTTTATTTAGTTATCACTGAATTAACCAACTTGCAAAGGGTTATCCTGGCACCACTTTGTGCGCCGGCGCCCATTGCAAGCCACTCTCCTAAGACAACTCACATGGTTATAACCACAATAGGTGACCAGATAACACGACCTCTCCAATCCAAGGAGGTAACAAAACAAGGAAACTCACTCCAAACACTGGAGGAAAACAAGGTTAAAACCCTCTCCAACACTAGAGGTAAACAAGGTCACATAATCCACTCCATACACTGGAGGAAAACAAAATACAAAATACCACTCCATCCAAAGGAGGCATAAACACATGACCCTCTCCTATTCCCAAGGAGGCATGAAACATCCCCATTTGTGAGAACCGGGTGAAACATCATGGTGTAACTATGCACATTTTCCCATGACACAACAAAATTGACTCACATACCACAATCCCATACCAATACATGAACTCCTATTTGGAAGACTTCAACATTGACTCTATCCTCCCAACATAGAGAAAGTACATATAAACACTAAAAGCATTTCGAGCAACCAAATGCGCTAATGTTCGGATTTCCTAAATCCAGTCAAACACAGTTTACATGACTTGCATTTATCCAATCAATCGAACCCATTTCTTTTCACGACATAGAAATATGCAAAGAATAGATCACATACTCTAAATTTCACAACCATATTCCAAAATCAAGACATTTTAATAAATAACATCATCGAACTGGAATTAAACCAATCAATCACTCTACGTTTCACAATCATATACTGTAAGTAAATCCACTTGATTTATAAAACATCTGGATTGAATAAATTACTCTTATAGCAATAAGTCAAACAACTCAATCTCATATGATTCATGAAATCATTCGTTATTTCTAAGTTTAACCACTGTATTCTATAAGTTAAACTTTTGGTAAATAATCAATTAGATCAAATAAATCAGTCTTAATCTCAACTCTACATTACATAAATCATCTAGATCTCATCTCTTCTTGAACATAATATATTCCAATCAATTATACTAAATAGTATATACATAAATCCTCTTGCCAACATTAAAGAATTTAATCCAATAATACAACTCTACTTGATCAATCTATAATTAATCAAAATCAATGTTATCAATAAATCCACATTTGACAAATACAATTCTTTGATTTAAATAAATCATTCGTTAATCCTAAGCTCTCCAATTACGTTCCATAATTAAAGATCAGAATCCACCTGATTGAACTAAGTTATTCATTGTCTCTAAGTTCTCAATTGTCTTCCATACTTAGAACATTTTGATAAATAGACATCTAGATGAAATAAATTAATCTTGAATTCAAATTCGCATCAATGATTTAACTAAATGTTAATCAAATCATTTAATCTATTTTACCACATGGATTAAATTAATTAATTAATTGAATTATATATTCTAAATAAAACAAATGATCAACATCATCTTTCATTTCTTTGATACCCACGCGATAATCATTTTAGAGTAAGTTCTATTTTCGATATTCAAATATCATCTAAATGTGTACCCCTAAAGATCATTTAGGATTCCAAGATTTCTCGTTCAAAACATAATTTAAAACCCCATTAATTAAAATATATCTAATAACATATGTTTCAATTAATCATGTTTTATTCCTTATTATTTACATAAACAAAATATGTCTTTAACCTATATTTAAATAATAGCTTAAAATCACTTCTTTCGAAATTTATGGCTATTTATTAAAATACCAATTTCCTTCAAATATAATAATCCCATGATCATTTTAAAATTCCAATAATATGCCAAATAAAATATTATTTTCTTTGCAAATAAATAAACTATTTAATTTCCATTTTAATATTTCCATATAACAAAATTTATTTAAATTAAAATATTATATATATATATATATATATATATATATATATATATATATATATATATATATATATATATATATATATATATATATATATATATATATATTTTTATAACATATACATATTATATATATACAATATTATAATATTATTATATATATCAAATATATATAATATTATAATAGTATAATATATATATAATATTTATATATAATAAAATAAACATATAAAATAAAATATTTAAAAAAATCAAATATCACAAAGAAACGAAAATTAAAAAAAAACTTTTATTTCTTTTAAAAAGACAAAGCGACTCTGCCGCAAACAAGATAGGTCACTGAGATCGCACGCTGAGCCACTCATGGGGCTGTACATGGTGCTGGCAAGGCCTCAACAAACAAAACAAACCCCAATTTTATTTTTTTATTATTTTAAAAATTTTGTTTTAAACAAAAACTCCCTGACGAATTTTACCAGTTCGAATACGAGAAAAAAATATATATTTGATATATATATATATATACATGATCACACAAATTGGGCAAGCTTTCTTTGAAGAAATAACTGAGAATCAAAAGTTTAAATCATAATACTATGATAAATTTTCTGGGTTTTCTCCATTTTACCAAATAAGTTAAAATTCTTCATTTGAGTTCCTCTAAGTTTTTCTATTGCTAGATTTGAATGAATTTTTAGGGGTTTTATTGGATTTTCAAACAGCATATTAAAGATTTCAAAAAAAAACATGAATAGTGTTTCATCTATTTCAAAATGAACAAGCAAGATTGAAGAAGAACCTAATTTTGTTCCACAAATTTGAAACCTTCAACCATGGTGTTCTCCAATCCTTCCCTTGAATCCAACTCCAACAAAACCTCCATCTCCTTCAAGATTTCAAGCAAAACCATAGCCAAAACCAATTTTTTCCCAAATTGCAAGATTAAAAATTCATGAGAGCTCATTTCCTCCAAAATAGGGTTTTTTCAATTTGGTTAAAGAAACCCTAAAATTCCCACTCACAAAATATAATTTAAAAACATGGAAATTTTTCTACTTTTTAATTCACAATCCAATTTTGAATTTTTAAATTCAAAAGCCCATTTCTAATTTTAAATTCAAAACCCAAATTCAAATTTTTAATTCAACCTTATGCATTTTCCAAATTTCTCATAAAACATAAGTATTTGAAAATTACCAATAAATAATTTCCTCAACAATATTTTTCAAAAGTGGAATTAAAACATATTGTCATTTAATTATTTATTTTAATTTAATCGTAACTATTCAGACAAGATTTTAATTAAATCCTAAATATCCAATATAACTTCCATTTTCAATTTCAATTGAATTTAGATATACAATAACGCCAAAATCACTATTTTGTTTAATATATCACTATTAATCTAATTAATTAATAAACTAAATATAGTTTATTAATTAATCAAATCAATCAATAACCCAATCATTATTTTATTAATTTCATCAAATAAATCAATAAAATAAATCACATTTCAACATTGCAACTAAACGCATTTAATCATCAATTAAACTACACAAGTCATTTAATAAACTTTAAACTTGAAATTAAATAAACACTCAAGGGGAAATTGACCAAGTTAAAACAACTAACCCCAACGACAACCCGACAACACGCTATGACTAGGGTGACGACTTGGTTCGGAAAACCTAGCTACTATCTCCCAATCAATTACTGTTGGTAAATGGACACGCTCACACCTGTGAAACCAGGTGGAGTCGATGTCATGTACCTGCAAACCTGCAACAAAGAGCATGTCGAACGTGCAACATATATATGTATGTTATGATCAAACACACCGTGAAGAGGAAATCTTAGAATTGTAGGGCGCTCGCAAGAGAGTGATACAATCCGTCCCCTTCACCAATATAGTATCTCTAACTGATGCATCTAACATCAATGGTATGATCAATAGCATAAACATCATTTAATTAGATATCTTCTAATTTATTCTAAAACATGTCATTAAGATACATCAGAATAAGATAACATCACCTCAACATATAGCTTCCACATCGTTTAACAATCATGATCACAAGTACTCAAGTTTGAAAGTCTAAGCATGTTCAGACACAATCATCACATTACGATATAATCATAAGCATCACTAAACAGTTAATGATTAAATAATCACCAAGTTCACAGTCACATCATAAGCATAATCAGACATAAAAGAACCTTGCCGATCCAAATATCCAAAACAGAGGGGTGTTACAGTATCACAAGTACCACCGGCACCACATATATATATATATTCAATAGGCATCAATATACACAAATATCAGTGGGAGACCAAGGAAGATTAACACGAATGAAAGAAATTGAAGGGTGTGACCAGGCGGCCGGGCTTAACCGACACACTCTAAGAATTGACTGCTTAGGTGGTCGGGCCCACTCTTAACCTCACCTTTCCCCTTCGTAGCTTTTCGTTTACGGATTTGTCGTTGCAACTGTTTCAAGGATTCACATCTCATTTTCGTACTTGCAGTTTCAGTTGTTATGGTAGTTCCCCGTAGGACGCGCCTATTCTACCAAAAAAAACATAGAAAATAGCATGTTAACATGCATATGGGCATAGATAACATCATACAAAACCCATATAATGGGACCCACCAAGACAGAGCAGAAGTGACGACAGCTCTGTTACTTAGTTTTGCCGCCCAGTATTACTTTTGATAATTCAAACTTAAAGTGCAGTCCCAATTTATTATATTATATTATTATATTTTTATATATTTATTATTGTACTTACTATTATTATATTTTTTTATAATTAAAATTAAATTTGTATTATTATTCTATAATTATAATTATAATATTGTTTTATGACTAATATTATATTATATATTAGTTTTAGAATATTATAATTATTAAATTATTTTATTATTTTTATATTATATTATTATATTATAATTTTATATTATTTTATTATAGTATTATAGTATTATTATGATATTAAAATTATTATGTTATTATATATTTAAATATTATATTATATATTCAATATTGTTTTTATTATTATTATATATTTTTATAATGTAATTAAATTTATATTATTATTTTATAATTATTATTATATTAAATTATATATTTATTATATATGTATTATTATGTAAATAAATTTATGTGATTATTTTATAATTAATATATTATTATAGAAGTATTTTACTAGCAATCGCATCTTGTTGTGCAATGGGTATGTTGAAGAGGTGTGGAAGGTCAATAAGGGAAATTTTGGACTATTTTTTGTATGCATTTGTGTAGTACATGAGTTAAATTGGTGGGAAATTTAAAAAATGATTATGTGTGCAACAAAGGTCTCAATGGAGAAGTGGTAGCTTCAAATCAACTATGCATCCACTTACAAGGATCTAAACACAATTGAAAACCCTCTAAATCATGAAGATAATCAAAATCCATTACCAATAGGCTCATCTTATCTTTGCAATAAGGAGAGAGGGATAGAAAGAGGGAGAGATAGTCGGGGGAAGAGTGAGAGAGAGAGAAAGAGGGGCAAGGAGATAGAGCTAAAGGAAAAGATAGAGATGCAGAAGGAGAGGGAGAGGGATATGAAGTAGAGGGAGATAGAGATAGAGACGAAAATGGAGATGGAGAAGGAGGGGAGGGATATGGAGGAGAGGAATATATAAAGAGAGAGGGCAGAGAGGGATAGAAAAATATGGAAGAGATAAATATATAAAGAGGGAGAGAATGAGAGACGAAGAGATCTATATATATGTATGTATGTATGTATAACTTATGTATATATATGTATGTATATATATATATATAAAGTGAGATAGAGAGAGGGAGAGCTATCTAGGGGTAGAGAGATTGAGAAATAACAAGATAGAGATAGAGTGAAAGATGGAAGAATAAATTTGGAGAGATGGAGAGAGATTCAAAGAGATATAGATATAGAGGTATAGGAAGAGGAAGAGGGAGAGGGAGAGAGATGGAGCGAGATGAATGGATAGAGAGAGGGGGACATGTCTAAAAATAGAGGGGGAAGAGAGGAAGATAAAGTTAAAGATGAAGATAGATCAAGAGAGCAAAAGGGAGACAAGTAGATAGAGATAGACATAGAGGGAAAGATAAAGATAGAGAGAGATAGGGAGATATTGATGAAGAGATAAATTTATATAAAGGAAGAAGAAGAGGGAGATAAAGAAGAAGAGATAGAGATATATAAAGGAAGAGGGAGAGGAAGATGGAGATTTAGAGGAAGGGGGAGAGCTCCTGGAGAGATGGAGAGAGATATAGATGGTGACATATAGTGATAGAGAGATATAGATATAAGAAGATATAGAGATACGAGGAGAGGGAGATAGAGATTGAGAGATAGACAAACAAAGAGAAGTACAAGCATAGAGAAATAGAGAGAGGGAGAGAGAAATATAGGTGATAGAGGGAGAGAGAATGAGGTTCAAGATAGATCGATATATGGAAAGATAAAGGGAGAGAGATATGGGAAGAGAAAGGGAGAGAGAGGTAGAGATAGAGACAAGTAATAAAGAGGGAGAGAGATGGAGAAAGGGAGGAGAGATAGATATAGAGATAGGTAGGGAGAAACAAGGATTGTGTGTGAGTGAGAGAGAGATATAGAGATAGAGATAGGGATGGAGAAATATGGAGTGTGTGTGTGTGATGAGAGAGATAGAGAGGGGGAGATATCTAAATAAAATATGGAGGGAGAGAGGGAGAGATAAAGAGATAGATATATAGCAGAAAAATATAGGGGGAAGAGAGAGAGAGAGATGCAGGGAGAGATAAGGAGTTAGATATGGGGGAGATACATAAAGAGGAAGATAGATATAGCAATGGATATGAAGATGGAGATGGATCAAATCTTTCACATATTTGGATCTAGAATTACCTTACAACATCTTGCTCGGCCGCCCATGGATTCATGCCTTAAAAGCCGTCCCATCCACATATCACCAATGCTTAAAATTTCTATTTGACGGCACAAAAATCACTATATATGGTGACCCCGACCCTTTTCAATATTGCACCAACCTAAGGGGTATTTCTGCAAACCGAGTACCTATTAACCGAGAAGCAACTGGCTCCTCTTCTTCTAAATACGTTGACCCATCCACACTCCCATCATCTTCCACGTCCACTCCATCCACGTCTTCCACCACACCACCATCTTCCACAAACCCTAAGATTGAAACCACTATCAAGATCCAAGACCTCAGCTGTGGAGAATTCAAACTACATACAACATATAGCATAACAACAATACCCAAGTCTTCAAAGGTCTATGGTCAACCATGTTTTAGAATGGAACCCAAAGAAATTTTCAAAGTTTCACCAAAAACAATTTTCATCAAATGGGGAGACATGAGTAACGAGGACCTTGTCGATATTACAGGATGGCTCTATAAGGAAATGATAGACCTACCCCCATTACCAGTTAAGAAATATGGCAAGGGATATGACATAATGAAGGCTAAGGGCTACGATGGCACTAGTGGCCTAGGAAGAAATAAAACTGGACGAAGAGAGCCCATAAAATCTTTCAAAATACCAAAGTATCTTGGATTAGGGTATGGATTGCCCGACAATGACGACCGATGTACCACTGGGCTTTCGAGTGAGCATGTGCATGCTTCGGAAAGTGTCGAGACCACTAAGGAAAACTTTACCGAAACTGACTCCCAAGAGTGGGAATTTGGCTCTCAAAGATCCTTAAGTGACTGCTGCCTTGATTTGTTTGTCGAAACGGGGGAGCTCACCTCTGAAAAAAAAATTTGGCAAACATTTAAAATCGATCAGGCACCAAATAGTCATAGTTCCATTTCCCTTCCCCATGAAATACAAACCCCACCATCTGAATCCCTTTAGTCCAATCCATCTAAAGTACAAGATGACACTGACAACTATGACTCTAAGTCCTTCATGCCTTATTTTGACAATGAATATGAGACTAGTGAAGGGGAATATTGGATAGAGTCTGATGTGGAGTTGGATGATGATAATCTCATCTACAATATCACTAAATCCGTCTGCATGCTTTTCGCACCCTCCCCTCAATTCACCAACGCTGATGATGGTATTTCCCTAGTTTATCCTCAACTAGTCGATTGGGACCAACAAGGCCCGCCAGTCCAGGACACCTTTCAAAATGATGAGGAAATTGCAAAGTTTATGGGATTACATGAGGGCATACCCAGTGGTGATCACAAGGCAGGATTCTCCATTGATCTAGATTGTGCAGCCTACTTCAACGAGACTGCTCCATCCTCCAGTCACAAAATTAAAAATGAAAATAAAATAACAAATGAAACGTCTTTAGGTGAAAACCGAAAGGCCCCTTCTAACGACAAAAAAGTAAAAACAAAGGACGTATCTGTGGGTGAAAATCTCTCTGAGGCACCCAAGGATGGAGGACTGGACTTTCTTCCCGTAACACAAGAGAAATCAACTATGCTTATAGAAAACAACATATCAACTGCAGAAGATCCCAAAATGGTCCTCTTCACTGCATCATTGATTGAAGAAGAGAGACCAAAATTTCACAAATTCTTTGCAGAACGTAAAGTCAACTTCGCATGGTCCTATGCTGACATGTCGGGATTAGACCCAGAACTGGTTCTGCACCATCTACCATTATTGCCTAATGCCAAACCAGTTAAATAGAAGTTACGCAAAATGCATCCTCAGGTCGCTCTATTGGTCAAGGCTGAGTTGAAGAAACTTCTAGACGCTGGGTTCATACGGTCTATTGATTATGCTGAATGGATATCTAACCTGGTGCCAGTAACAAAGCCAAATGGGATGATCCACGTCTGCACATATTTTAGAGACCTAAATAAGGCATGCCCAAAAGATGACTTTCCTTTACCGAATATTGATATCATAGTTGACCTCATAGTAGGATATGAGATGTCCCTCATGGACGGTTTCTCCGACTATAATCAGATTCATATTGCCCCCGAAGACCAACATAAAATAGCATTCACTTGCCCATGGGGTACATACTGTTGGAATGTCATGCCATTTGGTCTTAAAAATGCAGGCGCCACATATCAGAGGGCTATGACCACAATATTTCATGACATGATGCATAAAATAATGGAAGATTACGTAGACGACCTTTTGGCTAAATTAGTAACAAGAAAGGATCATCTGAAGGTGTTAGACACAATTTTCAAGAGACTAGAAGAATACAAATTCTGACTGAATCCTAAGAAATGTGTCTTCAATATAACATCAGGTAAACTCTTGGGATACATAGTTTCTCGAAGAGGCATTGAGGTTGATCCAGCAAAAGTAATAGAAATTATAGACATGCCTCCGCCCAGAGGAATCAATGAACTCAAAACCCTACAAGGCAGGGTACAATCTATTCAGTACTTCATAGCCCAATTGGCTAATAAATGCCAACCATTCCAATATCTTCTGCGCAAAGGTATCCCCTTTGTGTGGACAGATAAATGCCAAGAAGCCTTTTAGCACATAAAATACTACTTACTATCACCGCCAGTCCTCATGTCGCCCATTCACGGAAAGCCTTTGATATTATACATCTCTTCCACTAATTCAGCACTGGGGGCATTGCTAGCACAAAATGACCAAGAAGAAAAAGAAAGAGCTATATATTACATCAGTTAGACATTGGTCGAGTATGAACTGAACTACACATCAATTGAACGGGCTTGTCTAGCCGTGGTCTTTGCAGCACAGAAGCTAAGAAATTATATGTTAAGCCATCAAACACAACTAGTAGCAAAGATCGACCCCCTCAAATATTTGTTAAGTCGGGCAGCATTAACGAGACGTCTGGAAGAATGGGTCATGATTCTGAACGAATATGATATTCAATATGTAGAAAGAAAGGCAATAAAAGGACAAGTCATAGCAGACCAGCTGGCGGATGCACCTTTACAAAGTGATCACCCATTAGTGGCATATTTTCCAAATGAGTCGATATTCCATATGGAACCTAAGTCACCTTGGAGACTCTACTTCGATGGATCACACACTAATCACGGCTCGGGGATAGGAATCTTGTTCATCACCCCTCAAGGAGACTCCATTCCTAAGTCTTTCCACATAGCTTTCCCATGCACCAATAATGTGGCGGAATATAAGGCACTGGTTACGGGACTTAGAATGGAAATAAAATGGAAAATCAAAGCATTACATGTCTATGGGGATTCTCAATTAGTCATCAACCAAGTTAATGATGACTACGACACAAAAGATGAGAAGTTGATGCCCTACAAATGGATGGTTGACAGTTTCCAAATGTACTTTCATATGGTAAATTTTGAACAAGTTCCAAGAACATAGAACAAAGCGGCAGATGCCATGGCTACAATAGGCTCTCTCCTCGACATTCCAAGCAATATGCCTCAGTTGGAATTCCTAATAGAACAATTGTTGGTCCCTACCTATGACATTTCAGAGTCAAAGATGGTATGTAAACTTGTTGGTCCTGACTCTCCCTGGTACCAAGATATTTATGACTACCTTAAGTCTCAAACCCTTCCACCTAACCTGTCCAATAACCAGAGGAAGTCCTTCATCCAAAAAGTCACAAGATATGCCATCGTCAGTGACACCCTTTACCATCGTAGCTTTGACGACACCCTCCTTAGATGTCTTGACACCAACGAAGCACGTACAACCTTACACGAAGTACATGAAGGTATATGCGGGTCTCATTCGAGTGGTCCTACTCTAGCCAAGAAAGTAACAAGACTTGGGTACTATTGGCTGACCATTGAAAAGGATGCAATAGAATATGTAAGGACTTGTCACCAATGCCAGATTCACAGTGATTTGATCCACACTCTAGCACAAGAACTTCGGCCGATCACCTCTCCTTGGCCCTTCACTCAATGGGGACTCGACCTCATGGGTAAGATCCATCCTACCTCATCCAATGGCCACAAATTCATCATCACCGCCACAGAGTATTTTACGAAGTGGGTCAAAGCCATCCCTCTGACATACATAACTGGAAAACAAATATCCAAATTCATTCTTAACTACATCATTTTCTGGTATGGCCTTCCGCAATCCATCATCACTAACAATGGACGTCCGTTTAAAAACCAAGACATTTGTGAGTTATGTGAGCGATTTCACATCCAACACCATTTTTCATCTCTGTATTACCCGCAAGGAAACAGTCAAGCTGAGGCGTCAAATAAAACCATTGTTAAAATCCTCAAAAAGATTATCAATGACGTTGGTCGTGATTGGCATTTACAACTCAACCCTGCTCTGTGGGCTTACCGCACTAGCATTCGTACGCCTATAGGAGCCACTCCATTTTCCCTGGTCTTTAGAGCCAAGGCCATCTTTCCCATTGAGGTTGAAATTCCTTATTTACGAGTCTCCCTGAAGGGTTTAACTGATGATGAGGAGTATAGACAGTCGTTCCTACACGAGCTGGAGATGTTAGAGGAAAGAAGACAAAATTCCCTGAACCATCTACAAGCGTATCAAAACTGTCTTTGTCGTAGTTACAATAAGAAAGTCATGGTCAAGAAATTTGACATTGGTGACTTAGTCCTATGCAGAACCCTAAGAACCAAGCTGAGAGAGAAAAGTCAGGAAAGTTTGAACCAAACTGGTTGGGTCCTTATGTCATCGTATCTTCTTTTGGTTATGGAGCGTATCAACTAGCTACTCCAGATGGAGAACAACTAACAAAGCCTATCAATAGTTTACATCTCTGAAAGTTCTACGCATAGCATCAGGAGATTGAGCTGAAAACCTTAAAATACAAAAAAATTGAAAAATGGTAAAAAATTGTTGCCTTGATGAAAACCTGGCAAATAGGCGTCTTGGCAGCACCAAAAAAATAAGAAAAATGATAAAAATAGTAAATAAAAATAATTCGTCCAACAGTGAAAACGTGGCAAACAGACGCTTTGGATAAGTACCATGGTGAAAACCTGGAAAACAAGTGTCATGCGTAATCAATCATTGCGCTGTCATCTACTGTTACTTTGTCTACCTTGGCTTAGGATGAACTACATTTTCCGTAACGACCATGATGACATCTGCCATGACATCATACCCTTCCTTTCATGGTTGATAAAAGGTTGATGTCAAGTCCTAAATACTGTCCATCCAGCACCCCAGGCACATCCCTTTCATGTCCTTTAAAATTGGCTAAGTCTTGGACCTGACTGGGGGCAAAAATTTTATCATGTAACTACAGTGGATGTCATGCATGGTTTCGGAAATTGCTAAAAAGTCCTAAAAAAAGACAAAAACATCGCAAAAATTCCTAAAAAAAGACAAAAACATCACAAAAAGCCCTAAAAAAAGACAAAAACATCGCAAAAGTCCTGAAAAAAGACCAAAAACATCACAAAATGTCCTGAAGAAAGACCTAAAAATTGAAAAAAAATGTCATGAAGAAAACCACAACAAAACGTCAAACTGCTCGAAGAACGCAAACAGAGAGTCATCTCTTGTCAAGTTCGTCATGTCAATCAATTAGTCTTCATTATTTGTCTGAACTACGTTGTCTCTACGCATTTGCTACGTAGGCAAGACTCAATTTAGAGTCCTCGAGACATTAGGTCAGTCCTTTTAGGTTTGTTAAAATAAAATCATGATTCAAGCTTTGGTCATCAAGACAAAATCATTGGTCGTGTCAAACTACGAGGTCTCTAAGTGTATGACGTAGGCAAGGCCATCTGTCGATGAGCCCCTGAGGCCGCACTAGGTCAGTCCATTATCCATTAGGGTTCATGGCATTACACTGGCACTCATGTCAAAAGTCTTCAAGTCAAAACAAATCATTTTCCAAATGGGAAAACTCCTAAAACAAAGTATGGCAATCATTTATTCAAACATGACAATCACATCAACATATCAAAAAAATTGACATATGGTCAACACAGGTCAAACTCAGTCAAAACAAGTCAAATGATCATAACCTGTCAAACTGTCAACTCTTGGTCCACTTTCAGATGTGTCCTAAAAGATAACCTCTATCATTCATGCCTTAGGATGTGTCCTTCCTAGGCATCGTCATTGTCATTCGACATTTTGAGGGATCCTCTTGACATCTAAGGATCACTCCTCTTGACATCAGTATTCTTTAGATGTGTCCTTCTAAAGAACAACCTCTATCATTTATGCCTTAGGATGTGTCATTCCTACGCATCGTCATCATCACTGTCACCTAGCATTTCGAGAGATCCCTTTTGACATTTAGGGATCAATCCTCTCGACATCAACATTATTCAGGATGTGTCCTTCCTGAATTTGGCAATCTTTGACATTCGTCATCTTGGCATCATCAAAACCTTGACACCCTGGCATCTAGACATCATCAAACCTGACACCTTAACATTAAGACAATTGACATCTAGACACACTTGGCAAACACTTGGAACTTGTCTTTTGAATTTCATCATGTTACTAGTTTTTCAGCGAGATCCTAGCAACAGGATTTAGAAAAACAGCGACGTATCATGGTTGTTTTATCTTGTCTTTGGGTTTTTTATTATCATGTTACTAGTTTTTCAGAAAAATCCCAACAACAGGATTTAGAGAAGCAGCGATGTATCATGACGTTTTTCTTGACTTTTGACACGCATGATTACTAGTTTCTCAGTGAGGTCCTGATTTCAGGATTTACAAAAACAGCGACGTATCATTATAAGGGTTGTATTTTGTATTCTGGCAATCATGCTACTAGTTTCTCAAGGATTTCCTGGAAATAGGATTTAGAGAAGCAACGACGTTTCATGGATTGTCCTTCTTGTCTTTTCTATTTGTGGTTGATTATGACAAAAAGACTAGGGGCAATCACGCTCTCAGTATGAGTCATGATCATCCTTGTCTGTAACTGCTTGTCTTATGTGATAGTACGACCTTGTACACCTTGATCTATGTCATATCATGGTGTTTGTTAGCCATTACAACAATCTGCCCAATGATGATTAAGAGCAATAATAATTGAAGTCCTATGGTAAAGTTTTGAAGGATTTGGTCTAGGAACTAAAATGCATCTTCTCTTGTCCATCTGGTCATCTTCTCTCGTCCATCTCACGATGATATCATGTGACATACAAAAACATAAGTACATACATGATCATATAAACATTGCATTAGGTCCATACATACATCATCCATAGCATTAAATCATATAAAATTTCATTGCATATCGCATTCACATTAGCATAAACATGGCATCCATTCAAATAAATACATTATGCATATCATTATCATCATCATCACAAAATCAACATAACATATAAATAAGCATTGCATCATCATGGCATCATATCATAAGTAAGCATCATAGGACATACATGACAAGACATATAAATAGTACCATCATACATCATAAATCAACAACATAAATAAAGCATCACATCACATATATCATAATGCATAATTCACATAACATTGCATAACACACATGTAGGCCGCATCGAAAACTGCATCATCATATAACATCATCTCAAAAATACACAATGTCATAGGATAGAGTCAAGAGATATCCCAAAAATAGAGCTCGCAGGCTCAGTGGTCTATACATAATGTGTCATAACATAGAAACAAATATGGCAAACATGCCTCTAGGAAAGGCTCTCATCATCCCCTCATGGCGAAGAGTGTGGCGGCTGGGGATCTGTGACTGGCACTGAGATAATGGGTGGACCTGTAGCAACCTTTTTCTGTGCAACCAATGGAACTAAAACATATGGCATCATCTCCACGGTAATAGACACCTGTGAGGACATGGTGGCCTGATTCTGTGACGTTGAAGGATCTGTCACTGTGGTTGTCTTTGTACTGAACCAGTAGACCCATGACTATGGCTCGAATGATAACTCAAGGCATGCCTATGTGAGTGGTCGGACCTGTGTCCTGATGTATGCCCTGATGAGGTGGACCCTCCTGCACTAGTGTGGTTCCTACTGCCTCTGACCACTGTTTGACCTCTGACCACTACCTGTCCTCGTCTGTGAGCATGACAGTGTAGGATCTCGTCACTTGGGTGGCATTTCCTGCTCATAGAGGGTCTTGTATTACTCATACCGAGTGCTCACCCTGGCTAGCTCACAAGCTATATCCCCTGAGGGCCCTGAACATAGTGCTACAAAATCTACACACCACTTAGCTGACTCCTGTTGGTGGATCATTGCCTAATCTCGCTCTACTCGAGCCACCTCTAGCTCTACCCACAATGCCTTGACCTCTGCCACACTCTCATCTAGCCTCCTCTGAAGATCGGCCACCCTCTGGTCTGTCGTGGTGTCCTGGGGCAATGTCGACAAGGACAGTATCTCCTCCTCCCCCTCCACCATCCTATATCTGAGAAGTCTCTCAACCTCATCCATGGCATCATCATCATCATCATCATCATCATCATCATCATCATCCTATCTGGCCTCCTCCTCATCCACATCCTCCTCCTGTCTTGCCTCCTCCTCAGCCACATCCTCCTCCTGTCTGGCCTCCTCCTCGGCCACATACTCCTCCTGTCTCTCCTCCTTCTCCTGCCTTGGTTGCTCCTCCTATCTCTCCTCCTCCTACCTCGGATACTCCTCCTCCGCTCTCTCCTCCTCCTCGGCCACCTCTGGGATGGCATCTAGTGCCACTCTCGCCACACGTGGTCGCACCCTCCAACCCTGTCTCTAGCCATCCCTCCTCCGTCTCTGGCCATCTCCTCCATCATCCCCATCATCTCCATCATCTCCACCCTGGCCTCCATCCCTGCCCCCATCTCGGCCTCCATCCCTCCCCCTACCTCCATCCCTCCCCCGACCTCTACCTCTATCACCATCTCTTCCCCCTTGCTTGACCCTCGGCACGAGGTATAACTGACCACCTGTCCATAGGTGTTGGCCCATCTGAATCTGTCAGTGGCACTAGTCTATGTGCCTACCACGACAAGTCATAATTGGCTATGGTCCTGGGATCTGCAATCCCACCTCTCCATCCCCATTGCTAGGCTCCTAGCCCATCGATCTGCTGCTCAGAAAAAGCTACAGGAATCGCTGGCCCCAAGCTGACTCTCTAGAAGACCGAGCATAGTCGGTTGTGCCTGTAGGTACACCCTACTGCTCTCCAAACTATCTGAGGACACGCTGCGGCAGATACATCTCTATGATCAACTGGCTCTGCACTGTCCTCCCAATCAGGTAGCGATAATTTCTGCAAAGGCTGAGATGGTCCACCTCATCATCCCACTGCTGGCAGTCTCTATACAGTCTCTAGATGAATGACACCATAGTATCAATTTGATGTCGCCACATACCTGTCTCCCCCATCTATGTTTGCTGAAGCGCACCGGCATAGTAATACACATAGGGAATCCCCTCGGCCATCTGCGGTCTCTGAATAGATGGACGAAATATCGCTATGTGCTCCCAAGCCCAAATCATCATCAGTGTGGTACCACAGGAAATCCTCTCTACCCTCCTGTAGGAAACCTCGTGAAGCTAGTGGTAGAGTGTGCCCAATAAACAAGGGCCCCAGGCATACACTATCCTGTCTCGTCTCATCCCCACTAAGACGTCTCCCCAACCAATAGGGAATCCATGTCCATGACGATTAGGAATCAATATCCCGCGAATCAATGTCGCTAGGAACGCATCAAACCAAGCATAATGCTCCACCATAAACTCCCATTAGATCTCGTAATCCTAGATGTTGAGTCCTGCTCCCTCATCCTGATAATAAGCTGTGAAGGTCTGATGGCCATGACGAGGGTCATAAACGACCCGCTCTCCTCGGATTGGCAGGCATAGAATACGATAAACATCCTCTAGGGTAACTGTGGCCTCTCCTGTCGGCAAGTGGAAAGAGCAAGTCTCTGAATTTCGTCGCTCACATAAGGCAATCAGTAGTCCCCTATTTTCCCAAATAGCAGGTATATAGGCGGCATAAAATAGACCTAGTTGCATCAATCATCGTCGCTCCCGCAGAGTCAACTAATCACCAAATCAGAAGGTTGAGGGCCTGCTCTCCCGCATATATATCGGTGCAAGTTGTCTCTGCACAAAGCCAAACAACGTGTCAGTACCTTTTGGACAATTGTTAGTATCATCAAAAAATATTTTAAATTTGAAAAGCATCAAAATCAACCCTATTCAAAGTCAAAATCAAATGTGTCGCGTTGACTGCACTTGCGTCATGAAACAATGGTTGCATCGTTCCGTACTTCAAATGTGTCGCAACATATCAATTGTGTCATTATGATGCTCAATTGTGTCGCATTAGAGCACTTGTGTCACAATATATGACACATGTGTCACTCCATTCAAATGCGGCGCTCGAACAGGCAATTGCTTCACAAAATAGCACATGCAGCATTCTAACTTTCGAATGCGGCTCAAAATGGCGAATGCATCGTAGTTTTGGAAAATGCGTTGCAAACCCTTGGCCTGCCCTAGAAACCCCTTGCACTTGTGTCGCGACGCATCAAATGTGTTGAACGCGAAGTCAAATGTGGCTTACGCGCACGCATATGCCTCGTGGCGCATTCATTGTTCGCCCTGGAACCCTAACTTTGACACGCAAAATGAGAAAATTACAAAGGGAGTTAGGGGTACATACAGCTGGCTCGGAACCCTCTGGCTGCTTGTAGGTCCGCATGATCTCGCTGCGGTGCTCTATCACTGGAATCACCATCCTCGTTGCAGTCCTTTTTCACTCTGAGCCCTCGAATTTGCAATGTGAATAATGAAAATGAATTGACTTTTACCCCTTCGTCAACCTATTTATAAAGTCAAAATGGCATTTGTCAACTAGGTTATTACTGGAGGCTCTTTTGACCAACTTTGACCACCCCATTGGCTGCCTTAAACATGTCAGAATCCAAAACCGTCTATGCCATCATTTTTTTGGTCATCAAATTGACTTATCGGGACCCTTTCCAAATTTTTTCTGCCGCCGACCCAAAATTTGAAAATTTTCCTGAGGGCGCATTGATACTCTATACCTTCACTGGGGCATGGCTTTGACTTATTTTCTTTGTCACAATGCGACATGCTACATTATAACAAAGAGGGGGAAAATGTAGACACTTAAAAATGACCTAGTCCTGCAAGCTCTATTTTTACCATTTTTCGTCTTAGCATAATTATGACATTTAATTATGTCCTTGGTCCACATTCGACTATTGATTAAATAATTCATAATTATTTAATTAATTCATGTCCTTTTATTCTTCATAATTATTAAATAAATAAATTTTATTTATTTATTAAATACGCCATTAATTGTTTAAGTCTTCTTCTAATTAAATAAATTTCTAAATTTGTTTAATTATCTTTATTCATTTATTCTTCCTAATTATTAAATAAATGAATTTCATTTGTTTATTTAATATGTCACTAATTCTCATAATTAAATGAATTTATTAATTTATTTAATTACTAATCATATCCTCAATTAAATAATTATTATAATTATTTAATTACCTAATTTAACATTTCTCTCATTTTAAATAAGTTAATTATTGAAAATGATTTCACATTCTTAACTGTCAGTTCATTTTAGTAAATAATTTGAAAATCAATTATTTATTATCACACAAAATCCATATTTTGACTTTCCTCCAAAAATCAAGTAATCGGGCAAATTCTTGATTTTTCAAATCTGATCTTCAGTTCAACTCTTATCTTCTTGATTTTTGAAAATCTTTATTTTTCTAATTAATTATCTCATCTATTCTCCACCGCCGATTCAATTTTCTCATATGACATCTCGACCACTCATTTAAGGATTTTTCCCTAACCCTGATTAGGGATTATCAGATTAAATCTTGTCCTCTGATTTTAGGCTTTTGTCAAAGGTCGATCTCGTCCGTCCAAGAAAAATTGCATTTTCTATAAAATGTTATTTTGCTCACATTTTTGGATTACACACATAAATTTTGTTATTCTGGCGCATAAATATTTAGAGTTATTTGTCATTTTAGAGTCATATTGTCATAGGCATAGGAATAGTTTTTATTTAAATCCTTCAAAGCTTGTGTAGGACTTAGGCTTTATTTTTAGATTGCTCGCACATTGAATCTGAGGGCAACACATCAACCAACAAGTTAGAAGGTGCTACTAAGATGAATCATGGAGGCTTCAACGATTAACAAGTATAATTGTTTCATCTATATTTGCTTTCATTGTACTTTGTAGTTCTTTGGGTTTATATGCTTTTAATTCATTTGATAAACTAACCTGAAATTTAACCCTTAGATACAGTTTATTATTCAGAAGTTGCTATTTTCTAAGACTGATTCAATAAAAGGCCACAGATTGTGAATAAGGAGCGTTGTTAAAGGACATGTGCGTCCCTCAAAATCACAAAGGATGCAAGCACCTAGATGGACATGCATGAAAAATGCAGGATCATAGACCAGGCAGGCGAGTCATACCCAAAGCAAAAAGTCACAAAAGAAATATGAAATCATCCAATTCCTATTCTTAAAGAAATATGAAATCATCCAATTCCTATTCTTGCAAACAAAAGGGATGCATTGGAAGGGTTTCGCTGCCATAAAAGGATAAATTCTGCAGACAACAAGGAGAAATTGAATAACTTTATATCTTCATGTTACATTGAGGATGATACCGAAGGAAATTTTATTTTACAATATATATACAAGGATGGATAGGGGGATGTAAGCAGTGGACGAAACATTGAAGCTGAAGAAGATTGCATGCTAGTGGCCTGAATTAAATGACAAAACTCTAAAAACTAAGATGAGAGGATGCCTAAACTATAGACGGATAATGCAAATATGAAATCGCACAGTCTGCATAGAAAATAACGTGTCCAACACTTAATACACATAAATACTAAGGCATGCAACTCATGAAATTTTAGTTGATTAATTCATTAGTAGATTAATTTGAATATTTGGTAATCCGGCTATGTATAAATGTAGTGAAAGCTTCTGAGGGAACTATGGAAATGGGCAATGTCTTGTCAATGAGGTAGTGGAAGCGGCTTGATCATTGGATCTCATACACTAAAATTAAACTCCCTCTGACAATCTTGGAATACACTAAAATTAAACTCCCTCTGACGATCTTGGAAGGCCGAACATGCATGCATAGTAATGGAATCTTTAAAAGTGGAATTTTCCATAAGGAATAATTGCAGATAAGATCACGACTTGGTGATGCGGCAGCATAGGAACTTAAGAGGTTTACTTGACACAATCTTTGTTGCAACGATGACATACAAACATGGCTATGAGGAACAAAATGGATTACTATGGAGACAGGTATACATATACATCAGCTGAGAATTGAACAAACAGATCATGTGCGATTAGGCTAAAGTTCTGAGTCACTATGAATTGCACGTATGTGTTCTAGCTAATCTAGGTTGAGTATAAACATAGCGAGAAAATAGAGAGTATTAGAATTTTCCCAAAAGAATTATGTAGAATAGATTACAGACAAGGAAACCATTTAAGTTGATAGAGGAAAGGTAGGAAATACATTTGAATGTACCTATTTAATGACCTTAGATTCTCTATGCAATTTTTTGATAATCTCTTTTCCTGACTATTGGTCCTTTGCTTCCCTGGTATGCTAAATCTCCACACTCTGGATTTCCCCACGGCTGTGAATGCTCTTCTCCAAACCCTGTTTCTTCTTCAACGTTCCTCTCGAACTGTCTTTTTTTTTAATTCAATGTTTTCTTTCCGAACAATCATAAAGAAACAATGCATCTATTCTACATAAGAAATTTCTTTAGACAGTTTTCTTTCGAAAAACTAAAACCAAGAATCCCCCCATGCAGAGGATGCCATACCTTTTAAATAAAAAAGCCCAGTATTTGATAAGGCAAAGTGGGGATAGACTTATTTTATCTCCAAGATTCCCAACACCGCAAGTTTCCACTTCCACGCACCCTTCGAACTGTGCATGAGCTCTATTTAAGTTTCTTTCTATCTTTTTAGTTTTTTTTTGCAATCCGCTTGGAAATATTATCCCTCGCTATCTATTTTAAATCACTTTCTTAATATAATTATCTCTTACTCCATCTTTTCCTATTATTGCTTGTTTTAATGATCTTCTAGATTTATTAAAAAAAATCACCTTATCATTCGCAGTTCAGCAATCACCCTCCCAAAAGATAAATTGTCAATATTAAAATATAATTAAAACAAAGCTTTTTATCAAAGTAATTTTAATCTAATTATTTAATAAAAAAACATTTTAATCTATTTATAATAATAAACATTTACTTTTAACTAACAATTTAATTTACTCTTAACGCTTATTTTTCACAAAATTAAATTAGGTAATTATCTTTTTTCATTTCCAATTTTATTTGAATACTTTAGTAAATCAATTTTAGTTTATTCAATTGATTTAAACAAACCCTCATAAACTAATAAGTTCCCAAAAAACAACTTACTCAACTTTCAAAGACGACCGAAACGAAGGGCACTACACTATCATTTGGAAAAATCATTGTCACTGTCCAAACCCGAGACCAAACATTTTCAATCTGTTGCCAAACATCTTTTTCTAGTGGCCTTTGTTCAAAACCAAATAAAAAATTGTTCAAATCTCCCATCTTTGCATCTTTTAGCTTTAATTTTACCATAGGTCCACCTTTGCAAATCTTTAGTTGCATCTTAGGATCCATCATCATTCCTAGCATAAACAAGTCCTTGGGTCCTCATTTTTTTTGCAAACTTTCGAATAGAAAAACTTGTCATACCTTGCAAAATCTTTGCCTTCAAAAATAGTTTATCATTGGACTTAGTCAAAATCAATTCCTTTAGTCATTGTCCTTTTGTGAGACCTTTCCAATTCATAATTCTTGTTAGGAAACCTCACTTTGTCATCTTGTCCTCTTATTTAGGTACTTCGACAATCCAAATTGAGACATTGACCAAGCTTTTAGTGGTTAGTAAACCTTTCTTAAAAGTTCATCAAAATTGGTTGCACCTTAGACCTTTGCATTTGCACTATCATACCTTAGAACATTTTAGTCTTCCATCATTCATCTTAGTCCTCATTTTGCATCCCTTATTCCAAAAATCTAAAAAATAGTGTCATACCTTTCATTTTAGTCTTCATTATTACTTTGCATTTGACATACCTTATCTCAAAAATCCAAAAACATAGTGTCATATCATTTCCATCATTTAGTTGTCATTACCATTCTCTCATTTGAGCAAATCCTTATATGATTGAGACTAGGCTCCAAAGGAAAAGAAGACAAATGGACCATTTTGGACAAGACACCAACCCCTATAAATTTTCCAATGACATGAACTTGAACACAGACATGGGAGCACCTTTCATCAACCCTTTCAGTGACATGAACATGGCATCTTCCTCACGCGACCCCTTTGAAAAATTTATACAAAGAGACGAAAAAGGACATGTATTTATGGAAGAGCTAGAAGTTTCCGCTCAAAACCCCAACATGGCTTCCTTTGTGGAGGAACTTATCTTGCAAGATTTAGAGAGATATCTAGCCATGCTTTTAGACCAAGGGACCAAATTTCCACGAGGGTTTGACATTAACACCTTAAGGGTAGCCTCTCCTAATCATAATGAAAACAATACCTCCAACACCAACCAACCTCTTTTGACACCACAACATAATGCAAATAATACCTTCATTGGTGCCACCACACAAAATGAAACAAACACCATCAATGATACCTCTAATGGCACCTCCACTCAAAACACATCTAACAAGATCAACACAACATCTATTGTGGGAACATCAACTATAGCACAAGCCACGTCACAATCTATCCCACAAATGTCAACCTCTTCATCATAAACTGTGGGAGCTACCTTTTGATCAATGGGGACAAATTCATCAAACCTTTTATTTGGATCTTCATCTAGTGCTATGGGAACGACATCATCAAATCTTTTAATTGGGTCCTCGACTAATGCCATGGGAACAAACTCATCGAACCCCTTTGGGAGAACTAAAAGATGAATTACCATTCTAGGGCCTCAACCAAATGTTAATACTTCGTCACAAATCAATATCAATACTAATATCCCTCAAAGACAAAACACAAAAATACCACATGGCCACATTTACCAATTTGAACAAGGCAACCAAATAATGCAACACATGACTCCATTTGGGCATCAAAACACTCAAGGACAGCATATTCCATAAATATAGACCAACACTGCTAGAGTACACATTCCTACATACACATCACATATACATACACAACAACACATTCCTAATCAAAATTCTCAATGCCAACAAATTCCAAACCAAAATATATCATGCATTCCACAACAACACATCCCTAATTAGAACACATCATCACAGCAAATGGGAACTCATGGAATACCCATTACCAACATGTGCAACACTACAAACAACCCCATAATTGATGCACTCACAGCTCAACTTGCGACCTTGTAAAAGCAAATGGAGAACATGCAATTGTCACACAAAAAGATCCACACATCCTATGACTTGTCTCCATACCCATTTGACACGAGTTTATACATGCCACAGTTCCCTCCAGGATATGTGGTACCTAATTTCACCAAATACAAAGGTAAAACTAATCCCCTTGAGCACATAAGAGAATTTGCAACCTATCTGAACATATGAACATACCAATCTGATGAGACTTCCCTGGAAGTCTTGCGGGTCCTACACTTGAATGGTTTGCTACCTTGCCTAAAGGAGTAAAGTCATGGGAGGAACTTGCTGATAAATTTGTACAAAATTATGCCTATAACATCAACACCGACATTACCATCGCCAATTTATGCACGCTTACTCAAGAAGACACTAGAGAGACCTTTATTCCATTCTTCCAAAGATGGAGAAGTTTAGCTAGTCGATGCCCTGCCGAGATACTAGAAAAAGAAGGTAAACATGTTTTTCCAAAACCTTATGGGCCCATTGAGATACAATATACAAGTTCATTGTTGCACCAGTTTTGCAGACCTCGTCAAAAAATGAGTCCAACTCGAAAAATTCCTTGTTTCCAAAGGAGAACTCAAATATGGCAACAAGAACACAAATCCAAACACACCTGCTGACAAAAAAAAATACTGGGTCAAAAACAAGCATATCACCAATGATGGCATTGTTGACGCTAAAGCAGTAAATGCAACAAGTCCTACAATCATGCTCAAAGGAGCTCAACCCCAAAATGCACCACTAACACCTACCATAAACACCATCCAAAACAATCAAAACCAAGGGAAACCATGTCAAACTCGACAATTTCCAAAAAGATGCACATACACTGCCTTGGGTGAACCAATTGAAGTTGTCCTCAAAAATCTCCTCCAAAATGACATTATCACATTGCAAGACCCTAAACTATATGACCCCGAGCAATTCAAGACATCATGGTGGGACAACAATGCATTCTACAATTACCACCAAGCAAAAGGGCATAAAACTTCCTCTTATAGGCAATTAAGAAATCTCGTATAGGATCTTATTTAAAATTGTACCATTAATCACCTCCGAGTTGCCGATGAACATGTCAATACTATCACCATTAAGAAGACTCTGAAGTGCAATGTCACCATGTATGGAGGCAAGGTGAAAATAGTTGGTCCTCCTACTAGACAGCCAAAGATCACAATACTCGGTCCATTTTCCAAACGATCACAACCCAAAGGATAATTTAATCTCATTGACCAATTGGGAAAAACTCCCACTCAAATCTCCATACTCGAGTTCCTATGCATGTCTCATACACACAAAACCATACTTGATAAAACCTTATAGGAGTCTTTTGTCCCTAATGACATTGATGTCAACCAATTCAAAGTCATGGTCGAATACTTGACCACTCCCCATCACATTACCTTTTCGGACCAAGACTATTCTTCACTGAAACCATCTCACAATGATGCACTACATATTGAAGTCTTCATCCATAAACAAAAGGTTAGACGAGTCTTAGTAGATGACGGAGCAGGATTGAATATATGCTCCCTAAAACTAGTTAAAGCACTAGGCTTCTTTGATGCTTGTGTGGACGCTACCAAAAGTATTGTCATAAAGGCATATGATGATGAGTAACGCTCCTTTAGGGGCATTATGATACTTCTTATTTGTGTGGGACCTGTCATTGTAGATACCACATGTCAAGTCCTGGATCTTGAGCTACCATACAACATCTTACTTGGTCAACCTTGGATCCATGCCTTAAAATCCGTACCATCCACTTACCATCAATGCTTGAAGTTTCCTTTCGATGGAACCAAAATTACTATACCTAGAGATCCTGACCCCTTCTAGTATTGCACCAATTTGAGAGGTATTTTCGAACATCAAGTGCCAATTAACTGTGAAGCTTCAACATCCACTTCTTCTAAATACATTGACCCATCCACACTCGACAAACCATCCACATCCACTTCTTCATCTCCCACCATACCATCTTCCACCACCATCCCAAGTGGTGACCCTAATATCAAGATCCAGGACCAAGGGTGCAAAGAATACAAATTGAACATAGCTTATTGCATCACTAAAATACCTGTCTCCAAAAGCTTATGGTAGGCCTTGTTTCAAAATAGAGCCCAAAGAGATTTTTAAAGTTCCTCTAACAATGACTTTCACAAAATGGGGGGAATTGAATAAAGAATACATTGAAGATATATTAGGCTAGATTTACAAAGAGATAGAAGACCTACCTCCCTTAAGAGTACAACAATATGGCAAAGGCTATGACATAATGAAGGAAAAAGGCTATGATAGAACTAGTGGCCTTGGTAAAGACAAGATGAAAAGAAGGGAACCTATAATGCCTTCTAGAAGACTAAAGTATCTAGGGTTAGGGTTTGGGCCATTTGAAACTAACGATCCACGTACCAATGTATTTTCAGGTGAGAGCGTGAATGCTTCTGAATGTGTCGAGACAACCAAAGATTCCTTTACTGAAACTGACTCACATGAGTGGGAATTTGGTTCTCAAAGATCTTTAAGTGATTGGTGCCTTGACAAAATGTTCTTAGAACCTAGTGAGCTTTCCTTTGACAAAAGATTCAAATAGATTTTTAAATTTAGATTCCCTAAGGACACTCCTAAAGTCCCATTGAAAAGAGAAGAATGGGTAAGACTCTTTTGGCCTCGTGATGATGACAAATCTAAGCTATCATCTAGTCCTATTGACCATCATCCCAACTCTCCTATTCGGCCATCTGACCCTTTTAATCATCATTTTGACTCGTTTGTCTGGCCATCTGACACTATAGATTGTGAATCCAATCCATTTGTCCCCTATTTTTCCAATGAGTCCAATTTGCTTGAATCAGATGAAGATAACTACTGAATAGAATCTAAATGGGACTTTAAGGACAACAATTTTGTCTTTACCCTTTTCGCATCAGTTTGCATGCTTTATGCATCATCCCCGCCATTTTCCACACTAATGATGGTATATCCATTGTCTACCCATAGCTCATTGACTGGGATCAATAAGGCCCAACCACTATGGACATTTTTCAGAATGACGAAGCTATTGTAGAATTTATGGGACTTCGTGAAGGCATACCAAGTGGGGACCATAAGGAAAAATTCTCCATAGATCTAGATTGTGCAACATACTTCAGGGAGACTGTGCAATCCTCTATTCGCAAAAATAATAAAAATAAAACAAAAAAGACATGTCTTTAGGTGAAAATTGCAAGGCACCTTCTGATAATACAAAAGTAAAAGTAAAGGATGTATCCAAGGGTGAAAACTCTCTGAGGTGCCCAAGGATGGAGGATTGGGCTTTCTTCCTATTACACAGGAAAAATCGACAATGCTCATTGAGGACACCATAGAAGTTAATATAGCCACAGCAGAGGACCCTAAAATAGTTCTCTTTGCAACATCTTTGACGGACGAAGAAAAGCTCGAGTTTCAAAAGATCTTCTTAGAACATAAGATTAACTTCGCATGATCCTATGCCGATATGCTAGGATTGGATCCAGCATTAGTTTTACACCATTTTCCCTTATTGCCAGATGCCAAGCTAGTCAAACAAAAATTGTGAAAGATGCACCCACAAATTGCCTTGTTAGTCAAAGCTGAGCTCAAGAAATTGCTAGATGTGGGGTTCATAAGATCAGTAGTCTATGTTGAATAGATTTCAAATCTTGTGTCGATCACTAAGCCAAATGGTCAAATACACATTTGTACAGACTTCCACGATTTGAACAAGGAATGCCTGAAAGATGACTTTCCACTTCCAAACATAGACATCATCGTGGATCTTACATCAAGGTATGAGATGTTGTCCCTCATGGATGGTTTCTTGAGTTATAATTAGATTTGAATAGCCCTAGAAGATCAGCACAAAACAACATTCACTTGACCTTGGGGTACATATTGCTGGAATGTCATGCCTTTTAGCCTAAAGAATGCAAGTGCCACATATTAACGAGCCATGACCATGATATTTCATGACCTCATGCACACCCTAATGGAAGACTATGTGGATGACCTCTTGGAAAAATATTTGACACACAGTGATCACCTTGATGTGCTAGACAAAATTTTCAAAAGGCTAGAAGAATACAAGGTCCGTTTGAATCCTAAGAAGTGTGTGTTTGGTGTGACTTCAGGAAAACTTTTAGAGTATATAGTTTCTCACCAAGGCATTGAAGTGGACCCCACTAAGGTTAAAGCAATATTAGACATGCCTCCACCAAAAGGAATCAGTGAACTAAGAACATTGCAAGGCAGACTATAGTCCATTCGACGCTTCATTGCACAACTAGCAAACAAATGCCAATCGCTTCAATATCTACTGTGCAAATGTATCCCCTTTGTATGGACTGACAAGTTTCAAATGACATTCCAACAAATCAAAGACTATCTATTGACACCACCTGTCTTAATGCCACCCATTGAGGGAAAACATTTGATTTTGTATATTTCTGTAACCACTTCAGTACTGGGGGCATTGCTTGCACAAAATGATCATGATGAGAGAGAAAGGGTTATATACTACATCGATTGTACATTGGTCAGATATGAACTCAACTACACATCCATCGAACATTCCTATCTTGTAGTTGTCTTCGCTACCCAGAAGTTAAGACATTATATGTTGAATCACAAGACACAACTAGTGGCAAAGATTGATCCATTGAAGTATCTCCTCATTAGGGCAGTGTTAACAGGTCGGTTGGAAAAATGGGTTATGATACTAAGTGAGTATGACATAAAGTATGTGGAACAAAAATGTATAAAAAGGACAGGTAATAGCCGATCAACTCGCAGATGCACCCATACAAGGCGGTCACCCTTTGACAGCAGACTTCCCCGACGAGTCCATCTTTCATGCGGAGCCTAAATCACCTTGGAAGCTCTATTTTGATGGATCTCATACCGGTCATGGATCCAAAGCAGGTATATTTTTCATCACACCACAAGGGGACTCCAATCCTAATTCATTTTGAATCACTTTTCCATGTACAAACAACATTGAAAAATATGAGGCACTTGTCACAGGACTCTGAAGATTTCGAAGGTTTTATGATTTTTTTGGATTTTGATGTTTTATGATTTTGTTTTGAATTTTGATGGTTTTATGATTTTTTTGGATTTTGATGTTTTTTTATTTTTTTGGATTTTGAAGGTTTTATGACTTTTTTTTGGATTTTGATGTTTTATGATTTTTTGTGTTTTGATGTTTTTATGATTTTTTTTTGTTTTGATGTTTTTATGATTTTTTTGGATTTTGATGCTTTATGAGGCTGATACCATGTGGTATTTCCCATGAAAATGCAAGTCAAGGAATTTCCCCTAGTCAAGTATAGGACCAATTATTATGTGCGAAGGAAAGTAGTGGACGAATGCAAACAATGGTCATGAAGGAAAAGGATGCTAAATGTCGATGGGTTTCAAGCCATGAGAAGGATGACGAAGCTTTATTATGGATGAATGTCATGTGTGAGTGGACGAGCGAAGGGCGAAAGACCAAGTGGAGTGATAGTAGATGGATGAGCATAGACTGACTACACATGGCACCTGTTTTCCAGGTTTTCACCATGGTACTTATCCAAAGCACCACCAAAGTGGTTTTCACTTTTGGACAAATTATTTCTCTTTACTATTTTTTTAATTTTTTCCATTTTTTTTATTATTTTGTGTTTTCACCAAGACACCTATTTGCCAGGTTTTCATCGAGGTGACTTTTTTTTATATATATTTTTGAATTTTTGAAGGGGAAAATTTGATAATCAAGTGTAATACTTGTGAAGGTGTATGCTATTGATAGGTTTAGGCAATGGTTCTCCTTCAGGAATAGAAATTTGATGAGCACCAGATCCATATGCTATCATGACAATATATGGGCCCAACCAATTAGGTTCAAACTTTCCAGGTTTTTCTTGATTTGCTTGATTCTTCGTATTTTCTTTCAAGACCAAGTCACCAATGTCAAAACTTTTGGGTCAAACCTTCTTATTGTAGCTTCATCGAAGGCAGTTCTGATATACTTGCAAGTGTGTCAATGCATTCTATCTCCTTTCATCCAATAACTCTAGCTCATGGAGATGGGATTTGAGATATTCTTCTTGGTCAATTAATCCTTCCATAGATACTCTTAGGGATGGTAACTAGACCTCAATAGGAAGTATGGCTTCAGCTCCAAAGACAAGGGAGTACGGAGTGGATCCTATGGGGGTGCGAACACTGGTACGATAGGCCAATAGAGCAGGGTTAAGTTGTAAGTGCCAGTCATGGCCATCATCATTGACATTCTTCTTTAATATTTTTAGGATAGTCTTATTAGATGCCTCGACTTGGCCATTACCCTGGGGGTAATATGGGGTAGCAAAATGGTTTTGGATATAAAAATTTTCACAAAGTTCACGGACATCTTGATTCTTAAAAGGGGGACCATTATCTGTAACGATGGACTGTGGAATACCATAGTGACATATAATGTAATTCAGGATGAATATGGCTATCTACTTTCCAGTAATGTAAGTCATTGGGATGGCTTCAATCCATTTTGTAAAGTACTCAATAGAAACAAGAATAAACTTATGTCCATTTTCAAAGGTGGGATGGATCTTTCCTATGAGGTTGAGTCCCCATTGAGAAAATGGCCATGGTGATGTCAGCAGTTGTAGTTCATGAGCTGGCACATGTATAAGATCTCCATGAATTTGACATTGGTGACATTTCTTCACAATGTGATAAGCATCACATTCCATTGTAGTCCAATAATATCCCATCCTCATGAGCTTTTTGGCTAAGGTAGGACCAACAAAGTGAGCTCCACATATACCGTGATGTACCTCTTGTAAGGTTGGTTATGCTTCATTAGAGTCAAGACATTGAAGGAGGGTGCTATTTATGCTACAATGATAAAGGGTATCTCTGATGATGGCATATTTAGATGCTTGTCAGATAAAGGTTTGGTGTTCATTAAGGGAAAAATCAGGAGGGATAATTTGGTCATGAAAATAGGTGTAGATGTCTTTGCACCAAGGTGATTCAAGACCAACAAGTTCACACACAAGTTCAGTTTCAAGGACATCGAATGTAGGGACCAACAGTTGTTCTACCAAGAACTCACATTGTGATGCATTGTTGGGAATATCCAAGAGAGATCCAATTGCACCCATCGCATCAGCTGCTTTATTCTAGATTCTTAGTATCTATTCAAAGGAAATAACATCAAAGTATAGTAAAAAAAAATCCACCATGCGCTTGTAGGGCATTAGTTTGTGTCATAATCATCATTAATTTGTTTAATCATTAACTGAGAATCACCATAGACCTGAAGATCCTTGATTTTCCATTTTATTTCCATTCGAAGACCTGTCAATAATGCCTCGTACTCTACTATGTTATTTGTGCAAGGAAATGCAATTCAAAATGATTTGGGAATGGAATCTCCTTGAGGTGTGACAAATAGAATTCCAACTCCTTAACCATGACTAGTGTAGGATACATCAAAATATAGTTTCCATGTTGTTGGTGTTTCTATGGCAAAGATTGATTCATCTAGGAAGTCAGATATCAAAGGATGATCTGCTTTTATTGGTGCATCTACAATTTGATCAGCTATCATTTGTCATTTTCAATTAATGTACTCAATTTCATACTCACTTAAGATCATAACCCACTTAGTTAATCTTCCTGTCAGAGCTGCTTTGTTGAGGAGATATTTCAAAGGATCAATTTTGGCAATCAGTTTTGTCTTGTGATTTAGCATATAATTTCTTGAATTCTAGGCTGAAAATACAGTAGCTAGACATTCTCATTCAATAGGGCTATAGTTCAACTCATATCCGACTAAGGTACGATTCATATAATAAATTGCTCATTCTTTACCATCATTGTCTTTTTGTGCTAACAATGCCCCCAATGTCGATGTATTTGCTATCACATATAATATCAAATGTCTTCCATCAATCGAAGGCATAAGAACTGGTGGAGTCAATAAATAGTTCTTGATCTAATCAAACACTTCTTGACACTTTTCTATCCAATTGAAGGGAATTCCTTTTCGTAACAGATGTTGAAATGGATGGATCTTGTCTGCTAGTTGAGCAATGAACCTGTGGATTGATTGCAATCTTCCTTGTAATGTTTGTAACTGACTGATGTTAGTTGGTGGTAGCATTTCTAAGATTGTTTTTACTTTGGTGGGATCAACTTCTATTCCTCAACGGGAGACAATGTATCAAAAAAAATTTCCTAATTGGACCCCGAAAACACATTTCTTTGGATTCAACCTGAGTTGGTACTTTTTCTAGTCATGTGAAAATCTTGTCCAAGACCACTAGATGACCACTTCATTCTAAAGATTTTGACAGAATGTCATCAACATAATATGCCATAATTACATGCATATAATCATGAAAAATAGTGGTCATAGCTCTCTGATATGTAGCTCCAACATTTTTAAGCCCGAATTGCATGACATTCCAACAGAAGGTTCTCCAAGCACATGTGAAAGTTGTATTTGGTTGATCTTCAGGAGCAATTCTTATCTGATTATATTTCAAGAATCTGTCCATGAGTGATAGCATGTCATATCTAGCGGTAAGGTCCACTATGATGTCAATGTTTGGTAGAGGAAAATCGTCTTTAGGGAAAGCTTTGTTGAGATCTCTAAAATCCATGCATACTTTGATTTGACAATTTGGTTTGGTAATAGGAACCAGATTTGATATCCAATCTACGTAGTCAATAAAGAAAATGAACCCAACGTCCAAGAGCTTCTTCAATTTCACCTTGACCAAGAGTGCAATCTATGGGTGCATTTTTCTTAACTTTTGTTTATATGGTTTGGCATTTGGTAACAATGGTACGTGATGTAGGATAAGTTCAAGATCCAATCCAGGCATATCAACATATGACCATGCGAAAGTAACTTGTCTTTCTGAAAATAATGTTATAAACTCAAGCTTTTCCTTGGTGATCAAAGATGCTACTAACTGTATGATTTTTGAGTTGTCTTGTGTTTCGATGTTCACTTCTTGTGTTTCTTCTATGAGAAATGTTGATCTCTCTCATTCTATAGGGAGATAGTCCAGTCCTCCATCCTCAAGTGCCTCAAAGAGGTTTCCACCTTTGAATACGTCCTTTATTTTTACTTTTTCACAGTCAATAGGTGCCTTTTGATTCTCACCTAAAGACCTATTATTTTTATTTTTACTTTTTTCATTTTCACTTTTGCAACTAGAGGATAGGACAGCCTCACCAAAGTATGTTGCATAATTGAGTTCTATGGAAAATCCATCCTTATGATCCCCACTTGGTATCCCTTCACAAAGTCCCATGAACTCAGCAATTGCTTTGTCATTCTCAAAAGTGTCCAAACTTGGTGGTTCTTGTTGATTCCAATCTATAAGTTATGGGTAGAAAAGGGGTAAGCTATCATCGGTATTGTCAAGGGTCATGGTGTAGGTTGATAGGGTAAAGATGGAGGTAGAGTCATTAAGTTCCCAAGAGGCAGAATCAATGGTTTCCCAAAAGTGTTTGATCCACTCTTCTCTTTTCAAAGGAAATTTTGGATGAGGACTTGGTGGATTTGAGGGGGAACCAATTGTAAGCATTTGACTGAATTATTTTTCGGGGGGAGGATCGTCAAGTATTTTGAATAGTTTATCAAGGTCCATGAAGGGAGGATAGGGAATCCCATCCATATTCATTGGAATCAACATCAAAGTCCTAGGATTCCTCGTATGTCTCGATCTCATCGGAAGCATTAACAACCTCACTCGAAGGTAACCCAATACCCTGAATAGTCACTTTTACTGGTACAAACCCTAACCCTTGGTGCTTTAGCAGTTTAGGAGGTTGTAAGGGTTCCAACATTCCTTTTTTTTTAGGCTAATTCCACTGTGTCCATCATATCCTTTTCATTCCATCATTTGGAACCCTTTTGGATATTGTTCAATTGGAAATTTATTAGGTTCAATATCCTCCTCTTCTTTGTACAACCATGTGAGAATATGGTCATCCAAAGATTCTTTGGCTAGCTCCCCCTATTTAGTGAACGTGGTAAGGGGATTGTGAATTATAACCTTGGGCTACACAGGATGCGGTTTACCATAAGATTTTGGTGATTTAGGTCACTTCCCAATGAAAAAGAGACTCTTCATGTTGTATTCTTTGCATCCTTTGTCTTGAATCTAGACTTTAGGCATGGAAGGTGTGGTGAATGGTGTGGATGATTTGACAAGGGAAAATGAATCAATGTAGTTAGATAGAGTGGTGGATGAAGTGGAAGATGAGTCTTCTCGATTGATGGGCACTTGACGTTCAACAGTTCCTTTTAGGTTTGTGCAATACTGAAAAGGATTAGGGTCACTCGGAATAGTAATTTCAATGCCATTGTATGGGAACTTGAGGCATTGATGGTAGGTGGATGGGATAGCCCTCATAGCATGAATCCATGGGCAGCCAAGGAGAAGGTTGTAGTGCAAATCTAGATTCAAGATATGAAACACTATATTTTGTATTGCTGGACCAACTCTTATAGGAAATGAAATTACATCTTCAGATGAACGTTCAACATCATCATAAGCTTTGATCACAATTTTCTTGGTTTGGTCATACAATTCTCAAAGTATCCCAATGCTTTCACCAATTTTAGTTAGAAAATATTCATACCTACTCCACCATCTACTAGAACTCGTCTGATCTTGTGTTTATTAACACATACTTCAAGGTGTAAGGATTCATTATGATTGAATTTTTGTGCAAAAAATTCTTGTTCAGAAAAGGAGACATGGTGCGGCATATCTAGGTACCCAATCATGGCCTGAAGTTCATTGACATCTAGGTTAGCGGGTACAGATGCTTCTTGGAATGCTTTATCGAGGATAGCTCTATGTTGCGATGAAATGCAAAGGAGATCCAAGATAGAGATCTATGTAGGGGTTTTTCCTAGTCGATTGAGGAGATTGTACTAACCTTTCGGCTATGCATTAGAAGGAGGTCCTAGAATAGTTATCTTGGTTCGGCAGGTGGTAATAACACATTTTGAACTTGGTTTATTTATGGTAATGGTGGAAATGCGATCATCAAAGGGTCTGACATTAAGGATAATAGTGTTGTAATCATGCTTGATGGCAGCATAATTGGCATTATTGTTGTTATTCCTTGAACTAGAGGCTTTTCCTTTATCATGGTCTTTCAAGGGACTTTTAAATATGGTATGATCAGCATTCATCTTGTTTTGTGAATCACCTACCAAAATGGTTCCATTTTCAATAAGGTCTTGAATGATATTCTTGAGTTTCCAACATCTAGTTGTTTTGTGTCCTTTGTTGCAGTGGTATTCACAGTATTCATCTTCTTTCCACTTGTCAGGTTTGATTAATGAGGGTTCATAATTTTTTATGTCTAGTAGTGAGATGACATTAGATTGCAAAAATTGTCTTAGGACTGATTCAATAGGTTCACCCAATTGAATGTATGTTTTTTTTGGAATGTGGAGGACCTCTGTGTTGTTGATTATTTTGGATTGCATTTAGCGTTTGGTTTTGACCTTGTGTCTGGGTGTTTGATTTATTTGATATCTTTGATGAGGAAGGACCTTTAAGATGAATGGTTGGACCTTTGGTTATCAGTTTGGCATCAACAACTCTATCATTTGTGACATTCTTGTTTTGAGACTAGTATTTTCTCTTGTCATTGTTGGGTTTTGGATTCTCCTTGTTTACCTTGACTAGTCCTTTTGCGACAAGACCTTTTTCAATAAGGACACCTTTCTCAAGGATTTCATCAAAAGTTGTGCAACATTGGATTTGTAAGCTACTCATCATTTCTTTTTCAAGTTTCTCAACAAACATGGTGACCAATTGTTTCTTAGGAATGTGATAAGGGAACTTACTAACCAAACCTCGACATCTCTCATAAAAAGAGGTAAGTGATTCCCATTCTTCTTGTTTGGTTGTGCTCAATGTTGCAAGGTTGACATCATTTTTAATGTTGAAGTAAAAATGGTTAATAAATTTGTCAGCCAGTTCACCCCATCTTCTAATCCTTGGAGGCAGATGTGCAAACCAATCTAGAGCTAGCCCTATGAGGCTTTGTGAGAATAGTCTCATCAAATAGGTAGGATCATATGAAACTTACATACATGACGTGTTAAATTCTCATATGTGTTCTATTGGATCCCTTGTCCCCTTATACTTAGGCAAAGGTAGTGTTGTGAAATGAGGGGGAAAGGGCGGCATGTACAGATTTCTATCAAATGGAAAGGGGCACATTTCCTCCATGGAATAGTTCTTCTTATTGGTCCCCAATTGTATGTTTTTCATTTGTTGTTGAAAGGCCTATGTTTGTTGCATCAATGTATCTGCAAGAGATGGTGTTGCACTATTTTTATTTGGTATCATGGTGTTGGCATTAAGGTCATGTGTTAGATTTGAATTGGGATTGATGCTTTGTGGCATAGGACCTTGGTTACCATATTGATGTGTGTTTTTATTTGGAATAAAATGGGTATTAGATTTGTTCCAAAGGTCATGTTTCTATTTGGTATAGTGTTTTGGAATTGAGGTGTAGACCATTTATTTGTTCCTTGGATTTGAAAAGGTGGTCCTTGATTTTCATTTTGAAATGAGGGTGTAGGTCCTTGATTAGCATTTTGAAATGATAGTGTGGGTCCTTGATTAGCATTTTAAAATGAAGGTGTGGGTCCTTGATGGGTGTTTTGATTTAGGATCCTTCATGAGGCAATGTGAACCTTTCTAGATTTGTTTGGTTGATGTTGAGTTGATGAAGGTGTGCTTTGAAATTGGAATCAAGGACCTTGATTTGTGTTTTGAAGTGTGGGTATAGGACCTTGATTTTTATTTTGGAGTAAAGGTGTGGGACCTTGTGATATAGAACCCTGATTTGTGTTTTGGATAAGGGGATTTGTAAAGGTCTTACCCATGGAATTCAATGAGCTACCAAATGTGAAACTTTGTCCTTGTGTAGTAGTATGGGTTACCTTGTTTCCAAATGTTGAGAAACTTGGGATATGTGTGGTAGTGGTGTTCATGTGTGTAGCTATCCCAAGTGGTATGGTTGACATTTTTTGTGAGGAGGGAATCCCTAAGGCAAATGGATTTTGGGTATCTTCTTCTACAATGGTTGAGACATCAAATCCTTGAGGGAGATTGGCACCCTTTTAGCTAGTGCATAGAAGAATCTACTAGGGTTAGCACCAACGAGTTGATCAACCATGCTCAAAACCCTTGGGTCTTGATAAGCTCTTTCAATTTCTTGAGGAGTCAATTTCTTGTTGAATTTATCTAGGCTTAGGTTGTCCAATGTGTCAGTTTGGTCTCTTTGTGGTGTCTCTCTTTGAGGTGTGGCATGATTTGAATTTGTTCCGAGGGTGGTGGCATGAAAGGGGTCACTTGATAAATCCATGTCTTTTCTTTTGGTTCATGACCTTGTTTCAACCATGTGATACTTTGCAAGTTTGGAATGTAAGGTGGTGATGAAACTAAGCTATATATTTTTTGGATTTTCTTGAATATAAGGATCCAAGGATAATGAGACTAATGGATGCAAAAGGATATGAAAGGTTGACTAATTGATGCTCAATTAAAATGATAAGGTGACTAAATGATGCTAAATTAATGATTAGACATAATGGTGCAACTAAGGCTAAGATGAAATTAAGCTATGCTTTTGTGTTTTTGGGATAAATACTTTAAATGCAAGGTTAAGGATTGATAAGGTGATAACTAAGGCTATGGTTAATATCAATCTAAATGAAACTAAGGTAATTCTAAGGATATGAAGTCTAAAATTTGAGACAAAGGATGGCAACCAAGATAATGTAGGTCCAAGATAACAAACCCAAATGTCATTGACCTTTGTGATAATCAAGAGGATAATTTTGACAAGGTTGAGTCTAGCCTAGGACACAAGCTTGAGACTCAAATTTGACCAAGGTGATAATGATAAAGGTTGATAAGGTGAAGGATTAAGGTTAATGACAAAATGGATAATCAACCAAGGACTATCCAAAAGCTTAATGGTCTTCCTAAGTCTGAAATTTGAAAGGTATATGCAACCTAAAGTCTAAGATTGATCATGCAAGGTAAGGGTACAACCTAAAAATGTGATGTAATCCTAAATGGTAATGCTAGAATGGAATGGTAAAGGCTTGCAAGTCTCTATTTTAGTAATCAGAGTCACTGTAAAAATGATTTGATTGAATTTGAACAAGGATTTTGAAAGTTTCTAATTATCAGGTAGTTGCAACACTATTTTTTGCAAATGTGTTGTTTCAGATTAAGGGTTTCCATAATGAAGTTGTGATTCAGATTAATAGTTGCGGCTCTTTTTTCTACAAATGTGGTTCAGTATAAAAGTTGTGGTTTTCCAATGATTAATTGTGGTGCAAAAAATCAGTTGTGGCTCTTTTTTCACAGTTGTGGTTCACAGAATGTTGCTTTTGGCAGTTTTGATAGTTTTGACTTGATTTTTGAGTGAATTTTGACTGTCTTTAGTGAAAATTGTTTGGAAAACATAAAATACAATCACAAACACTTGTTTTGGTATGGTTTTGGATGTGAAAAAATTTAATATCAATATAAAACACACATATACAACATGCACAATTCCTATGGTTGGCAAGGAAACCACTGGTTGATATCCCCACTTGGATTTTTCTAGCCACTTAAGCAAGGTGAACATCTAGAGAATTGGTGGCACTGGCTCCCCCTTACATGGCACTCACTTCTTGGGCTCACCAAGTCTCATTCCCCAAAGAGGAATTTATGTCTCTACACATACTCAGTGAAGACATGGGGTGGCTTCAGAAGTTTGACCTCCTACAATCAACGAGTGCATCAAAGGTTTTTGGCCACTAACACAATTGGTTCTTAGTAAGGGCATCCATTCAAGGTGGCCATACACGCGGCAAGATTAGCTTAAGACTATGGTCAGTCAAGAGGCCTCTCGGTCCCTTCCTAAGAAAGGATTTTTATGTAGCTCATGGGGCTACTGAGGGTGGCACTTGTCAACATAACACATTCACACCTGTTGCTAAATGACTTTCGTCAAGAAGCACTTTTCTTATATAGTGGTTCAAAAGATCTTGACTTTAGCTTGTTACTACTTGGGTCGTTGCCACCTTTCAAAGCAAGGTGGAAAGCCCTCTAAAATAAAGGTGCACAATAGCGAGGAAGTACACTATTTCTGATCTCCCAAATTGCATGAAGTGCAAGGAGAGATCATACTCAGTGCCTTTGCCTCACTCTCATGGGGTTCATTTTAAGCCCAAAATCCAAATGTGGGGTGTGATTATGCAAATGCCAAAGACATTCTTTTGATCCTCAAGATCACCAAATGATGCAAGAGGAGAGCATACACACTCTATGACAGCTTGCAAACCACGAATATAAATTTTAATCCTTTTCTTATAATTTGAAGACACTTGGATTCTTGTTATACCAATGACATGTGACACATGTTCATTTTAATACCCATGAGTGCAAAATGCAGTTTGTAGTTCTTTTTAAAGCCTTATGAGTGAAATATGCAAAAAAAAATTACCCTTATAATCCTAATGCAAGTTGTAGTTGGGAAATAAACAAAAGAAAATTGTTTAAATCTAAACTAATAAAGAGCTCAATTTTTTGTTGTTTCTAAAGAAACATTTTTTTTCAAACTCCCTGGATTCCAAAACCACATGCTAAAAAGAAACAATTAGAACACCAAAAACCATACCCTACTTGAAACCCAAAAGGAAAATTGAAAGCAAACAAAAAACAAAAAAAATTATACCCAACAAGTAATTTTGTCATTCAGGGTTGTAGATGCATCACTGTGTTGCATCACACCAGAGCAGTTGCGTCGCGATTTTGAATTCAAATTTTCTTGCCCATGAAAGTGTCATTGTTTTCCACAGATGCGGTGTTATTTCAAATCTAATTTCCCTCCAAACAATTGCCTTGTCATTCTTATCAAATGTGTCGTTTCTTAGAAGTTGTGTCGCTGCACGTCTCAATTGCATCGTTCTATACTAAAAACCTACAAAAACAAACAAAAATTTGTACGGATCCTGCAAAATTTTGTCTTCACATCAAGTTCACCAATGTAAGATGGGGAAAATCAATCGAGCCTAGATAAAAGTGACAACCACAACACCTCTAAGCTATTAACCCTATCTAAACAAGAGAAAACAATCAAATGGAGAGATCAAAATGAAAGAAAAGAACTAAAACACTCCCCATTGAAGTTGAATCACTTCTCTTTTCTCTCCTTTTGCAAATATGCCCTTAGATTTGTAGTTTAACTTGTGCAAATACCTACAAATTGTAAGCAAGAAATTTGGAGATAAGTGGTTGTTAAGGAAAAAATGGAGGAAGGCTTCTTTTATAGACATCCATTTGAATGGATAGATGAGATCAAACTTCTAGAAAGATTTCAAGATCGACGGACAAGGTTGCATGCAACATAGGAAATGGGAGGTTACAAAACGAACGGTCAACATTGAAAAGAGCCAAGAGGCGATCGACAGTTGAGATTTGAAAATGAGATAGTGGAGGGAGATAATGGAGAAATTAAAAATTAAAATCATTTAATTCATGAGAAGGAATCTCTAAACAAGTGGAGGCATAAATAATTTATTCAAATTATTTATTTGAGAAAAAGGCAAGTTGGCATTTAATTAAAACAATTTATATAATTATTTTAATTAAATGAGAGGAAAATGGACATGAGGCATTAAATAATTAATTTGAGTTAATTATTTAATAAAAGAGAAACATTGGGGGATAATTAAATAATTTCAACAATTATTTAACTATAGAGGAATTAAAGGATAAATGAGTAGTTAAATAATTAACTTTAATTATTTAACTATAGACGAAAGATGATAAAGAAATAATTAAATAAATAATAATTTATTTAATTATTGAAGAAGAGGGGGAATTAGTGATGCAATTAATTTATTTAATTGATCAAGATAGAATAAAGCTAAAAAGTGAATTGATTAAATAGTTAAAAATTATTTAATTAATAGAAGAATATGATCAAGAATAATTAAATAATTAAAATTGTTTAATTATGCAGAGACAAAGACCAAGAAAAATGTCATTTGTAGACTAAGACATTTTTCAGTGTCTACAGTATCAGAGCTTTGAATCTAGCAAGCCCTTCCTTTAATAGAGTTTCTATCATCAAGTTTTCTATTGTGATTTGAGATTCTTTTATGATCTTGAAAATTCTTGTATGCTCTTCTCTTGTGTTTTAATACAATCTTGAGAATCAAAAAGAATTTGCAAAGATCTATTAATCCTATATTGCATGTATGCTTTTTGGTGAGATTTAGTGATTGCAGCACTTTTTGTTATAGTACTAGTAGTATTTTTTATTGTCCCATTGCATCTAGGAGGCTCGAGAAAGTCATATTTGGCTTTCGTTTCACTCAATTTGATCACCATTTGCAACTTTGGAAAATAAGGGTTTGAAGCTCAAATATGGTAAGTGCCTTTTTACAAGGGCATTTTTTAGCAAAAAAAATAGCCTTGCCATTGCGTCTGAGTGGTTGATTCCATGAATTTTGATATATAATTTTCCTATATTTGGAAAAAGTTGTTTATGGGCTTAAAAAATTACCCAAAGGGTCATACGGCCCCCCAGGCTGCGTAGGTATAGGTGTTGAATTAAAAAAATTGAATTTTTTTTTTAAAAACCGACGATGTTTTATTTAAAAATAAATTAAAATTAAAATTAAAAAATAATAAGCATTGTGAACAGTGCTTAGCACTTTATTAAATAGCACTTAGAGTGTTGTCTAAAGCACTCACCAAAGTCTGTTGCAGGTGGTCAGGGGTAAGCCGCCTGTAGCTCCTTAAAACCGCCACTACACAATCATTAAACCACCAGGTGGGTGGTCTAAAGACAAGCCGCTAGAAAAAATAAAAATAAAAATAAACTACGACAATTTTTAAAACCACCACATGTGAGCACAAGTCCAAAACCGCTAGCAGTTTTCTAAACCACCCAGCTTTTTTTGCAGCTACCCAATGCACGGTCACATGGGGGCCTGAGGGCCAGTCCCCAAGGGCTATAATTTTGCACCTACTTAGCCTTCGAAGTGCCTAAAATAGGCCTTTTTTTCAATTTTGCATAACTTCGCACCAGGATATTGGATTTTCACGAACAGGAAATCATCGGAAAGGTGTTTCGACGAACTTCATAGTGGTGCAAGTGTTTTTTGCAAATTTTACCATTTTTTGCTAATTTTTTCAGCCTAAATGTACAGGTACATTTATTACTTGTAATTGGCATAAATTTTGAATATGAAGTCAAAATTTGGCAAAAAAGAAATAGAAATTGCTTAGAAAATCACAAGGAATCTCTTTGTAGCCTCTATTTTTAGTTTTTACAAGCATTTTTTTTTTAAATTGTAAAAATTGTCGTGTGTTATAAAAAGTTTATTTGAGCTTGTCACTTGTACAAATTGCAAAATTTGTTCGTTGTAATTTGTTGGGGGGTTGTAAATTGAGTTTTAATACATTTTGGAGGGGTGAAAGGCACAATTTAAGTGCCATATTGTCTTCTTTATCTTGGTGTTCTTTTTTCAAACATGGCAAATCTAAGGAAAATTAAACCACTCACTCCACATGATTATCATACAAGGAAGCTAAAAATGACTCAATTGTTACAATCTAAGGGTATATGGAAAATGTTAGAAGCACAACAACCTAATTTCACAAGGGAATATGAAAAAATTACCCATAGATGTAAAATGGATGAAGCAAAAGGGCTCATTGGCTTACATGTATCTGATAACTTGTTTCATATTGCGGAATGTAAAACACCTAAGAATATGACTTCTTCCTTCTTCAGTTTTTTTTATAGGTTTTTCTCTCTTTTGGAGATGAGTTTTCTCCTATAGGGTTTTTCTCCTTTTCTTTGCTTGTGAGAGTTTTTTTTGTACATGGGTACTGTTGGCAAAGCAAGGATAGACAACTGAGAGGGGGGTGAATTAGTTGTCACGGAATAATAAACTTTTCAAACTTTACTTAACTTAATCTCAGAGCTAATGAATAAGCAATTAACCATAAACAATTAATACATCAAAGAGACAAAGAACACCAAGATTTTTATGTGGAAACCTTGTGAGGGGAAAAACCACGGTGGATGTTAGTCCACAAGATTATGTACCTTGTTAAAAGTATAACGAAATCAATAAAGGGGAATGCACATGCATTCAGGCACACTGCCTAGAGCTCACTACTCAATTATAGAAGGGGCTCACTACCCAACAATACAAAATAGGATTAAAATACAGAGGGTATGAACTGAGAAAATAGCTTTTGTACAAGCCTAATTATAGTTCCAATTAAGCACAGAAAACTCCTTCACAAACTACTTCACACTTCACTTGATCTTCTTCACACTCTGCTTTGCAATCGAATGATATTCGCACATACACACATAAGAGCATGCTCAGCACACAAATCACCTTCTCAACACACTACACCGATGAAACAATCATTCTTATATGTCTGCTACATGAGATTTCATCAACAACTTAGTCAACCAGGAAAATAAAACATATTTTCAATGTCGGCCCAAATTTACAAATAAATTTGCAATGTGAATCCACCAAGGTCGGCCACAACATAGTGGAAACCCAAATTAACAACTCCAACACAAAAGGACTTCAATTAATTCTACCTCAAAGATCCACAACACGCTACCAACATCATGTCGGCTAGGAACATAAAAAATTGAACATGTGCAAGAAAAAATCTTCGACCACGAGCACGCCGATCAATGTGGACATACCAAAAATATAGGGAATGATCTAGAAACATCCAAGAGCACCAAGAAACAATAGAGAAACATCCACAACAACAGAGATTTCCAGAATCACGCAAACTTCACTCAGGAATACTGACAAAGACCACAGAAATACTGTCAGACCACAACATGACCAAATCTATGCACAGACCTTTGAAACTTCTAGTAGATGATCTAGATACACTCAAGAATAAATCATTTAGTCCACAACAGCTAAACTTCAACGTAAAGAAAAAGACGCCTTCATGACCTGCATAGTTCCACTGGGAACCCAAAACACTTTCTTTTACAATTTTCTCAATATCCTCGACATATACAGCCTCTAATACACCAAAAGCTAATAGTGTTGACATCAATGACAACCTCATATCCACAATATCCTATAGGATTTTTCTCCTTTTCTCTGCTTGTGAAAGTTCGTTTTGTACATGGATACCGCATCCAGCCATGTTGTCAAGACCCATCTTTTGCATTAGTTTTGTCCTCCCTAAGTTGCACTTAAGGGGGGTGTTGGTGTGATTAAAGTCTTGTACCTAGTTAATTATTTACTAGGGACTTAAGGAACTTATTCACATGTTAAGTTTACTTAGGATATAAGCTTTCTTCTAGAAGTCTTAGTTGTCTTATCTAGATTTTACATTAAATCCTAGGTAGTTATGAGTTAGTTGTCTCGTCTAATAGGATTAAGACACTTGTCATGATCTTTCCTAATCCTATCTCTCACCTTGCCTTTATAAGCAAGGCATCTTTAACATATTTTATATCTTGATAGTATATTGATCACATCTTGATCATATTGTATCATATTGTAATGCTTGTTTGGTGGAATAGCATCTTTCATTGTTGCTTCTCTCTATTGCTTGTGGAGGTTATTTCATGTTGCAGATTGAAGATCTTGGTTTCTCAATTCAAAATGAATATCATTTTATTTTTCAATAATATACAGATAAAACAACAAATATAATGTGAAATTTACTAATTTTTTGCATACCTCTATCAAAGGCATCGAACTTGCTACTGTTGCAGCAACACCATACTCCACTATCATATGGATATAAGGAGTATCTACTTGCATCATCTAAAAATGAAATAACATTATTCAATTACAAAAACTACCTAAGTGAAAGTCATTTGTATTACCTGATATTAAATTTTTACATAAATATATAAAGGGTTTAAGCCCTCCAACAATTATAACAATGCCTTTACATGGAATATAGATTCCATCCAAGGACATGTACAAGCATTATAGTGCTTATAAAAGAATTTAATATCACTCATAAGGTTTCTAATAGCATGGTGTGACAAAACCATAACCTCATATATATATTCAAGCATTACCATGTCAAGTATATCAAGTGGCATAAAATTGAAGGATTCCTCGTGGTTTTCAGAATAAATATCTTCAATTATCAAATTATCATAATGTAGAATCAAATATTCTTGTTAAAATGACTAGAGTATTTTGATCATATCCATGTAAGCCAAGAAGTCAAATGAAGCAATGAACTAAATCTAGATATAAGACTCCTCAAACTAATATCATACCAAAACCTATCAAGTGAATGATAAAACATCAAACTGGCCCCAGATAAAACATATCATAGCATAGGAAGGCATCTAGAACATGTAAGTTAACTAGGACCCATGAAGATCAAATCAACTCACCAACCAGGATCTATGCCATCTAGAGAAGATAAAAAATTGAAAGAGGCACGTAGAAACTCACTCAAAATATCAAGCTAAAAAGGGGTTCTCTATTTTAATGATAATATAAGGCAAAAATCCTCACCAAAATAATATAAAATCAAGAATAAAACAATAAAATAAGTGGCTTAAGAGCCTTGTATGTATAACTACATTTTCTTAAAGGATACAAATCCACTTTAGGCACCTATATTTCCTTTCTATATTTGTGTATAAATTAAAAATTTAATGCAACTGACTATTTAGAGGATAAAATGTTGTAGATCCACACATATGAGCTTCTTAGGAAGATTTTATAGTTTGATAAAGACTTTGAAGTCATGAAAAGAGGTATGTAATGATGAATAAGACTATAAGACACAAGACCTAAAAACATCTTAAGATCTAAGCACCATCCAAAAAAGGGTTTCTAAGCACCTCTTAAGACCTAGTTGAACTTGATTAGGATCAAACCACGCTCATTAGACTAAGGAAGCTATGGTTCTAATTTGGAAAAATTCTCACATAATTACAAGTGAAAGGAACAATCAAGTGGGCAACCAAGATGGAGGCCTTGGAAATAAAAGTGATTTTTTTATCATGGGTGGATTGGAAATGAACTAAGAAAACCTAAAAGAGTTGGTTATTAACTCAATCACTCAAACAAAAATCTTCTCTTTGATTCAAAAATATAAAATTCTCTACTATCAACACCAACCACAAGAAGCTGGAAAATTAATTGACACCACTAACCCATATTTTTAGAGGTCAATCATATGATCAAATGAAATTCATATATTAAATGAAGTACATAGCAACCTGAAATTAAATTAATTAAAAAGTACAAAGAATGATTACAAATTATGTACAAATTTGATTCATTAAGCATTATTCAATTACTAAATATATTTTTTTTATTTTAAAATTAAAAATTTATTATTACCTAAGTGAAAGTTTGATGAGCACCTCCACTACCAGGTGTTGACGTCGAAGGCCCAGCATTAACCTTTTCAACATCCAAAGTGATTTATAAGAATATCATTCATATAAGGTTCAATTATTCACGTGTAATATTTATAATTCTTTACTAATTACATGCCTCTACACTCGACATCATCATGTAATAGGGAGGTGGAGGACTGTTGGAAGTAGGGTGAACACTGTGACCCTAAAATTTCATTATAATCATTCAACTAATTTAGTTAATCTTGCATTTTAAAATGAAATTTAATAAATTGAATTAAATAAAATTGTTGACATTTACTTGACTATCAAAATTGAATGTATCACTCATTGGAGCTTATGTCATGACTATCTGATCCACTGTAGATGTAGCATGGGCACATGCCTCCTAACTATCCTTGGGATCATAAACACAGAGTGATCTACAAGACCAACATAAATGAGGCAGAACTAGGTGCCTGAAAGACTCGCCCTATACTATAGGCCTAGTATGTTGTATAAGGCTCTAAATGAGCAAGCTATTTAACTATAAGGTCTCCATTTCAACACCCTCCTTCACAATGGAAGGGATAGTCACATGCCCATAGTCTATTCTAGCGAGTGGTCTCGCTAGCTGGTGTGGGTCAACATGTGCCCCCACTCTGTCATATGTGGAGCCCGCACCTCTACCCTTGAACTCCCACTTGTTAAAATAATTTAGGATTTGATTGAGGACAAACTCACAATAGAGTTTCTCAAAAAATATTGGGGTACCTCATTATTATTTCATGGAGGATGTTCAAAAACAATCCACCACCTATCCCACAAATTGTTCTTTATCCCTTGGTGGTGGCACCAATGGATAGGGAACCTCTTGCATGCACCGTGTAAGGGTTGATTCGTTTGTGGATTGGTGAAGAGTGCACACAAGTCAGATTTCAAAAAAAATGTCTTTAACTTGTTTATATGATAATGTGTTTGCATAAAATTATTTTTGTTCTTGCCTCTTGTCAAACCAACTATTTATTTTCTTGCTAACTGATTCTACATGATATATTATGGATTACAATCATTGAGCACGGGTGGTCCTATGGGATTTTGTTCCTGTAGGATCTCTCAACCTTGCAATTAACTCCTCAATTTCTTTTCTATTATTTTCAATTTTCCCTAATATGTTTTCTTGTGTTCCTGGAGGATGATGAGGAACTGAAGGAGGTGTTTGTTGAGGTTGTTCTCCAGGAGGGATTTCATGATGAGGTGAAATGGAATTTTCAAGATTTAGGGGTGAATTACCAATTCCTAAAAATTAAACAAATTTTAATTAAAAAAAAAAATCAATCTACCTATTTAATACAAATTTGACACTAAAAAACTAGAAAAACTTACTCCTTTGATCTCCTCGACGTCTCAGTGCTATTTTCGCGAAGATTTGGAAAAAAACTAGCTCTTTAGGGATGTGAGCATGCTTTGTAGGATTTTCAAGTTGTGGGTTGACTGTAAAATGCAGAGAAATGCATAGAAATAAATGTTTTTTTCTTTTTATTTTATTAGGAGTGATCAAGCCTCGAAGACAAAACACAAGTGCATTATAATGTGCTTGCATTATGGCTTTGATGGGGCCAAAAAGTGGGGTGGCCACTTTTTGGTCCCCTATCTTTTTGCACCCACCTTAATGAAAATGATAAAAAATCAAAATAATTAATCTTTAAAGATAAATTATCTAGAGGAGTAGGTAAAATTATTGTTCAAGGGTTTGGAATTCAATCGGTGAGGATGATTTTGTGTCGTATTATTTCTTAAGGTATAAATTATTTTAAACAAATACGATTAATGTTGGCATGCTTAATATATCATTTTATAATGCTACACATGCTATAGTTGGCATAATGTTTCAAAGATTTGTATACAAAAATTCAAGTTGCAAAACACATTGTGTTTATACAACTGCATTTATGTATACAAATTTGTGAACCCCAATGTTTGGGTGCCCCTCTTTCATCAATTGAAATAAAGGCAAGTTTACTCAATTCTAACTTGTGTGACTAAAGGTAAGTAATGCTCACAGAAAGAGATGGGAGAATATATTTAAAGTATATGTATAAATTTTCAAATAATTATTTATAACATTGACAATCACCCTATAATTATTTAAAAAATGAATGCAATAAGGAAAAAAATTCATGAATGCATAACAAATATTTTAAATTTGGTTTTACTTTGTTGAAAACAAGTTTCCTATCTAAATCATTTCTCACACGTATGATGATAGCCACTAGGTTCTTCATTATTAATTAATAAATGTTGTTCTACTATTAGTAAATTCTTTCAATTTAGAAAAACCAAATATTATTTTACATAAATTTGATTCTATTATATCTTATAACTCAAGCACTTTACTCAAGTTACTATTCACCATCCCATAAACATATAAACATTTCACAAGAAAAATCATACCTAAAAATATAAACAATTCTTATTATCTAAACAAAACAACATGCCTCAGATATCATGCCAAATAAATCACCATACAAAGCAGCATCATAGCATATAAATCACCTTAAGAAATGGCACCCATTTGGGGTTTTGGAATAATTGTCCAAAACCCATTTGAAACAAAAACCCTTTTTTCAAAACCCCACGATTAACCAAAAAATACACCTATGACTATTCTCCCTACAAAACAGAAAGGTTTTTTTCCAAGGTATACAAAATAGCATTTTTCACCCTCTTCACAATTCTAGACCAGGATGGAAAATGGTCTGAACCATTTCACCTTATAGGTATTTGGGAAGTCGTCAAACATCATACTAAATAAATCACCATACAAAACAACATCCATTTGAAGTTTTGGAACAACTATCCAGAACCCATTTGAAACAAGTATCTTTTTTCAAAACCCCACAATTAACCAAAAATTTCACTAAAGACTATTCTCCCTATAGAATGACAAGTATTTTTTCCAAGAAAGATATACCAAATAGCATTTTTAACCCTCTCCATAGTTCTAGACTAGAATGGAAAATGGCATGAGCTATAGGTAGATATACAAAAAAACATCATAATGTGCAAATCACCATACAAAAAAGCGTCCACTCAAGGTTTTGGAACAGTCGTCCAAAACTAATTTGAAACAAAAAACCCTTTTTCAAAACCCCACACTTAACTGAAAATTATGCTTAAGACTATTCTCACTATAAAACGACAAGGCTTTCTTCCAAGAAAGATATACAAAAAAACATTTTTTACCCTCTTCTAAACCAAAAATGGAAAATGGCAAGAGCAATTGATAGATATACATACCTTTTCACCTTGTAGGTATATTAGGAAGTCGTCATCCTCCTCAAACCCCCTCCACTACTCTACAAAAACACCCCAAAAAAATGCAAACTCAAATAACCCACAATGGTACTAGCAATGGTTTTTCTCCCTACAAAATGGCATGCCTAAGACATCATAATTGTACCTGTTATCATGGCTTCACTCCCAACTCACAAATGTATGCAACCTCCTTGAAGCACCTTGACCTACAAGTTGCCACTCACAAAAATAAAATATTGAAATGAATGGATGGGGAAGTTTTTAGGCAAGTTTTTAAGCTCCTTGAATTTTGAAAATTTTCAACATATGGAGCCCATTACGATCGGAAGTGAGCATCAAAGACAACACCATCCAAAATGTCACTTTGATGTTGTTTTTCCATCCCATCATGACATTTTCATCTAATCCTTTGAAAACATGCTATTATATGGGGGATGGAGGCATGGTGCTATGATGTCTTAAGCATGTCATTTTGTAGGGAGAATAGCCACTCCCCTTCACCAGGGTCACTAATCTCTTCTTTGAAGTTATCCATGTCTATATCAACATACAACGATTCCTAATTAAGACCCACATGATCTTCAACTATATCAAGGGCTCTTTTTCCCCACCAATCTTACATATACCCAATTTATGGGATCATAGCACAAGAAGAATTCATTTGTATAATTCCCCCAATAACAACATACCATCTTCTAAATAAGATCATGTCATATTGTGGGGGTATGTCAACCATTATCACATTCTTCTTATACTCCTTTTCAAGATATGTAGCCAATCTGAAATTAACATCCTTCATTATCCCTACGATAGGGACCTCCTTGGAACCCATGGTAAAGCATTTACCAAGTGATCTTGTAACTTGTAAGCCCACATATTCGTGATTGATAGAGGCATAATATTATTTAATGCCTGAAAGACAATCATGTAATTTCTTACTAACTTGTCATTTATAGACAATCTCACATCAAAAAAGTCTACTTGAGATGGATATTTTCAAGGTGGGCCACAAATAAACTTTTTATCTCTCAAGATTATCTATTTTATTATATTGCAAAATTACCTTTCTCTTCTTTGCTTTGTATCATGATCTTTGCACTTGTCTAATAGATCAAGATAGGTGTCACAAATTAGAGCTAGAGCTAAATCCTTATGCTCAATAATCCCCATGATTTACATTAGGGGCACTAAAAATTTTATCTAATTTAATGTGTCATATCTAATGGAACATATTTTGGCAATAGGTTATCAATTGGTATAGTAATAGTAGACAAGGAGGGTATATAACTAACAACCTTGCTTAATATGCTCCTTCTCAAGTACTACAAGTGTCTTTGTAAAGTGAGCTCTTGTTATTTGAGAGATCCTTCTTCAGGTTTGGGACTTTAAAAGTATAGTCATGCTTTTTAGCATTGTAATTCAATACCTTTGCACTGTCTACATTGTTCATAGCATAGCTCTTAGCAAAAAATTGAGTCTTGTATTCTCTTTGCTTTTCTTTAATAAAAATTCCCTTGGAATTTCTTGGCACAATACCTCCTTTCTAATCGTTCTTACTTCCCAGGTTATAATCACACTTTACTTAAGCAATTGTTATTATAATCAAAGCCCTAAGTTTTTCACCAAAGGGTCTCCTTGGTTGGAACTTGTTGAGAGAAGAATATACATTATGCACATAAAATTCCTCATCTCTATCAAAGAAAACATGCTAGTGATATGAATTCTATGAGCATAACTTGTCCTCTATATCAAAATCATGACCACATTCATCAACAAAATAATAATCAATGCTACATCCCTTTGAATCTAGCATGTTAATTTATTGCTGATCTAGATCTTGCATTAACCCATGGTTACCATAATTGCATTCATCACAATTTTCATCAAGATCCATAATTACTATTCTACAACACATTGTAGTGGACAGTGGTGCATTTGGCAAGCCATGGACCATGGGGTATCTTCCACATTATTTGCTCCTACTCTCTTTAAAAGATCTAATGTTTCTCTTATCAATGGCCCCTTCGAATTTGATATAATAAGCTCTCATTCTACCAAGTAGTGTTGTAAGGTTGATTAGACAACCCAATCAATCAATCTTTCTTGATGTGATTATAACTTTTATTGGACATGTCCTCATTTCAAGCCACTTTATAACTAAATTCTTTCAAAGCATCCATCATCTGATCCAGTTTATATTTTGGTACAAGGGCCTTGCTACTCTGACCTTTATTATGAAGCAAAATTCTTATGTCAATTCTCTTATGCACCTTGTCGAAGGCTCTTTGATTGCATTCAATATTAGAAGCAATATTATAATCTTCCCTTCACATATGAGGATCCTTGTCTCGTAACAAATATCCCATCTTAGTATCATAGACCTTGCAATATATGACTAGGCACATAGACTTTAAGATCATTGCTATGAGCCCTAGAAAATCTTGTATTGAAGTCGAAGACTAATTCATTGGAACCCTTAGCAATGATTGTAAATTTATTAATGATAAATCTAAGATAATTTTTATCACCATACTACTCTCTTAGAACTCTTTGGAACTCTAGCCAAGATTCAATGCTTGATTTATGCAAACTCTTGTACCATTCTTTGGCAATATCATCTAAAGATTGAACAAATAGATTGATTAACACATCTTTGTCCTCATTTTGATAGTCATTAGTCCGGTTATTAAATGTTCTCAAACGATCTTCTCCAAAAACAACATTATTTCCTTGGAATTTCATGAGCTTTGATCTAACCTCCACTAGAATTGGATTTGGATACCCAAGTATCCCCACACAATCTAACTACCTATACCTATCCAAGTTCAAAGGAGAACTTTAAAAAACTTGTATTCTATTATTTTTGGTATCTTTATAGTTCATTCTTCCACCACCAAGGTTTCTCGTTCCTTTACCACCTTATTGATCAATGTTCCTCAAATCTTTAATTCTTCTCCTAATATATTCTCTAAACTTCTCAGCCTCAATTCTAGCTAATTCAGCTTTCAAATCGACTATCTCTTGGACAAGATCGTTGTTATGGTCTCTATGATCTAATTATACTAAGGGTTTTCCTTCAAAATCTTCATAGGCTTCATACCCTTGATTGTTTGCACAATTAAGATTATCCCTATACCAGAAAGAGTGTTCCTCTTTCACAAATGAAATGGTTAGCTCATTATATAAGGCATTTTGTCTTATATTCATCATCACCATAAAGGCTTCATTGAAGCAATCCTCTACCTCCCTCTTCATTCTTTCTTTTAACAAATCATTCATAGTCTTCTAATATTTTGGGTTGTGCCCTTCCTCCCCACTCCCTTATTATCTTGAGTAGATTTGTTACTAAGGTACCCAATATATTTGTCCTTTACTATTAGGTTATATTATTTTCAAACAAATTTGTAATAGAGGCAAAAGACTTACATGTGTTCTTTCCTCTCCATGTAGCTTGTTCTTTCTTTTGCATTTCACCCACCAATTTCTTATCAATATTGCCTCTAAACAACAATCTCCTCCCCTCCATGCCAAATTACTAAATATAATCTAGATCTTATAACAACAAAATTGCCACCCTTTGCAAGGAAATGGACAAGGATGAAACAACTCTAGACATCACATTAATTTTTAATTCAAGCTTTCAAGCTCACAAATATTTGGGGAATGGCCTAAGGATATAGAAACTAATTCCCCAACAAAGTCACCAATCTATTGTTCTTTGTAGTAACCACAATTCTAAGGCAATCACCACAATATCCAAACTGTATAGTTGTAAAATTGCACCCCCTGCAATTTCACATACATTTTTGTATCCGCTTTGGTGTCCATTCCCTTAGCATCTATGTAGGCTCATTTTAGCCCCTGCATCAGCCCTTTTCCCTTGTCAGGATGCTCCAACACCCCTTTTCAGTAGCTACCCTTTCGCATCAGCCTTGCATCAAACTTTGTGCCTTTCCCATTCGCATCGTTTTGTAGTGTGATGTGTCCAGATGTTAGCGCATCACACGGACATCCACGCACCATGCTAACGTCCTACGATGTTTCAATGCTCAAACAATTGTCTTCAAGCATGTTTTCCACTTGTCACCTCCTTTGGTCAGTGGTAGCGGCTTGAGATGCCTTGTAACGGATGAAGAATCTCTTTTTCCCTCATTAAAAGTTATCCTTTCAATTCATTTTTCTCTTTAACTTCTTCTAGCTCCATTCTTCTAAGTTCTTCTAACTTCTCCTTCTTGGCTTCCATCTTGACATTCTTCCCTCTTGCTTTTTCCTTCACAAATCTCCTCTACTTCTAGCTTCTCTCTTGTTTCTTGGCTTCTCCCTTTGACTCTTCCCCCTCTTGCTTGCACATATCACTTGCTTGTTACAACAGCTTCAAGCACTTTCAAACTCTCATAGCTTCACTCTTGCAGCTTCATCTCCCTCATCTCATGCTTGTGAGCATCTTGGGATTTCACATATCCCCTCTCTCTTGCATTCTTACTTTGTGATCCAAGTTCTCCTCCTTGAGCGGGGATTGCTTTTATCACCTCTTTTGTGATACGGGTTCTCCTCCTCGAGCAGGGATTGCTTTTATCACTCATACTTGGTGGTGTGGGTTCTACTCCTAAGCGGATTTTGCTTTCACCACATGCTTTTTCCATTTCGGTTCATCTCTCTTTCTATCTGGTTGTTCTTGGAGGTGGGAACATCAAAACGGGGGTTTGACTGAGGCAAACCCCTATACAGCCCCAACAATTTCTCCAAATATTACACTTGCAGGTATTGAAGATATCTACTAGTTGGAGGCTTCATTATTTGGATTGTTGTGAGCATCTTCTTTCCTTTCTTCTCCTTATCTTTATCATTTCTGTTTCACTTTGTTTTAGTTCTATTACATTCTACTACTTTATTGCATTCTGTAAGTTTTTAGTAATTTGTTTGCTAGTAGCCATTTAAGTATTTTTTGTGACATTCTCGCTTTCTGGTTTGTACAACACTAGCGCGCCTCTGAGATGCCAGCACGCTGTGTTGTCATCCTTATTCCATGTTATCGTCCTTTGGTTGAGAGTTTGTCAGTTTGTCCAAAAAATCTTTATGACTTGCTCTTTTTGATTCCGAAACTCTCGCCATTGTTCCTTGAGTTAGTTTAGGGCAATTCGCCCCGTAAGGTTCTCTGAATGAAGAGAACTCATGAGTAGCGAATCCCCTTTCTCTACACAAAGGGACCAAACTGGTCCAAAGAAAGGAATAAAACCTATGCTTAAATTGGGGGTTAAAAAAGGCCAACAAACAATAGGTGGATAAGCATCTTCTGCACTTTTAGCCTTGTCAAGCTTCACATAGTGTCTAGATATCTTTGAAAGATAACACAATTGATAGACTACACAAAAAACTTGAATCTACTCATAAAGTCAGCCCTAAAACTAGACATAATAATATTTGTTTATGTAGGTTTCTTGCACCTACAAGTTGCATATCTTTATTTATGACAACTCGGTTATATGAGGCATCACAAAATAGAAAAATTGGTCAACAATTCTCGTAGATACATTCATTTGTGATCACTTACAACATCATTAATCCAAAAAACAAAACATACACAGTCTCTTGGACAAGATCGTCGTTATGGTCTCTATGATCTATTTATACTAGGGTTTTTCTTCAAAATCTTCATAGTCTTCATACCCTTGATTGTTTGCACAATTAAGATTATCACTATACCAGAAAGGCCGTTCCTCTTTCACAAATGAAATTGTTGGCTCATTATATAAGGCATTTTGTCTTATATTCATCCTTGCCATAAAGGCTTCATTGAAGCAATTCTCTTCCTCCCTCTTCATTCTTTCTTTTAACAAATCATTCACAGTCTTCTAATATTTTGGGTTGTGCCCCTTCTCCCCACTCCCTTATTTAGTATCTTGAGTAGATTTGTTACTAAGGTACCCAATATGTTTGTCCTTTACCATTGGGTTATATTATTTTCAAACAAATTTGTAATAGAGGCAAAAGACTTACATGTGTTCTTTCCTCTCCATGTAGCTTGTTTGTTGACACATTCATTTGTGGTCACTTACAACATCATTAATCCAAAAAAAAACATACACAAATCCTCTAGTAGTTTTCATTAGCTAATGGTTCACAAAGGGTTTTACAAATATTTGAAACACTAGACACTACATAATGGCAAGACATTAAATTATAAATGATTTATTAGCTATTCGTAATATAATTTTAGTTTTAAAGGTGTGTAGGATCAACTTCAACTTCCATACCAATGCCAATTCTTGTAGCAACAAAATCAGATCTAGACAAAAAACCACAATGATAGAATAAAACATAACATTCAAATGAACCTAATGTATTTGACCCTATCTTATAGAGCTTAGACTTTCAATTGCATTTCTATCCCCAAAAATAGACCCATTCTTAGTAATTCATGACAAATTTATGTCTCACATATCAATCTCAAAAGAGTTCTTACCTTTTAGCATATAATGCACAAGTAGAATAATTTTACTTCACCCCTTAGATGCAAACTAAATAAGACTTGATATAAAGAACAAATGTGAAACAAGAATTCTTTGAATCCCCTAAAACACTTAAAACAAAAGTGGAGATGGTATGTAAAAAGGCAATTGAAGCAATGTCCTCTATTGATTTACTGGAAAGAGTTACAAAGCCATTATAGAAATTTGACACAAATAAGATCATTCTGCATTCATCAAACATCATATACAATGCACATCTATTGCATGAACCAAATTAGCCTCATCACTTTAGAGCTTGCCCAAAGCATGAACAAAGACTAACCCCTTTGATGTTGAATGAGTTTGTATTTATAGCATTTTAATCTAGTTGTTTGAATCCCATAGAAAATGCTATCAAGATTGGACATCATTAATGCAAGAAATGTATTCAAGATCAAATATCATTAATCTTGTGTAGAACAAACCAAAATCTCCCAAATTTCGTTGAAATGGCAACCTAGAGCTTGTGTGGAAATCATTCATGTCATAAACATACCCATTGCATTGAATGCAACATGATGTTCTTCATCCTCTACATTAAAAGCACATTTGAATCTATTGCATTAAGATGGACAAATATTATTGGGCAAGAAAACCCATTTTGGAGTGATTGTGGCATCAAATCTTGTCATTAATGGTTCGTTGGGTCGCGTAGAGAGCTAGGTGGGAGCAAACAATGCAAAGCGCGGGAGTTTCAAGGATCAACTGATAAAATACCTTATAACCAATACCACTATCAAAAATCAAAGATTGGGAGTAAGCCATTATTCATGCTAAAGCAAATAAGAGTATCTTTGCATCTTCCACTTCAAAGGACATGAAGAAAGATATCAAGAGTCGAGGACCAATGTGCCAATGAAGAGGTACTCAAGAAAAGGGATGGTTGAAAACTCCAACTCCAAAAAGTAACTTAGTGCAAAAGGATCAAAAGTTGAGGATCAAAGGAAAAGCATGCTAGTAAGATAGAAGTTTGATATTCCAACAAAGGCAAGAGAAATGCAAGGTTAAAAAAAAAAAGAGATGTTGGGAATGTGATCTCCAAAATTACGACAAAGAAAAAGTGGTTAAGCAAGGAACAAATAGAAAGTATGTCAAGATGGGAAAGATTGATAACTTAATGAAGACAAAGGAAAAAGACGAACTTACAAGTAGGCATACCAAGAAGATAAAATCCAAAAGAGATTCTAGGAAGGGAAACTTTGAAATTCCAACAGCTTGCCCATACTCAAAGAAATGATCTAAAAACACCCCACTTATAAACTTGCAACTTTCGTCACATGATAGGCACATGGGGGGCAACAAAGGACAACACTTAGGCCAAATTTTGACAAATGAAGAAACATGTAGACTCTTAAATCAATTATAAATGGTGGGTTAAAACAAGACAACTACAAGGTAGATGAGGGCTTAGAATATTTGCAATTTGAAGCATATAAAACAAGGCTCCAACATGTCTCCATATTTTGGTTTAATCCCCTCATCCTCAAAACTTATCCTTGCATCCCCTTGGCCCCTGTTTCAAAACTCCATGGAACTATGGTTTCATTTTAAATAACCTTTGAAACCTTGTCATATTAACATTACCCAAAGTTACCCATCACTCCCATCTTAACATACTCCATTTTCTAATTTTAGACTTATTAAGTGCCCATTTTCAAAAATTATGAACTTACAAAAAAGAGATATTACCCAAGAAGCCTAGGGCAAGAAAAAGCCAACCTTTGTAGTAGCAATTGCACTGCTATCCTTTGTTGCAATTAATTGAGAAGAGCTAATACAAGTGGTTGCAAGAAGGTCATCCTTTACTTCCTAATCTATCATCTACAAATTAATAAACCTCTAGAATCCTCCAATTCTCTTCAACATAATACTCAAATCATACTCTCCAACTCTATAATAGTTGTTGGAGATGGAAAATTTTTCTATCAAGCCCAAGGAAAAGCTTCTCAAAGCTAGAAATGGAAAGAACATTTCAATTCAATATTGAACTTTCAATAGTCGAGGTTCAGTTCCACATTCATGAGCTCAATCTCACACTCTATGAATAACCCTATGCACATTTGCCTCTATAGGTATTGATATAAACCAAACCACAAAAATGACCATATACGTTTTATAATTTATGTTTTCTATAAACCAGTCACTATTTGATTCCCAAATCCAACTTAGTGTCCAAGTTTTATTTGTATAATCCTTATGGATCAATCATGGATTACAACATAATTGCATAAAAGAAGAATCTAGTAGCACCATGAGATGAAAACCCAAAGGAGCTAATGCAAATTAATGAGGACTAGGCAGCACAAGCAGTGTCCATTGATTTGCATTTAGAGGAGCTTCAACAATATGGGTTTAACAATTTTAACAATGAGTTTGCCACAGCATTTGGGGAGGATGATTAAATCACTAAGACATTGACCCATTGTACCATATTATATGAGTCATCATCCCTCCGGCATCTCCAAATTTGGTACAACACCTCATCTCAAAACGCACCCCATTGCCAACCCCCATTCAAATGCAAAATAAAATTAGAAATTGAGCAATCAACGAGCATACCATGTTACTCCAATATGTATGTAAATTAGGTGGAGAATTGTCCACGGTCATCATCACCCAATATATCAATTTACAAGCTTAAACAAAACATGGTATTTCAAGTATTGTTAACTGAAAAATCAATGAATAGTGTCACTCAAGAATGAAACAAAATAAAGTGATAAACAAGACGGACCATTTTCTAGGCTATATGTCACATGTAAAGACATCATCTGCCTGCCTTCAAGGAAGTTGCGATGCTAGAAACATTAATTATTTATTTCCTTACAAAATTATCACAACAAGAGGTTTATCTCGAAGACTTATATCTTTCCAATCAGATTTAATCATACAGCAATTTTGAAATTATTTAATTAGACTGCAGCCATCTTCTATAACTTGCTACACTGTCATGCAAAGATTGGCTCAATCCCCATTAGTATAAAGTTACACAAATCTTTTGACTGCTACATCAAATAAATATTCAGGTGGCCTTGATTTCAAACAGGTTATAAGAAGCTAGATTGCATCTACCTCTTATTTAGAATGCATAAACTTCTGATAGAAACTAACAAAATGAACGGCTCTGAAATTAACTTCTCTTCAAAAATGCAAATCAAAGGGATTCAACAGAATTTAGATCTAAAGTAATACTACTTTCCAAAAGAAATAGTTCACTTTTCAAAATACGGTAGTTTAAAAGTCTCTTTAAGTGCCTACATGTTAAAAAGAAACGCAAGTCTGATAATGTTCATAAACCGTTTATTTTTCTTACAATTTGTTGAAGCGGCACAAAACCAACACGTGAAATCATGTTCAATAAGGTGGGTAATTTACTTAATTAAAAGGACAAAATTGAACGTGAAACCCTGTTTATTAAGATAAAATATGTGGCCTTTCAAAACATGATACATACATTAAAATGTTGATTGTCACCTGTAAATTTCAAGTCTATCCATGCTACCAAATATCAATCTCCTATAATAAATTATATCTATTTTTGGCTGTTCTGTCCTTCTTGGCATCATCCTAATAAGAACAAACAATACCTAGGAGAAATCAGTTTATATTTTTGTCACACCTCTTTCAAATCGAAAAGACAGTTCTAACTGCATACATTTAAAAAAAAAATGCATTTAATAAACTCAAACTTACATGGAACATATATCCCATTTTTTCATTGTAATCAAGGAGCTCCTTCCATTGCCTCCCAACGCTCATCTGCAAGAAAATGTATAGGTTCTGCTTTTAGGAAATCAACAGGTATGAAGTATATTTCATACAAATAAATATACACCATTTATTACCCAGGGAGTAACTTCAATGATTATATAAGAAATCATAAGTACAAACCATCAAAGACAGGAAGAAACATAAACATATAATATCCCTGAAATCCTTATCAATAGAAGACTCTTGTCAAAAATTGAAAAAGCAGAAATAGAAACTGGAAATAAACAAAAACTCACCTACAGAGAATGTGGTATCAGAGCCATTCTTTAATTTTCCCACGTGGAAGAGTTTTCACTCCAGCTGCTAAAGAGAGGTTTCTTGGTAGTTGTTGCCATTAAACTGTGGTGAGAAGAAAGCCAACCACCTCTATTAAAGTCTCTGAAAGTGGTGAATTAACAACACTAAAGAGGTGTTAACGAGAGGTTGAAACTTGCAGGGGGGCATGGATGATATAAACGAATTGCAGGTGGACATGAGCAAGCACATGATGGTTGAAGTTGCAAATGGCTGTCATGCTTGTGCAAAGTTGCTGGTGATAGGTATTGTGAGCAGCTACAAAGATTTACCACCAGCCAGTTCACCTCAAAGACTGGTCCTTGAATGTGTTGGGTCTCAATGTTGCATCTCCACAAATCCTAAAGAATGGCAGCAAAACCTAAGACTAGGGAAGGTCAACTTAGGGTGATGGACTGCAGTTATGATCAGAAAGTGGCAACAATGGGCCAATGCATAAGAGCGGATAACCTCTTCTTCTTTGGGCTCTGCTAGACCAAAAGGGGTATCTCCTAAGGTCACTGACAGGACAATTAAAGAGTGTTTAAACAAATGTTAGGCACTCAGTAACCATATCTAATGTATTATAAACCCCTAAATATGTCACTAAGTTCACATCAATATTGGCTGCAACTAGACTTACAAGACATCCAACAAGCAAATAATAACATTCTTTCACATGCACTAACGTAGTCATGATAAGGGGATCTTATCAGACAGCACAATCATGCAGCCACAATCAAAAATTGCTACACCAAAATAATAAGAATTAAACCTTTATTCATATGCTGCATTCAATTTTCACGATCACAATCAAATCATTTGAAATCACAATCCTACCAGAAGTGCAATAAAATTTATTCAAAACAACAATCTTTAATCCAATCTCTGATCCACACAAAGGATTCATCCTCAAAATTCCCAATCATGAGCCCCAATCCCAGAACAATCCAAATGCTTCTTTGTTGACTTCTGGAATCTCTGTATCTTCCCTCTCTCGAACAACTCTCTCAAGTGTGTGATAATCGTCTCCACGTAACTGTTGGGAAGGTACTTGAACCGCTTGAAACCAAACTTTGAACTGTCCTGCCACATGTCACCTTTTAAAAGATTCTCAAAACACTTGTTGGAGCTTCTTTAGGCATCAAGAATGACCACTAATGGAAAGTTCCTATTTGACTAAGATTGCATGTCTTTGTTATTTTTGTCAAAGGTTTCAGTACCATCAAGAACCAGGCACCATGTACATGATTGGGAGTTCCTACCGCGATAGGAACTATGAGAGTGTTGTCTTTTCTTAAGTTGGAGGTTCCGAGCTCATTAGGAACTGGGAACCAAGCACTATGCCAAAGGTTCCTTGTCCAAGGTTCCGGCTCAATCGGAAACGGACACCAAGTACTACGTCGAAGGTTCCTTGTCAGAGGTTTTGACATGTTTGGGCACTAACACCAAGCACCACGCCAAAAGATCCTTGTCAGAGGTTCCAACCCGATTGGGAACTCCAAAAAAACATTAAGTCTTCAAATTTTGGCACAATGAAATTGGTCAAAGCAAAGCAAGGAACCAAGAACCATGCACCTCCATTCCTAGTGGAGGTGTAGTGACCCGAGCTCCAGATCATTCGATTTTTTGATTTAATCATCAAGGGTTGACAATGTAAACATGTTGTCAACAATAATAAATCACAAGTTGTATGTCTTCAATCTTAAACTTCCAAGAATCAATGTTTTTAATTTAAAGAACAATTGATTAAAATTAGTATATTAATATGTTTATGATATGCATTAAAAACTTGAAATAAATATTATTTCAATAATGGCAATATGCCAAGTAAATAATGCTGTCGCTGATATGTTAATTTGAAATCATGCATTGCTTTATGGAAGAGGTTTAGACCTCTTATCACGGTGCTCTTTCTGACTGAAACCTTTATATTCATGCAACTTATAAAGGATGCCGTATCTGAACTTGCTGATTAAATATGCATCTTTTGAGTGGTTGGGATTGGACTCCTTAGGAGTACTCAATCCTGGTTATTAGTGTATATATCTGCACAAACTATTCAATATCTTTTGCACTTGAAATATACCCCCTTTTATATCCATGACATGGTCAAAGGATATGACCTTTCATTGTATTTATTTGCCAAGGGGTGTGTCTCTTGTATTATGTTAACACTACTAATTGATAAATCGTTATTAGGAATGATTAACATTATTCTTTGACTTAGATGAGTTCGCTGTCTTATATGCATAATAACCATCTCTAAACATTGCTGCTTTATTGATTGCTACACTTCAATAATCCTATATGCATCACCTCCAAACGATGTTGGAACTTCTCTTCTAATATTTCTAGTGGTATGCATTCTCTTCACATCGACTGTCCTTCATCGGGCCTTTGTACATTGTAGAGGGATGTGATGGCTAAGAAATGCTTTACTTAACATTGAGAAAATATATTTCTGTAATTGCTATTACCACGTCCAGTATATAGCAACCGATGTTTAATAAAAGTCACCATATTGAAGATAAACTCACGATAATATGACAATTATGGGAGCCCGATAACCAAATGAAGATATGTGACTGAAGCAATAATTATGGCAGATGAATAATAGTATATTATCATTGGGAATGAGATGGATATAATTTCCGATAAACTCTAGGCAGCTTGAGAAACACAAATGTCTTCTTTATTCAGCGATAGACACAATACCGTGGCGGAAATACAAGTTGATATTTGATGAGATAGCCCGATAATCATCTGTCTTTCATATTGTATAATATCATCCAGTTTAATTAATAATAATTGCTTGTGTTTATTTAACCATTCCGGTGATGGAAACATATGGTAATTATGTCCTAATAGAAAGCCCGATCATAAGACTATCGTTGAATGGAATTCCGTCAGAATTTGTGCCAGTGTGTGATGCTACTCCAACCATATCGTTGTAGACTAGATAATTTGATATTATGAGTATCGCAGGTATAGGTGTTATCATAAGGCAATATGCCCGATAATATTCACATGCATAAATTATTGTATGCTTGATATTCCTGAAGGTAGCGCTACCGACAAAATGACTCAATACTCGACAGATTTTGGCGTGATAATCTGGATATGTGAAACCAACATCATTGTATGTATCATTTAGCTTTTCTTCAACTTATCATACTATAAGAATTATCTCTTCAGGTGCCTTCTTCATAACTCCTCTATTCATAACTAGGAGATTAGTTTGCATTATTGACTTTAGGTAATAACTTATTATTTAATTATCATTTTAATGTTACTTTCTCTATGTCCAAAAATGAGGGACATTACAAGAGGCAAAACCTCCAATCAGCCATACTCCCCCATTTTGCATCCAAATTCCTTCAAATTTGACCAAGAAGCACCCTTTAAGCTCCGCAACAAGATGATATTCTCAATTTGCACAATTTTTTCTGGAAGCAAGAAACTACCAAAAATCAACAAAAACTAAACTAAAACTTAGAAAAAAATCTGATTGACACAAGATTGCTTGTGAACCTGGATGCTTTTCCATCAGACACCTTGGGTAATTGAAATGTTCCATGATTCGGAAACTCATGAACATTTGAAGGTGCTTGGGATGGTAATCTCATGCATGCTCTATATCCAAATCTCTTCTTTGTCCATTTGAACTCTTCCAATTCCTCTCTTTCGCTCTTGTTCTCCATCCTTAGCACATAGGTTACCACTACTTGCTTTGCTTTGTAAATCTAATCCATGGCCTTTGTGATAAATTTTGAAAGATCCCATTTGTGATTTAGAATGTTTCTTCTCTAAATCTCCACTTACCCAGTGATTGCTTGTGATCTTCCTACTTTTCTCCCTTTCTTTATGCTACCACTGCATAAAACCGGTATCCTTTCCATTATTCTCAATTGTAATATGCTTTGCAGGAACCTTCATTGAGTTGTTCCCAACCTCCCTTGTCTCCTTCATTATCCATTATCCTACACTACAACAAACTATAAAATTGCTTTCCTTTACCTACTTCTCCTTCTCCTTTAGAGAACTCAAAACATACTTTTGTCCATCCTTCATGATGGTGTACAAACTTCTTCTACCATCATAAAGGTCTTCCCTATCAAATTACCAAGGTCTTCCCAACAACACATGATAGGCATTCATCAACATCACATCATACAAGACTTCATCCTTATAAGACCCAATCTAAAAACTAACTAGCCACTCCTCATCCTACCAATTCATGTTCCTTTTGTAACCAAGAAACATTATAAGAACTGGGATGTTTTCTCTTTTTCAAACCCAACTTTTCCCCCATTTCTTTAGAAACTAGGTTATCAGTACTACCACTATCTACAATTACCTTGCAACACTTACCTCTAGACTTTCACACAATTTTGAAAAGACATCTTCTCTAAGATGGTCCATCTTCTCCATTTGGTTTCACCAACACTCTTCTCAACATGAGAGATTCACCTTCTTCTAGCTCTTCAACTTTCGGTGATGCCACACTTTCTTCATCCTCCTGTGCTAGAAGATTTCTAATTATTCTTTTCATGCTAACTTCTTGTATTTGTGGACACTCAAAGGCCCTATGGTCAACTTCTCCACACTGAAAACATTTGCCTGAAAACCCCCCGTTGCTGCTACCATGTCCTAAAAAATACTCTTTTCCTCTTGTACCTTGTCTAGATTCTTTATTCCATTTAGGTGTGGCTTCTTCTTCATAGACTCATTTCCCTCTATTGTTGCTTTCTTGTCCTCTTTCTACTAAGAATCTTCCTCTACTTCTAGAGTTATTTTGTTGCCTCCTAAATATCTTTTCTTTAGCTTTCAAGTTTGTAATGGCGCGAATTTGCACCGCTAGGCAACTTCCCCATTTCATCACCCCTACCTTAGGAAATGTAAATTCGATGATGAAAAATCCTCTGCCGCCACCTTGTTCCTTCCACCTGGCCATGTCTTTTTAGTGTCAGTGGAGGAATCTCTATCGGGGACGCACGTCATGTTAGTGTCCTCATAGGATTCCTACCCTTGGATTTCGCAGAAACATTAGGTTTCCTATTGGGTGTGAAGTGTAATGTCTCCTGCCTCCTTGATCGACAAAATTCAACCCTTCTACCTCCCTTTTGCTAATTCAAATCAATGAACTTTCATTCCTTCACTCTCTCTTGGATTCATTCACTCTCTTGGACTCTCTCTTGCACTCTAGCTCATTCTACTCTCATTCTTGTGTTTCTACACCACTTCTCTTGGCTACAAGCTCGTCATTTCGGCTCCAACATCATGTTCTTCTTGCAACACCATTGCTATCGAAGGATCATCAAGCTTCTTCCTTCTGCTTTTAGCCTTGAGTGCTCATAGTTGAGAAGGGAATGTTGTTATTTGTTGTCCGTTTGCATCATCCTGTTTATTGAGTAGCATTCTAGTTGTTTGTGTGCTCTCTACTTAGCAATACTATTTCCTTTCTACTTTCTTCATCGCTTTCTACACTTTGTGGCTATCTAACTATCCGTGGAGGTGGGAACACCAAAACAAGGGTCTGACTAAGGCAAACCTCGAATACACCCCAACATTTTTCACATTTCCGTGTGTGTAGGTGTTTTTGTGGAGCTACTTGAAGAATCAACTCGTGGGTGAAAAGGTACATTTTCCCTCTCTCTTCGTCATTTCCACAAAAGCTTATTTCTACTGTTTCTTTCGTTATATATGTAGTTTCTGCACTTCTCCCACATTTTGTCAAAGCATAAAACATCACATAGTCAAGTAGTTAGTAGGTTCCTTGCGTTTTTATCTGTTCTCTGGACCCCTATCCGTACGGACGCCAGCACATCCCTAAGACACCAATGTGCCACAATGGAGTCCAAGATCTATGCTTCTGTCCTCAAACAGTGAGTTGTCTGGGCAGCAGACCGAACCTTGGAAATCGGCTCTTCTAACCTTGTGAGCATTTGGTTTTAGCAGAAGGAAAGCGGCGGGCTATTTGCCCTTCTTTTCAACCTCAGTACCTTGTCCTTTTCAATCTGTCTAGCAAACCCGAGGTAGTTTAAGGCAGTCTGTTCCTTGGGTCTCTCCTGTGACCTAGAGTCCCAAGGGTGATGAGTCCCCCTTCTCTACATTTTGGTGAACCCAACGTGAACTATTTCTCTTTCGTTTCTTGGTGTCGAAGAACCTTCTCTCGTGTCGTAGGTGCGTTGTAGATTTGTGTGTTGCATGGTGTGCAGCCTTGCAACCCAATCTACGACCCCTAGCTACATAGTTAGAGGGGCTCTTAGATGTTTAGGAGTGAAATTTAGATAGTCATTGTCCAATCTCTCAACTTCCTACTCCTACTAAGTTTGTTCCACCTGTGTATGTTAACATGGTCTCATTCACACGTATTCCTTCTACCCAGCCTACAAGTGGATCACCGAACATAACTTTTACCTCACAAGATTTACCTATGAATAAAGAGCCTTCTCCCCTTACATTCTCGCTCGTGTCAATGGGAACATTGTGACTAGTGTCTTGGTTGACCCCACGAGTCGAGTGAATGTTATAACAAAAGAAACTTTGCTAATAAACTTTTTGCATAAGGAGGAATACTAAGAATTGAAATTCGGCATCCCATGGTTGGTTTCCATGAATGGCGTCACTTTGGTGATTCATAAATGTCTCAAGTTCTCTCATGAGGGGTTTGTGCACGTCGTGCACGACACCGGTTACAAACCACTGGTGTCGTGTGGGGGCTTCTCGTTAGACTACTTTTGGCCCACTCCTGTCAGCCTGCTCCCTTCGAAAACGGACTTGCTTTATCGTGCCTATGTCAAGTATAAGACTAGGGGCACAACGCCAAAAGTGACCTATCTAGTATCCCCCTACGCTATTTAGTAAAAGGTTCTATGATTGCATAGCAACAAGTTGCCTCCTCCCAACAAAAGGGTAAGGAGAAGCTCGCAACCATGGGCCTTCCTCTTCTACGTCTTCTGCTCCATCTGCTTTCGCTTCTCGGCCCGTTGCGACGCCCTCAGCTCTTGCTCCCATGCCCCACATGGGGAGCCCGATGGTGCCTGCTTGGTGAAAAGCTAAGCATCAGGTGTTTGAACTTCCCATCTTGCGCATGATTCCTAGACCTGTTGTTTACGAAAAGGGGAAGGGTCCTCGTGGAGTTGCCACCGTGTCTTGGCCTCTGACCGTTCTTCCTCCTGCCCCTTTGGCAGCGAATGGGAAGAGGCCCTATATCGAGGCACTCATGTCTACTTCTCCACCTGTTGTTTTTGCTCCCGTGCTTCCTACTTCTGCCCTTGTCCAAGAGGCTATCCTTCCACCGGCGACAGTTGTGGAGGACACTCCTATGAAAAAACATGAGCCTCCCATCCCTTTTCAGGCTGCGACTTCTAGTGCCTAGAGCCAACGTAACCGGCTTGCGCACAAGCATGCGCAGGAGAAAACCTCTGGCTGCTGAACAAGCTACCTTGCAGAAGACAGAAGGGGAGCCAGTAAATCCTATTTCGGCACTTCCTGTTGTGCCTCCTATTCCTTTTGCTTCAATTCCACTCGCCTTCATTCTGCTTCTGACTCCCCCAACGGGTGCTGATGATCCTCACCCCACAAGGGTGCAAGTGTTCATCGCTCCTTCCGTGGAGCCTCCGCTTTTGATGTCCCTTCCAAACATCCCTCCATTTTCTCAACCCATAGACATGTTGAACACGACAGTGGTGTTAGTTGCGGCTATGTCTTCTCCCTCCTCCGCCTCTGCTTCTTTCGTGGGGATCCAGCATCCTTTGCTAAAGTGTAAGCCAAATGATGACCTCACCTCGAGTGGTGGTCAGAAGAAGAGTTCACCTTCTTCGGGAATTAGTTCTACTTTGGCTGTAATGTCCCCATTTTAGCCCTACACTCTTCATTTGGATTTAGCCTATTTCCGAATATCCGTAGGCTAAGTTGAAGCAGAAAATTAGGGTTTCCTCTTTTAGATACTGCTCAGTTGGCGTTCAAAGGATGTTGTGTAGACTTACTATTTATAGTAGTTCGCTATTTTTAGCAAGTCTATCTTTTAGTAGTATATGTTTAGCAGCAGTTCAATCCTTTGCAGCTCGGTTGTTTAGTTTGGCTTTCTGATGGTTTTGAAGCGAACTTACTATTTTTGGCATTGGCTATTTTTAGTAAGTCTAATTTTGGCAGTGGCATCATTTGCAGCATCAACTCAGGTCATCATTCTATTTCTGGTAGAATCAGTTTGGGCGTTGGTTTTGGCTTTGGCTTCTATCTCTCCCTTTGGACTGAGTTTCAACACTTAGTCAATTTTTGTATTTTGAGTTTGTACCCCATGCCTAGTCATTGAACTTCAAGTTGTTTTTAAAATGGGGTCATGAAGGGGGGACGCCTCATTTAAGTTCATTAATGTTTAATTATCTCCTCAAAAGTGGGACGACTTGGGAAAGGAATACTAAGAGTTTTAATATTTTAAAAATGCTTTTGAGGTGGATGTCCCTTGGAGAAATTGAAGAGTTTCTTGATTGGAGTTACAGATTGCTTCATTTGCCCAATTGAAGCTTATTTATTGAGGTTTTGAGAAGAGTTCTTTATCTTGGAAAATTATATTGAAATGTTGTTGGATTGAATTCAGAACCCGGCTAAGGGGAAGCTTAGCAATTCTACTCCATTCTTCGGGCGTGCAACTATAGTTCCCTAGATGGTGGATTGAGAGTGTGCTTCATTTAGAAGTGCAAATTGAGCATCAACGTTGAATATTTTGGTAATAATTTCCAGTTTTGTATTTGTTGGTTTGGTTATGGCTGTAGGAGATTTTCATTTACAGCTCTTCGTATGAATTTAAAATCTTTCTGGGTATTTGATCAATGCAATTCCTAGCACTAGGCGCCTCATCTCTCAAGTTTCCAAATTTTTTAGTGCTGGTTTGAAATTGTTAGAGCAGGTCGACCTCCTTTAGAAGCCGCCCCTTTGCTGCTATCTTGCATTGGGAATCGTGACATGAAATTGTATGTTTCTTGGAGGGGATTTGTCACTTGCCTTTGGACGCCTAACCTCCATTGCTATTTGGCACTTTGTTTGATAAAGTTTGGAGCTGTTTTGATGAAGATATGACATTGGTTGATCTTCTCCATTGCTAGTTTATGTTACATCTTGCTGGTTATGAGTTTTATAGTTGCTGGTAATGCTATTTCAGTTTGCTGTTTATCATATCAGCTTATCAGTAGTATAGATTTTGACTTGTAATTTTGTAGTTGGGAAGTTTAGAAGTTGGGGAAATCATCTTTCTTTATTTGCATTGATTATTCAATTGTAACACTTGGTAAATTGCAGATAATTTGCATTGTAAGGCTGAGAATTAGTAATACTAATCCAATCAATAATATTGCTACATTTACTTTGTGATTCTTAAGTAAACATTAATTACCCCTGGATGGTTTACCGCCAGTGTGGAGAATAAACTTTGTAACTCTCATTGTACCCACTGAAAAAGTGGAGAATCCCCACTCAAGAGTGGATGCCCGCTGCAGCGAATGAATTAGTTGAATTGTTTGTAGTATTCCCCCCACTGTTTAAGTGGTTGAGCGGAAATCTTTATGGCTGGTTCACCACCTAAGTTCTTTCAATTTTGTTATAAGTACTCTGCCATATGTTAGCACCTCACCTTCAAAAGGATCTTGTGTGCACATTCTTGGCATTGAGTTATATCTTTTACTTTCCAGTTGTAATCAATTTCAGTATTGAGTTATTTAGATCCTAGAGATGCTCTGACCATATGCCCGCCCCTCTTCCTTCAGTGGTTTTAGGGCGCATTCTTGGTTAGAGTTACTATTCCGCATCGTTTTGGTTTTGGAGCTAACCTTAACCGGTGCGTGTTGCATTGTAATTGACACTAAAAATCAAGAAAAAATTAAGGAGCATATTTCATTGGCTTGCGCCGTCCTCGTGACGGAGGTGGCCCCCACGTCCCTTGAGTTTGTCATCGCCCCTCTCAACAAGGTCGGCAATGGATCTCAAACGCCTCCTCCCACCCGGTCAACACATGGCACTCTAGTGAAGTGCATGTTTAGCTCCGTGGATGATGTCTTGGCTCTATCAATGTTCTTTGCGAAATCGGTGACCTTCACCTCACAAGAGCTCAGCGAAGAAGACCTCAAGGGGCCTTCTTCCTTGGCCCTTGTTGCAATAGAGTCGAAGGGTACTCCCCTCGCTATCCCGCCCTTGCAGGCCCGTCCTCCCTCCCTGTAAAATGACATATAGATTGGGAGCAGGACAACCTACTGGTTGAACCTCTTCTTTATTTGTAGATTAGATTTGTGTGTGTGTCATGTTCCCCCTGTGCTTGTATTTATGTGTTTGTGATCCTGCCTGGAGGACCCTTGCTACCCTTGTAGGTGCTTGGATATGACCCTGGAAAATTTGTCGTGAACTTCCTCTATGTGTTTCATCATTCTTCTATATGTTGTGACTTTGTTTTTCAACAATTGGGGATGATGCAAAGCATTGGAGGCATTTAGGGCCTCTTCCATGTTGACCCAATTTTTTTATTTTCATTTTGTCTTCATATGCTCTTCTTCACGATCTAAGAACTTTGGGGATTGATAATTTTTCGTTCATACTTCATGTGCTACCTATTTATATATATATGAACTGATCTGACCCCAAACTCCCAGATCCCCCTGTCTCTTGATTTCTTCGTCTTTGCTTATTCTTGTTTTCTTTGTCTTTGTTTGTCTCTCTCTATCTGCTTAGTCATGTTGTGGTACTTATGTGTTGTCCCTCGCATGTGTGACAACATTTCCACGTTTACATCTCGCAATGTATCGTGGGCAACAACATCCTTGCTTCTTCTTTCTCTCCTTAGGATGCCACGTGCTCCTTTGTTTCACACGCACCATCCTAAGGGAGGTCTACAGTAATCCTCTGATTTTCAATGAGGTGAATTCGGTGGCCAACGAATCCCTTACTGAAAATTTTTCCTTTTTCAAAAATGCATTCAACAAGGACCCATTAGTGAAATTTTTCTTTCAAAAATGAATTCATAACAAAAGAAGTTGAAAACTTTCCTTCAAAAAAGGAGTGCTTTTTTTTATGAAGTCTAAAAATTTTCCTTTGAGAAGGAGCATTCTTTTTATCGGTTTACGAAAGAGATCTTTCAAAAGGATTCCTTGATGATAGAATCATTTCCAAAAAATGTTGTGCTTTTCAATTGGAGCGTCCCTTTGTGTGGGCCCCTCACTATCTTGATGGGTTCCTAAAGGGATCCCTTTGAAAACTTCTTCAATTGCTTGCTCTGTGATATGTCTATTTGTCTTGGCTTTTCTGCCTAACATGTTTTGTCTATAGCTTAACATGTTGCTTTGTAGGACCGAGCACCTGTAAAGCTGCTTTTACTATCAAGCTTGTCTAGCAGGACCGAGCACCTCGTCAAGCTTGCCTTGCAAGACCGAGTACCTATAAGGGCCTTTCACATCAAACTCTTCAAGACCGAGCACCTTGTCAAGCTTGCCTTGCAAGACCGAGTACCAATAAGGGCCTTTCGCATCAAACTCTTCAAGATCGAGCGCCTGTAGAGTCCTTTCATGTCAAACCTTGCAAGACCGAGAACTTGTGGTGCTCCCTTTGCAAGACCGAGAACCTATGAAGCTCCTTCTGCAAGACCAAGAACCTATGGAGCCTTTGTTCAACTTTTGTGGGACCGAGAAACCATGGAGCCATTTCCGCGGGACCGAGTACCTGTGAAGCCATCTCTCTCTCTTTCACATCAAGGTTGCCCTACAAGACTAAGAACCTATAGAGCTACCTCCTGCACATTTAGGTGTGCCAGATTAGAGATCTACTTCCTCGACGGTTAAGGTATATTCACTTCAATCTCTTTCTACTTTACCTCACATTCGCACTAACACCTATGCTCACTAAAGTGGGGACAAAATGTAATGGCGAGAATTTGCACCCCTAGACAAATTTCCCATTTCATCACCCCTACCTTAGGAAATGTAAATTCGATGATGCAAAATCCTCCGCCACCACCTTGTCCCTTCCACCTGGCTGTGTCTTTTAGCGTCGATGGAGGAATTTCTATCGAGGATGTGCACACGTCGTACAAACGTCCGCGCGCCGCGCTGCCGTCCTTACAAGATTCCTACCCCTGGATTTTGCAGAAACGTTACGTTTGATATTGGGTGTGAAGTGTAACATCTCCCTGCCTCCTTGACCGACAAAATTCGACCCTTCTACCTCCCTTTTGCTAATTCAAATTAATCAACTTTCATTTCTTCACTCTCTTGGATTCATTCACTCTCTTGGACTCTCTCTTGCACTCTAGCTCATTCTACTCTCATTCTTGTGCTTCTACACCACTTCTCTTGGTTGCAAGCTCTTCATTTTGGCTCCAACATCACATTTTTGTTGCAACACCATTGCTATCGGAGGATCATCAAGCTTCTTCCTTCCGCTATTAGCCTTGACTGCTCATAGTTGAGAAGGTGATATTGTTATTTGTTGTCCATTTTCATCATCCTGTTTATTAAGTAGCATTCTAGTTGTTTGTGTGCTCTCTACTTAGCAATACTATTTCCTTTCTACTTTCTTTATTGCTTTCTACACTTTGTGACTATCTAGCTGTCCGTGGAGGTGCGAACACCAAAATGGGGGTCTGACTAAGGCAGACCTCGAATACACCCCAACATTTTTCTCGTTTTCGTGTGTGCTGGTGTTTTTGTGGAGCTACTTGAAGAATCAACTTGTGGGTGAAAAGGTATATTTTCTCTCTCTTTCATTTCTGCAATAGCTTATTTCTAGAGTTTCTTTCATTATATATGTAGTTTCTACACTTTTCCTGCATTATGTCAAAGCATAAAACATCACATAGTCAGGCAGTTAGTAGGTTCCTTGCACTTTTGTCAATTCCCTGGACCCCTATCCATACGGATGCCAACATATCCCTAAGACACCAACGCGCCACACTGGAGTCTGAGCTATGTGCTTCTGTCCTCGGATAGTGAGCAGTCTGCGCAGCAAACCAAACATTGGAAATTGGCTCTTTGACCCTGTGAGCATCTGGTTTTAGCAAAAGGAAAGTAGCAGGCTATTTGCCCTTCCTTTTCAACCTTAGTACCTTGTCCTTTTCAATCTATCTAGCAAACCCAGGGTAGTTTAGGGCAGCCCATTCCTTGGGGCTCTCCTATGACCTAGAGTCCTGGGGGTGACAGGCCCCCTTTCTCTACAATGACATACTAGTAAGGTTCCTTGACCATGGTGATCTTCAATATGCTCATCTCATCTTGAATATTAAATCTCGATCCATTTATGTATCTAGCTACCTTCTCCCTATGCATCTAATGTTGTCCAAACCTAATCACCATCTTATAAAACTCCTCTATATAATCCTTCACGCTTATATCTTTTTGCTTCAAGTTATGCAGCTTTCTAAACAACTCTAGTTCATAATCTCCAAGCATAAATTTTTCCTTCAGCCTAACCACAATCTAACTCCATTTGGTTATCGCGGTCTCACAATTAGCAACTCCCTCTCTCTACAATTCTCTCCACCAATGTGCAACATGTCCCTTGAGTTTTGTCTACGCCAACTTCACTCTTTGTAGGCCACGGATTTCTTCCAAATCAAAGTACTCTTCTAATTCACCTATCCAATCTATCAATTTTTCAAGTTTCAATGTTCAAGAGAAATTAGGAACCTCGATTCGATTACCCTCGCTAATTTTGGCAAGAACTCTCAAGAAATGTTCTTCCCCTACATCTATTGGTTGTTCATTTTCTCTGTCACATTCTTCAGCTTCAGTTCCTTCATTGCTCATATGGTCTTCAGCATGTTATTCGTTTCTTCTCAATCTGGCAACTAAATTCCTTAATTCATTCCTCATATCAACATGAAGTTGTTCAAACATTTCTTCCATTATGCAATTTCTCCTTCTCGATGGCATTTTACCTTTCAACAATTTTGTATCTTACCTCTCAAAATTTCCAACATCCCTCTCCGCGCTTTGTAATTTTAGAACTCCTCAATACTTGCAATAATTTTTAGAGCCCTCAGAACACCTATTACTTCTACCCTCTACAATTCATCAACACCTTTCCACCAAGAACGCCTTGCTCTAATACCAAATAATGCAATCGTGATAAGGGGGTCTTATCAAATAACCCAATCACACAACCACAATCAAAAATTGCTACACATAAATATAAGTATTAAACCTTTATTCATATGTTGCATTCAATTATTCATGATCACAATCAAAATTGTTTCAAATTACAGTCTTAACAGAAATACAATAAAATTTATTCAAAACAATACTCTCTAATCCAATCTCTAATCCGCATGAAGAATTTGTCCTCCAAATTCCCAACCACGAGCCCCAAATCCCAAAACAATCCAAATGCTTCTTCGTCGATTTATGAAATCTTCATTATCTTCTCTCACTTGAATGCCTCTCTCAAGTGTGTGATAATTGTCTTTACACAACTGTTGAGAAGGTAGTTGAACCACTTGGAACTGAACCATGAATCCTCCTGCCATATGTCACCATTAAAAAGATTCTCAAAATGCTTGTCAGAGCTTCTTTAGACATCAGTAACCACCACTCATGGAAGGTTCCTATTCAACTAAGACTCTCGCTATCTTTGTTACTTTTGTTGGAGGTTTTGATACCATCAGGAGCCAGGCACCATGTGCATAATAGGGGATTCCTACCCTAATAGGAACTATGTGAGCGTTGTCTTTCCTTAAGTCGGCAATTTTGAGCTCATTAGGAACCAGGAACCAAGCACTATGCCGAAGGTTCCTTCTTGGAGGTTCCGCCCTAAGTGGGAACTGACACCAAGTACTACACCGAAGGTTTCCTTTGAAGGTTTTGACCCGATTGGGAACCGACATCAAGCACCACGCCGATAGCTTCCTGTCAAAGGTTTTAGCCCGATTTGGAACTCCCAAAAAACATTCATTCTTCAAATTTTGACACGACAAAACTGGTCGAAACAAAGCAAGGAACTGAGAACCATGCACCTTGATTCCTAGTGGAGGCAAAACATCTGATCAGCCGTAACTCCCCCATTTTGCATCCAAATTTGACTAAGAAGCGCCCATTAAAATCCTCATCAATTTGGACAAAATTTCTTCCAAAAGCAAGACTACCAAAAATCAACATAAACAAAACCAAAACTAAACTAAAACTTGGAAAAAAACATTCGGTTGACACAGAATTGCGTGTGAACACGAATGTTCCTGCATCATGTACTTAAAGATAAAAATCAATTTTGCATTTCTATATGTAAATACCCTTATGTTTCTCATACTAGTGCAAGTTGAATGACCCTCCAATATATCAATTTTATACTCACAAAAGGTATGATATGATTTGCACTACCGAGTCATAAAAGGATGTGAAACCTAAAACTACTCCTACACTATCATGGATAGCTAAAAGAGATGTATTTACATTAAATCTTTCGAAGTTTGTTGATATCTCACCACCAAAACTAGTGCCTACTCCATTGGGAAAAAAAAGTCAATACTTTCAAGAAAAACTGAAAGCACAAGTATGGACTAAAATTGGAAATAAACTTGCATACGCATGCAAATCACAAAATCAATAGTTATACGCAGTTGATCTACTTCAAAGATCTATCAGTCAAACAGATCTCATCTACACAAAAATCATCACTGCAAATATTTTGCAGTGTTTTACAATGGTGTACCATTAACTACCCCCCCATACAATCAAACCATCAAATGGGGCCAAAAAAAAACTTCAGAGCACACTGAAGAAATTTCCTGAAATACAACTACCAACCAAGGAGAAAACAACTATGGAGACTTCTTGCTAGACTACATATTCTTTGGAGTCATACTAGACAATTTCAGCCTCTTACCGAACAAAGACTTGCATCATTTGATGCCATAGGATGCATTCAGCCAGCCCCGAACACAGGTGGCTCAAAAGACCAACCAATAGCCAATCTCGTTTTCCACATTCACTTCTGCCTCTATAGCATTACCAGCTCCATCCAGCTTCTAGGGTGTGGGCACATGTGCAACTTGCAGGTTGAGTCAACCATACCATGTCATTTCAACATAAATTTGCAAGCAAGAGTACCTGCATGAAGGAGCTTTGCCTTGGAGCAGCAAGAAGCACTTGAAGGCAAGGAAGATCAAATCACAAGTCAGCAATGGCACCAAATCCTAAGCATGCATGTTCATTATAAATGCTAATAGAATCATCCATGTTTGAATCACCTGCATGTTTCAAATTTTCATGCAAACAATCAACATAAAAATTAAGCTCTCCAGGTACCTCATGTGAAAAACCAAGTTCTTCTGCTTGCCTCTTTTCATTGTATAGTATTCAATGCAACTAGCTGAACAATATTCATTGCTAAAATCAGGCTCATAAAAAGCTACTTCATCTTCCTTATCCACTTGGATTTCCTTCATTTGTAACTCTCTTGTAGCAAAATCAGCATGAGGAAAATAACATGCCTCAAACCAAAGAAAGAAACACTCATATGCATCTACATGGTCTTCAGCATAACCCTCTTCAAGTGCAAGTTCTTCAAACTAAAAATTTGTATCCACATCTTCATCTTTATCAACAAAGCTGCCATGGGATGTAATCATCCACCTCTCCTGCACTTACAGCAATGTCTATATGAGCATCACTAACATAAGACGCACCCTCAAGTTGATCTCATTGAGTTGACTTGTCAACATCAACACATAAAAGTCACATTTACAACATTTGATTCTTACATAATTTCCTCAAGACTGCCAGCCCATCCACAGGCTTGAAGAAGACTTGTAGATTTCTTTTCTTTTGGAAGCAAATTCAAACTACGATTAAATGCCTCACAAATCATGTCCACGCATACTGATACTTCAAGGCTCCTTTCCTTGGGGGTGTTGGAAACAACAGCTGCAAATACGTGATTAAAATCAGAAATTAGTTTTCCTTGTCTCTTGATGCTAGCAAGTTCTCGGTTAAGAAAATCAAAGTGAATGTTACTTGCAAACTGCTCACTAAAGGCTGCAACAAGATCATCCCAAGATGAAAAATAATGATTTAGAAAACCACTCAAACATTCTTTTCAATACCCCCATGCAACGACTTAACAAAAAACTTCATCCAAACATCTGCAATCTCATAGTTGAAAAACTCTGACTCAGCAATTACTTGGCAGGCCCAAAATTTTATGAACTTGGGACTCAGCAAAAAGTCAGGGAAAAACTCAGCAAATTTATCAAACAATTGCAAATACATAAATTTTAAAAAATTGTTCTTCAAAAACATAGATATTACTGATTTCTATCATATATAAATCAAAATTAGATTTTAATACATATCATAGACCAAAAAATGAGTTTCACCTCTGAATATGCTTACTTGTTGTACCTAGTGAATCCATCCATGAAGGAGTAGATCTCATGTCCCACTGCTTCTTCAAGAATAGAATCTAGGAATGGGTTTGGAAACAGATCCTTAATAGTCACTAGATCAAGGCTTCAGAAGTCTACACATTATGATATTCTCAGATTTCTTATTCAATGAAATGACTATGGGTGGCACCCAATCACTTGCTTCCACTTTGAATATGATTCCTACTTCTAGCATTTCCTTTATTTCTTCCTGAACTTTTGTTGCATAGTTTCAATTCATCCTACAGCGTCCTTTTTCTTACCAATTGTGCTCCAAGTATTGAAGGAATTTGGTAAATGCACTATTATGGTGGTATTCCTTTATGGTCTTTGTAATTCCATGTAAAGATGTCTTTACACTATAGGAAAAATCTGAATGCTACGATCTCCAATATTGAATACCAACTATCACCAACCATTACGAATTCTGGACTACCTTCTTCTCCAAGGTTTACTTTCTTGGTTGTAGGTTTGTCATATTTTATGTCCTTATTTCGTTCAAATTTGTAGGCAAGTGTGTCATCTAGCTTTGCATTCCCTACTTTGTATTCTCCATACTCTGGTGGAAACATGTGACTTACTGGTGTCTAAATGGTCCTCTTGCACATCTTCCTTACCTTTCACATTCTCCTCAATTTCTGTATCATGTTTCATTCCAGCTGAAATATCTCATAATCTTCCAATTGCCACTACAATAGTCTACTAAAGGAATTCATTTCGTCTTCAAAGGAAGGTTATAGATCCAAAATCCCCTTGTCACTCAACTCCATAGGGCCTTTTTCTTCTTCCGTCCACATTTCTCCTGAATGTGAGTCTGAATTTAATGAAATTGCTTCTTCATCACCACCTGATTTGTCAAATCTATTATCTTCTAGAGATCGCATCATATTGGTGTTGTTGTTTGGCCTCATAATTGGCCTCATTGTAAAGGAGATTATTGTTTCATTTTCAATATATAAGAGATATATTGTTGCTGGGTTTTTCTCCCTCAAGTGGAGGGTTTTCCCAGGGTATATGCTATGTCTCTTTGTCTAAATTTGAATTAAAATTCTGCTTTTCTTATCTGATCATAAAACTAACATGGTATCAGAGCAGGTTTAAGAAAGATCGTGATCAGATTTCTTTAAGCAGCGCTATCATCCACTCTTATTCTCATCTTCTTGCATCTATCTTATCGTCAAAGACGGTGAACGGACTCAAGATCGAATATAGACTTGAGGGTGCTTCCAACTTTACATCTTGGAAGTTTAGAGTAATGCTTGCATTGCTAGAAAATGAGATTGTTGAGTTCGTGGAGAGCAAAGTTCCCGAACCTTCCGATGAGAATGAGAAGCCTCAATGGAGAAAGAACTGCACTAAGGCAAAGAAGATTCTGGTAGACTCCGTGAAGGACCACCTTGTGTCGGTTATATCCAAGTTAAAGACAGCAAGGGAAATGTTCAAGACCTTGGAGGAAATGTATGAGATCAACAATATAAGCCGAGCTCTTGCATTGAGGCAACAGCTTCATCATGTCAAGATGGCAAAAGGAGATTCTATCATATCATTCTTCATGAAGATCACCGAGTTGAGAGATCAACTCTCTACCATTGGGCATATGATTGATGATAACGATTTGGTTATGTTGGCGCTTAATGGTCTTCCTCAATCTTGGGAGCCATTTATCCAAGGTATTAGTGGAAGATCAAAACTACCTAATTTTGATTGCTTGAGGGCAGATTGCATCCAAGAAGAATCAAGATTGGCTACGAGAGGCAATGGGCAAAGTTCTACAAATGAAGACATTCATGTACTTGTCACTCAATCTTTGAAGAAGAAAGGAAGAGAAGGGAAGAGAGGCAACTTCAAGAGGAATAAAGATAAAAGTTCAGATGGTGCCCCTATATCTAAAAAGAAGAAGGACCTCTCCTGCATTCAATGTTTCAGATGTGACAAGTTTGGTCACTATGCAAAAGATTGTCCAACCAGACCTAAGCAGCAGGCTTCAATTGTAGATGTGGGTGAGATCTCTCCTCAGAAGGATTCAAGTGGATTTCTATTTTATTCTGCCTTATCAAGCAATGTTCCAACGGACAACAACACTTGGTTGATTGATAGTGGTGCCTCTCGCCACATCACTGGATTTAGGGAATATCTATCTGATTTGGTGGAAGGAGATTCAAGTGTTTTACTCTATGAAAGGTGTTGGGACCTCCTCTCTTCATTTAGATTTTGGCATCTTTCTACAATTGAGTGATGTGCTATTTGTACCTGGCACCAAGCGAAACCTTGTCTCTATCTCAGCCTTGGAGGACAAGGGATATCAAGTTGCATTTTGAAGGTAAAGTTCTTGCATGGTTGAAGAACTCAAGTATCAAGACTGCCTGTGTGATTGGAGTTCGGCATGAGAGTCTCTACAGACTTTCTACTCATCCAATTTAGGCCCTGTTGCATGATTCATCAAGTTTGTGTGAGCTTTGGCATAGAAGACTTGCTCACCTTCACTTCAGAGCACTTCCAACCATGGAGAAGATGGTCTCGGGCCTTCCTAAACTCAACCAGGAGCATGAAGGCACTTGCAGAGGTTGCACTTTGGGCAAGAATACTAAAGGTCCATTTCATAGTAGTGAGAGTAGATCTAAATGTATTCTAGATCTTGTTCATTCTGATTTATGTGGTCCAATGTCTGTTGCTTCTTTGAGTGGTTTCCTGTATTATATAATTTTCATTGATGACTACTCTAGAAAGACTTGGATTTATTTCTTAAAGTCTAAGGAATCTGAGGAAGTACTTGAGAGATTCAAGGAATTTAAAGCTCAGGTAGAGAACTTGTCCGAGAAAAGGATCAAAGTTCTGAGATCCGACAACGGAGAAGAATACATCTCTGGAAGTTTCTGTAACTTTTGCATTGAAGCAGGGATTAAGAGGGAGTTTTGTGTCCCTTACAATCCACAGCAGACCGGTGTTGCAGAAAGCAAGAACAGATCCATTGTAGAAGCAACTAAAGCCATGATCCATGATCAAGATCTGCAAACCTTCCTTTGGGCTGAAGCATCTAGGACAGCAGTGTATGTTCAGAATAGGAGCCCTCACCACATTCTGGAGAACATGACTCCTGAAGAAGCTTTCACAGGTGTGAAACCAAAAGTAAGTCATTTGAGAATCTTCAGTTGTCCTATGTATGTTCATGTGCCTAAAGATAAATGGACAAAGTTGGAACCATCTGGCAAGAAGGGAAATTTGTGGGCTACAATGAGTCTTCAAAAGCCTACAAAGTTTACATTCCAAGTCAGAAACTGATAGAGATCAATAGGGATGTTACATTTGAAGAAGATGTTGCATTCAAGAGATCTAAGGGCACTCACATAGAGATAGACAATGAAGATCAAGGGTCTCCTCAAGACATGGAAGTTGACCATGTCCTGAGATTCAGAGGGAGGCTACGGAACCTAAAGAAGATGATGATCCAGTTGAGCCTTTGCAACCTACTAATGGACCGAGAGACATTGTGATTGGTCAAAAGAGACCTCTTTGGGCTAGGAAAAAAATGCAGGAGGCAGAAAAGTTTGCAGCCCCGAGAGGAACATTTAGAGAGAGCAAAAGACCTCACAAGTTTTCAAGCTATGTAGCTTTGATGAGTCAAATCATTGAATCTGAGCCTTCTAGTGTTGAGGAAGCTACAAGTCAGCAAGTATGGAGAGATGCTATGGCTAAAGAATATCAATCTATCCTCAAGAATGATGTTTGGAACATTGTACCTAGACCAGAAGGAAAATCTATTGTATCTTCTAAGTGGCTCTTCAAGATCAAGCATGCAGCTGATGGGAGCATCGAGAAGTACAAGGCTAGGTTTGTGCCTAGAGGATTCTCTCAGAAAGAGGGAATAGACTATGAGGAAACCTTTGCTCCGATTGCTCATTATACATCCATCAGAACTATAGTTGCTATTGCAGCAGCTAAAAGATGGCAATTACATCAAATGGACGTGAAGACAGCATTTCTAAATGGTGTAATTGAAGAAGTATACATTGAGCAACCTGATGGCTTTGAGGTTCATGGGAAGGATTCTCATGTTTGTAGATTGAAGAAGGCTTTGTATGGCCTTAAACAGGCTCCTCGCACTTGGTATGAGAGAATTGATAGATACCTGATGAGCTTGAGCTTCTCCAACAATGATGTTGATTCAAACCTGTATTTCAAGGTAATTGATGGCGAAGCATTGATCTTGGTTCTTTACGTTGATGATTTATTTCTTACTAGAGAAGATCACCTCATTATCAAATGCAAGGAGTTAGCTTCTGAATTTGAAATGAAGGATCTTGGATACATGCATTACCTCCTTGGTTTAGAAGTTTGGCAGAGCCCTAATGAGATCATTTTGAGTCAAGGGAAGTATACAATTGACATCCTGAAGAGGTTTGGTATGATGGATTGCAAATCCATGTCTACGCCGATGGAGACCAATTTGCAGAAGTTAAAAGAGGCTGCAACTAATTCAGATCTGGTTGATCCTACTATGTATAGACAGTTGATTGGATCGTTGATGTATCTAGTCAATACTAGACCAAATATTTGCTATGCAGTGAGTGCACTTAGTCAATTCATGTGTGAACCAAGGCAAATACATCTAGTTGCAGCAAAGCATATCCTGAGATACTTGCATGGCACAATTGGGTATGGCTTGAGATATTCTTCCGGTGTGGACTTAAAGCTGCATGGATATTCCGATTCTGATTGGGTAGGGTGTGTTGCTGATTGGAAGAGCACCTCTGGATGTTGCTTCACTTTGGGGTATGCGATGATCTCCTAGTGTAGAAGGAAGCAGTCTTCAGTGGCACTGAGCACCGCAGAGGCCGAGTACATTGCAGCTTGTGTGGCAGCTCGAGAAGCAGTGTGGCTTCGGAAGCTCCTTGCAAGATTGTTTGGACAATCATTGGAGCCGACTGTCATTCATTGTGATAATCAAAGTTGTGTGAAGTTTTCTGTCAATCCAGTATTTCATGACAGAACTAAACATGTTGAGATCAAATACCACTATATCAGAGACATGGTATTGAGGAAAGCTATCCAGTTGAAGTACACTAGCACTGATGAGCAAACGGCTGATATTCTCACAAAGCCTCTCTCCGGAGTAAAGTTTGTGTACTTTCAAGACAAGCTTGGAATTGTGGAGAATGAAGCCCTAGCTGAGAGGGAGACTCAGCTTCAGTGATCTTCTGTGATTTGCTTTAATGCATTTTTCTCTGTGAGAGAAATTTGAGGTGCAAGCCCTTGTTTAATGCATCTTTCTCTGTGAGAGAAATTTGAGGTGAAAGCCCTTGTTTCCACCCTCTGGTAGTAGCCATGGTGGATGTCATGTTGAGTGACACCATGACAACATCACGTGAGAGAGTCTGTGATGATTTTCTTGTACTTGTGTTTATTCACCCTCTGGGAGAAGCCATGGTGAATGTCATGATGAGATACCAACATCACGTTGAGTGATTCTGTGATGGGCACTTGTGCACATATGCTTTGTCATACATGGGAGTAGCCATGATGGTTGATATCACGTTGAGTGACTCCGTGATGTGTTCCTTTCCACATATGGGTGTAGCCATTGTGGGTGTCATGTTGAGAGATTCCATGACTGTGTGTATCGGAAGTATTTCTCCCTAGCTAAGAGGGAGTGTTGATGTTGTAGCTTCGGGCTACATACTTCCGCCTTGCATTGTATTCAATAAATTTCATATAGCCTAACGGCTATTTATTTATTGCCATTATTTAAGTGAAGAGGCGCTTTACTTGGAAATTATTATACTTCATTTGGGCTGACTCTTTTTGTAATTTGCACCATTTATTTGTAAATTCATTTCATATGGTGGTCGACCTTGTTCATGAAGAGGTGTGACCTCTTCCTCACTTTGTATATATATGAGATCACTTCATTCCATCAAGGCATCGATTACATTAATTCATTCCTTCATTCAAGTGTGAGTTCATTAGAGAAGTGTGAATAGTTCAAGAGCAAATCGAAGCTTATAAGGAGGCTGATATATTATCATCAAAAGAGTTGTATTATCTTCTAGAGATCGCATCATATTGGTGTTGTTGTTTGGCCTCATAATTGGCCTCATTGTAAAGGAGATTATTGTTTCATATTCAATATATAAGTGATATATTCTTGCTGGGTTTTTCTCCCTCAAGTGCAGGGTTTTCCCAGGGTATATGTTGTGTCTATTTGTCTGAATTTGAATTAAAATTCTGATTTTCTTATCTGATCATAAAACTAACACTCAATTGCACAATGCTTTGTAAGATCTTTGTGATTTTGACCGTTATAGTAGTTTGCAATACTTGCCTTACAATATTTTCATTTGACTCGAATCTAATGGAAGTACTTGCATTTCGATTAGAGCACTGTCATCCTCATAATAGCTTGTTCCACTTTTGCTTTTGCTTTTGTTTATGGAGTCTTTCTTCGTACATGGGTCCAAATATACTGTCTTCTTGGTTTGTGCTCATGACTACCAAAACTTAATTATTTTGCTACTCTAAAATCATATTGATGTTGGCTTTTTGCTTTGGGTAGTCAATATCCTCATGATCTTTTGATTCACACCATTATGTAAGAGTCCCATTTTTCTTTGGTTGTTTTGGTAATGTCTAGCAAAATGCCCCCATTCATTGCATTGTCAACATTGTGTTACAGGGTGTCTTTTAGAGTCATACTATATACAACTTCTACTCCCACCACTATTATTGTTATTATTAAATCTATTACTATTACCTCTTATGTTGTGATACCCTCATGGTGATGCATTGTTATTATTTTGTCGCTTTAACAATGTACTAGGTGGAGTGAACAGCTCGCCTTGCATGAAGAGTACAAGTGTGCACCTAGTTTTTAAATTATATGGGCATATTCTTTGTTTAAGTGACCCAAAACATGACAAATATCACAAAATAGTTTTTTTGGGGAAATCACTTTTGATGTGTCCTTCACCTGTACATTCTATGCACTAGAGTTCATTGGTTTCTTTAGTTTCTTTTTTTGCCTTTAATTTCTTCATCATCTACATCATCTCTTCTAGAGCCTTGCACAATGCCAAATTCATTCGTATTGTCATCATTCAAACTTTCGTCTTCCTCTATTTTCTTTTTCCATAGGACATTTTGACCTTACTCTCTATGTCTATTGCTCTCTTGTAGGTGTCTACATAAGAAGATGGTGGTACTATCATCATCTATTTTTGTAGTTAAGGAATGAGACCTTCCTTCGATGAACCATCTCTTCTTGAGGCCATTGGCCAATTCCTTTAATATTTTTATGATAAGTTCTTTAAGCCTACAATTATAGGCTCTAACGTTCTCATGTTTTACTTGCTTCATATTGTATATTATGGCTACAATTTCACTGTCATCCTATAGTAGCTTGAACTCCTCTTCAAAGATTTCTTCAATCTTGCCCATGTATTAATGGAAGTCAATTCAATTCATGTGTACCAATTGATTACTATATCCCTTAGGTGGCTAGGAAGGACTGAAGCCAATACACTCTCATCTTGGCCATTCATTGCCCATATTGTTTCACAGGTCTTGCAATGCCTCACAAGATATTCCAACCTATTGCCAATGAATTTAGGTTATTTATGCCTCTAAACACTAGGACTTAATGTGGGAGTCACCATTTTTTTGTTTCGATGCAACCTCAATGCTTGGAACTTGCTCACCAAGGAGTTTTAGTTCGAACGCTTCAATGCTTCTCTCACACTCTAGGCCATGTGAGAATCCTCAACTCGTCCTACTTCAACATTTCAAACACTTGAATTGCCTTTAGGTTCTCCCTTGTACACCTTTGGCCCAAGATTTTTTGGCTCGTTTTCTTCAATCAACAATCTTTGATGCCTCAAAGATTACTCTCATAGGCTTCAAACAATGAATCTTTAGATTCTATCTCCAACTCTTCTTCATCTAAGGTGGTTGTGCTAACTTTTCCTAGAAAGATTGACCCACACTCCACCAGGTAGTGGCAAGTGCCCAACTATCTCTTCCCACTCTTCCTTTGTACATTTCCTTGTAGTGGAAGTGTTTTTTGTTTTTCGGACTATGACTTCGACTTCGACTCACGCTTCGGCATTTACTTCTTTCTCATGATGGGCTCCTTTGTACAATTAGGTTTTCTTCGATTTCCTATTTTAATCGTGTCCTCCTCTCTCTTTTTTCTACGATCCTTAGGGATCATCTCACTTTTTGTTATGTTTCTTGACCAATCTATGATCTTTCTGGAGAGCACAAAGATATACTTTATCAACTTTTTAAACTTCAACACAATATCAACTATGCAATAAGACACAATATGATCAAGTTGACACCAACAATTGTCTTTTATGTTTTTATATGAAATTACAAAGATTGTAAGCACCAACCTACTTGAATCATCAATCTTTTAGTTTAGTAGGCACCAACCTACAAGGAGCACCAACCCCTTAATCCAGTTTAGTAGGCACCAACCTACAAGGAGTATCAACCCCTAACGTTGGTAGGCACCAACCTACTGGAGGCACCAACCCCCACTTGCCAAGCACCAACTTACCAAAAATAATAACTTGAAGAATAATGTTCCACCTTCAATGTTGCTTCTTTAACGGATGATGGACAATTAAGATCTCATCAATACTACTCTTCCACTTGATTTATCTTCCTTGAATGATCTCCAAATATCTTCAAATATCTTCTTGTTCAATTCTTCATACAATGCTGCTCAATTATGTCTCTTCAACTTGCACCAAACCTGCTATGGTTCTCCTTCACAAATCTGATCCAACACATTCAAATTTGATCCAACATTCTTCAAGAGGTATATTTCTTCACAAATCTGATCCAAATGATGCAAAATCTCTTTTTACAAAACTGATCACAATCATTCACAATCTTCTCATAAATTTAATCCAAATCAGGTACTCTTTCTTTTCACAAGTTTGATCCAAACTTTACACAAACTCTTCTCATAGATTTCCTCTTCAATATGCTCTTCAAACTGCACTTATTCCTCTTTCTAATCTGCCTATATATATGTTTCATATGTCTGCCCAAAAACACTCCATAATTTTGCTTAATCACACTTCACAACTCTGCTCAGATCTACTTCATATATCTGCATATATTGCCTTGAGATTTGTTGGTGTATGTATGATTTTCTTTTTAACTTCACACACACATGAATAAAACTTTTTAATATTTATTCTTCATACATCTCACTTCAATATTTCCTTCATACAAATCTGCCATCTATATTTTCTTCATATATTTGTGTTGGTGTTTTATAGGATAGATCATCTAATCTCCACACACCAAACACACCCTTCTTAACCCATACATTAGATGATATACATTTTCATGCAACTCTGATTCTGATTACTTCCTCTCTCTTTCACAAATAATGTTCAATCAAATCCCAACTTCTAAATCCACATATCTTCCACTCTTTATATGAACTCAAGGGAGGCGTCATTGATGAATGGATATGTCTTTTACAAACAACAATGACTCTTCAAAAAAGTCGCACCACTTCCACCACTTCCAAACAGATCGTTGCCTTTAGTCTTATGCACATGTCATTGGTAATCGCTGCCTTACATTATTTAAACATAACTGCTGCTTTGTTAATCACTCCTTTTGATATCTTCTCTAATCGTGACTTTTCATTTTTAATCACTGCCTTCAATCATTGTTAATCATTGTTTTCATAATAAGTTAATCGCTGCACCTTAACTCACAATAACATGATTCTTTTGTTTCTTTATTAAGCCTTAACTAATGACATATGCCTTGATCGATTGATTGTTCTTGCGAGTAGTGATAACTTATTTGATAATTCTCGTGACTTTGAATGCAATAGCAATTTCATAATTTTGAATTAGCATAGCTTCCAATATCGTTTGATATATTCAACAATTAGCATATGGTCAGAGTCTATGGATTCATGAGTTCTACGCCACACAGACAGACCCAATACTATCCAACCCCGTGAGATCTCCATGTATGATGAAGGTATTAGTTTTAGACCAGAAATGAAGATAAGCAGAAATACAAAATGATGAAGAAAAGAACACATCAAATACCCTGGGATAACCCTCCTTCTCGAGGGAGAAAAACCCAGCGAAAATATATCTCTTATATATTGAATGAAAAGAGCAGAAATCTGCTTACAACTTGGGACAAACACAAGGCTGATCTAATGCAATGAAAGATAGCACCTCTCCTAGATGCAAATATACAATCAAATATGATTTCTCCTTGATATCAATCTGCTTTATACAATATGACGATCTGTTGCAAATGTGCGAACTCCTTCTTTAAGTGCGAATTGATTTGTGAATGAATTGATGATCAAATGAATGATCATCACCTTGTATATATACAAAGCAAGGCGACTTTGCATTTGGGTCGGCCTCTTTTAGAAAATATAAAAATATAATTATTATTTATAACAAGGCCGACTTGCCTTGGTATTTATTCATTTATCATTTATTATTTTAAATTTGAGAGAAAGATATCTCCTGCCGCTATAACATCAACATAAGGGGTATCACCAGTGGTAGTTTCCAGACAAGAAGCTTCGGATGATCTGAAACTAACTCATATTGAATCGAACCATTTTTTATATGCTTACTTGGAGTCCGCTCAGATCTCTCCACATTCCCTCTTATATTCTCCGCATAGCTGAGAGATGCGATAGACATAATAGATTAAGAACCCGATATATGCTTACTAAGTGTAGTGTGCCATGACATAAACCCGCAACAGGTGATAAAGCCGAACAATGTTGGCTAGAAACTCTTGTCTTTTTCCAGCTTAGCCTTAGTGCCACGTCATACTTGACTTTTATTATCATAGGATTAGCCTTTGTCAGCCTGTATGAATAATTTCCTGTCTTTTTCCAGCTTAGCCTTAGTGCCACACCTTCTCCGGATGCATCACATTGCAACTCGAACGGCTTCAAAAAATCTGGTATGGCCAAAACCGGACAAGAACTCATGATCTTCTTGAACTTATCAAAAACACTTTGAGCCTTAATCCAAGGCTCCAAACATGTATAACACTTGCCCTCTTTTCTAAGCTCCTCACGCTGCTCATCAGTCAACTTGGGTGGAAACTTCTTATGCTGATTTGAAAAATGCTTCTTATCCCTCTTGTGGCCAAAGGGCTTGGGCAAAAATTTTGGCCTAGGGGCTGATAACTCCATATTTCGAGCCTTTTTGATTGCTTCTTCGAGACTTGGTGGATCGAAAGCCTTAACCCACCCTTTCAAAGGTTCAACCAATCCTTCAGAGAACAATACTACCAACCTTCTTTCAGTGATGTTGGGCACCATCACGGAAAGCCTTTGAAAATCAGATATGTAAGCATCCAAGGAGCCATGCTGCTTCAATTGTGCAAGCTCGCGAAACTTCACTTCAGGATCCTTAGTATCGAACCTATCAATCAGCTTATTGGTGAATTCATCATAGGTTCGAATGAGGTTGTGGCCAAGCGTGACCAAACCATGGTACCACCACTCATGGGCAGCTCCTTCCATATGCAACGTTGCAAACTTTATAGCATTTTCCTCTGGCATGGGCCTTAGCGATAGGTAGTTGTCCAGCTTCTGAACCCACAACCTTGCTGAACACTTATCACTTCCATCGAAGTGAGCCAATGACACCTTCCCAAGGGCTTGCTGATAGTCAGTTCTAGGAGCCATAAGAGCTCGGTTATCAACTCTTCCTCTGTTTCTTCTATTTCTATGGTTCAAGAATTGATCAAAGGACCATTGGTCTCTAAGATCAGGAGGTAAAGTGGCATACTCCATATAGGCTTTCATGGCATCATCTGCAAAAGGAACGGCAGCTTCGACTTGTGGTTCCTCCCTCTGAGTGAATGTAGGAAAGAGTGGCCTAGAGGCTGATCCTCTAGAGGTGGCCTCATGTTGGCCAATAGTCCTGTCTCTCCCATTGCCATTGTTTCCATTGACACCACTATTTTCACCTGTGGCATTGTTTTGACTAGGAGTATGATTCTGAGCAGCCTATTGATCCATTCTTGCAAGCAAACGGGACATCATATCAATCATCCCATCAAACTTCGTCTCCATCCTATCCTCTCTCTCATCTATGGCCTACTTATGACTATCTGACATGTTCTCAACTGTTTTTCCAGTATCTACTGCTTTCCCTGTTTCTCTTAAAGCCTCTGAAAAGGTTTCTTCTTCTGGCACTGGCGGAAACTGTGACTGTTGTTTTCTGGCCTGACTTCTGGTGTAATATCTGCAATCACTGTCACTCATCTGACAACTGAATCACTGTAGGGCACAGGTTGGCAGGATCATGGCTCTGATACCACTGTAAAGAACCAGACTAATTTTTTTTTTTTTTTCAATTGTAATTACAAAGCAACACGCACCCGTTAAGGTTAGCCTGAAAGCCAAAACGATGCGGAATTAACTCTAACCAAGAATGTGTCCAAGATGGACGAACATATGGTCAGAGGATCTGATACAATGCAGAACTGGAAAGGAACTCTAACCAAGAATGTGTCTAGGATAGACGAGCATATGGTCAGAGGATCTTATGCATGCTCAGCTGAAAGTAACTCTAACCAAGATGGCGCCGAGAGTGGTGAGCATATGGTCAGAGGATCCCTATGAACTGCTTGACTGAAAAGTAACTATAACCAAGAATGTGCCCAAGACGGACGAACATATGGTCAGAGGGTCCCTGAGCTTGCAACTAAAGAAATTACAATGGTATAGCAAGATAGATAAATGGCTGACAGTACTACTGATCAGCCTTACAACATGATAGAATGTCTGCCACGAACATATAAATAGAATTATATCAATATTGTGAAGAAGTATATTGTTCCTTCCAAGTTCAAATGTCTCTAATGACTTTCCAAACACAAACCAGCTCAATAGACAGACCTCCAACAAACTGATATGACTGATTTATGACTGCAATATGAACTCAAATGCATAACCAGCAACCCAGTAGCCCACTAAAATGCTCACAGAATGCTCTTAACTCAATGGAATGACCTGAAATTGATTGCAAAGGACTCTTGAGATGAAGGCGCCCATCTCCCAATGAAGAAACCTCAGCTTACTGCCCTCTATTTTTCTTGCACAATTTCCAAGACACCCCCAAATGGTACGGCCTCAAAGAAAATCGACTTTTCTTGGAAAATTCAGACTTTATAAAAAAATCTGCAATTTTGCACAAAAGGTCGCCCAAGGCATAGAAATAGATAGACCAAACACCCAGAATGATATTTATTTTATTTCATGAGATATAAATGAAAACAACTTTCAGCAGTACAGAACCAGCAACTCCAAAATATGACTAAATGCTTGAACATCAACTACATAATGCAAGAAATGCAATTCTAAGTGCAAGAACCCAACTACAAACTAATATCACAACTAGTTGCTATCTCTCAAGCAAGAAGATGTGCCAATGCTAGGAGGTATGCTTTCCTCGAAGCAACTCTGATACCATTCCGACAGCATAACAGTACTGAAAACATGAGATATCCAAAATGAAGAGAACAGGTCTCCTTTTATAAACTTTGAAGAGCATCTCCAGAAGCCTCTAGAAAATGCGCCAAAATCAGAAGTCAAGGCATTTCAAATTTAAGTTGACTCTTTTCCCTCCAAGGTGGCATCCACTTCAAAGAGGCAATAATATTAACTTCTTTTTTTTTTTTAAATAATCTTCCCTTCAAGGTTGGCGTCCAATTCTCCCTTTGCATATTTGAACCTTTGAAATATTTAATCTTTCTCCGGTGAGGCATTCACCCATAAAGTCCCCTTCTTAAAACAATATAAAGTTATAATGCTAGGCCAAGGGGGTTATAATATTAAAATATAACATTATAATATGAAAATAACTTATCTCTCCATAAAAAATGCACCAAAAGGCCAAAAACATCAATACCAACTGAACCGCCTGAAGAAGAGAACCAACTGAACTAAAACCAGCCTGTCCACTGCCAAAAATAGAATTTACTAAAAATAGTAAATTCAGAAAGTTGCCCGGATCGAAGTGCAAGCACTACCGTTGCGAAGCTCTCTGGAAACCCAGAAAGAATCCGCAATCCAAATTCACCAATTCCAAATGCAGACTCCAAAATAAGCGAAAACATCCTCCAAGAAGTTTGGAAACGCTAATTCCAGCTTCAGACTAGCCCACAGGTCTCTGGAATGGGCTAACGGTCCTCAGAACAGATCACTGTTGAGTAGGGGACATTACAAAAGAATCAACAAGACATTATGAAATTCTGCCCAAAAGAAAAGAGGAAATACTACAAGATATGATGCACAATTGAAATGGCAATACCATGTGAAATCAGTGCCTAAAAGTGGTTAGCTCAATAGTAAAGGACGCCAAAGAATTCAGCACATTATAAGGCAAGTGATGCAGATAATGGGGGCAAAAGACATGGCAATCAAATAAGTGAAATGCACCGAAAAACCTTATTTTAAACCCTTTACTAGCTTGGCCTGCTTTTGGTAGGCAATTGCCATCAAAAAACTCTGCTCAACATTGAATAAGTGGCAATAGATTAAAGGTTAGCACCTTGCAATTGAAGGAGAAACAAGTCATTGAAATAAAGCACCATTTAGAAGTGGCAATGCCAAATAAAAACTCTATTATATGTCCAAAAGGTGGCAGCAACTTGAATGATATCCACCCATGTACTAAGTCAATCAACAAATAGCTTTTAGTGCATTTAGAAGTTAAAGCAAAAGGCCGAGTTTTAAAGCATGACGATGAAGTGTGATGCCTTTATAAGAGGGTTGTTTCTCATTCAAAGCCCAAGGCCATTCAAAGCTGATTTTTCCAACAGATTCAAGATTGTTTGTGCAGGATTTCCAGCACCATATTTTAAGATCTCCAAGGAATGTCAGCAGATTTCAGTCTCCTATGAAAGGCTTCAAGACCTTAAAATGGTGAAAGCCAATGCTTGCAGCATTTTGTAACAAGTAGCATTATCATATCCCTTAACAAGCAGTCAAGAACAACATATAGCCCAGCTTTCCTAATGGTTTCCGGCATAGTTCACAATCTCGGCAAGTTGTTGAGGCTTGCAAGTTGAGTACCCACAAAGTTTACTCACCAAGAATTTTTGCAGAGTATTTGGAAACACCTGGCAAGTTTTTCCACTTGACTTGCCATGCCAAAAACACATCAAGATCATGGAAAAAATGTGGGTTAAACACTCCAAAAACTCTTTTTTTTTTGGTCTTACAAGCATTATTTGTTGCCTTTTAAAAAAATATGAAAATGGTCTGCACCATGAACGTTTGTGCAGATTTGAAGGTCTTCATTTGAGCTGCCCCTCAACCCTGTTGGGGAATTGCCCCCAAACCCCCCACCAAATTCATTTGATACATTTTGTAACTATATTTTGCATAAAAATTAAGTGTTTTTCAAGTTGCCGAGTTTTGTCGAGTACTCTCTAAGCTGGAAATTTTTGGCTTGTTGATTACTCTCCAATCCAAGTCTGTGAACTACAGTTTCCAACAAATCAATGAATCGTCAGATTATACATACGATTGAGCTCAAAATTTCATAATGATCGGGATATTTATGCTACAATTTTCTTTCTAAATCTTCTTGTACCCAAAACAAATTTTTGCTTCATTAAGGCATTTTGAGTAAAATGGTCTAAACCTTGTAAAATTGTAGTCAAAAGTCAGTTTTTTGTCAAACGAAATATGGGTTTTTGTGGGTTTAATGTCTAGAACATACTGGCAAAATTTGAAAATTTTGAAAATTAAGGTTTACGAGGCCCTATTTTTAGGAAAAACCCTAAAAAATAGGATCTTCCCAGAATTGGCTGAAAATAATTTTGATTGGCTTATTTCACGTCACGATCACATTGGTGAAGTCAGAATCAGGATCCATCAAACGCCCGCAGATGGAGAATCAATGTAAAGCACCAAAGACGAAAGCAAGTTGAAATTTGGTTGTGTTGAGAAAATGCACCTTCCTTGAGAAAGGCGCCCAAATTTTTGGGGCCTCAGATGCAGTCTTCTAGCCTTGTGACTCCCAGGAACATCTCTTCCAAGTTGTTCAATCTCCGCGATGAGATCATCAGCGCGAACATCAGAGCAATCCAGCTCCCAACAGCAAGAGTCAAAGTGGAGCGTTCTGTTGAAAGTTACAAAGTGCAAAATCAATCTCAGAAAGCCAATTGCGCCCCTACAGGCCAAGGGCGCTCCTTAATTTCAGCACTTTAAATTAACTTTCAGAACTTGCACATACAGTCATCCTTTGCAAAATTCTTTTAGCTTCGTGATGGATTCAACATCCAGTCGACGGGGATCATCAGTCACTATCAATTGCAAATTGAAGCACAGAGGGTCGGAATCCAAAAAATGGCTAAGTTTGGTGAAAAATGCACCCTTTTGGGAAAAGGCACCCTAGAATTAGAGGCACCAATTTCAGTTTTTAGCACTTGCAGCTCCCAGCAACATCTCATCAGACTTGATCAATCTGTCAGCTAAGCTTTAGGATCAACCGGGCATCCGGAATTCAGGGTCAAACAAAGGCTTCAGTAATGTTTGTAAAGGCTAAAAAGTTTCAAATTCTAGAAAAGTTTCTAAATCTGAGAATAATGGCACCTAAAGTCAAACTTTGTCTTAAAGATTTTTGAAATTAAAGTGCATACTTTGGTCGCCCTATAATGGAGGGATTTTTTAAACTGAATTAAACTAATAATAAAACTTCAATTTCACCTCCAAATCGAACTGCAAAATGCTCCATTATTTTTGCATGTGGTGTGTTTCTTCTTTGTATGTTGAGTGGCACCTATTTGAAGGATCAGTCTTCATTTTTATGAACTGAATGAGGTCCAATGAGAATGCTACGTCCTAAATTTAGGGTTTTTACTTGCATGTGACACCTTACTCATGAAAATTCTTTAAATATGCCTTTGGGCGTCCATTTTGTTCATCACAGGTTGAAGGCAAACACATATTTTCTCGTGCAAGCAAAACTTGGAGGCACTACAGGAAGAATTTTTTAGTGTTCTTTGCAGTTACAGGTCCAGATTGCTGAAAAGGATAGTTTTGCATGCTTCATTTTTCCAGCAGATTCTTGGTAGACTTCATCAAATTGAGACAAGGAGGCAATTTTCTTGAAGATTGATAGAGCCAAAATATAATTTCTATCTTCTCATATTTATTCTATCCTTGTCTTAGGTTTTCTCTCGCATGTCCAAGTAAACAACAATTTTTCGTGGTTTTGATCATCTGGTTTCGTTGAGCACAACATTCTTGACAAAACCCATGTGCTAGAATTTTTCAAGAAAAATTGCCCCATAGCTTCGTTTTTTGGAACTTTGCTTTTTTCCAAAGATTCCTTTGAATGGTAGTGAAAAAGTCAACATTTTGAAAAACAAAGAATTTGGGTTTGATCAGCTCCCAAGCAGCAACAAAACCCATATGCCAGTTTTTTTCGAGAAAAATTGCCCCTGGTGCCCCTACAACTTCTACACCTAAAAGCTCTTGCATGCTTAAGTAAAAATCAGTTTTTCGAATTTTTGACATTGTGGGTTTGCTTAAAAATATTTTCTCTACAAAACCCACGTCTCTGAATTTTTCGTAGAAATTGCCCCTCGATAAGCTATTTTTAGCCCCATCAAGAGTCATTTTTGGCCTCACTGGAAAAGTTGTCAGAACATATCCGTGTTTATAGTCAACAAGCTAGTTTTACATAATGCAATTCACTCACTGAATTCAAGACCAAATCGGTCTTAATTCATGATTTCATCAAAACGACTGACACAAATTTGCATCAAGTGGATTTGGAGGTTAACTTGAACGCTTCAGAAATAGACCAAATCACACTTCAGAACCTCGAGCAATCTGGGTTACTTGAAGCGGCTTCATTTCCCATCTCAGCACAATGTATAGAGTTTGTAATTGCTTGTGTGAGGCATTGCCCCACTGCACGAGAAATTCAATCAATGGATGGGTGAATGATATGCAGTCTCAAGCCCAAAGACATCGAGAAGTGCTTCGGTATTCCTCCGAGTACAAGTAATTTGGTCATATCCATGGAGAAGTGCGAAGATGCGTACAATTCTGAGAAGGAAAAATGTCAAAGAAGGATGGCAAAGAGATGGCTCAAACAAAGAGGACTACTTTGCCAAAGAATGTGGCTCGCGGAGAGTTCAAAGATGAATATGCGGTAGTGATCACCCTACTCAATTGTCACCAGTCAAGCAGATGCTAACAAGTTTCAGCCTTGGATGTATTACATCATGGCTCAGCTTGTCAATAATAAGTAACATTATGACAAGGCTTTTTTAATCAACGACGTTCTCCACAAACAAATGACCAATTTCTTGGTTGCTCATGAGTTTCATATGTGTTCATACCTCGTGTATTTGATTGCCTTCCAAGGCAAATTTAGAGGATTGAATACTATGGGAATCCTAAGTGTACAAAAGGTTCATCAGTATTACTCGCAACTTGAATTCACACAAGCAGAGCGACACTTCAAGCAAGTGCATGAATCATTCCTAATGTACACAGTCAAGAATCTTGATCGTGAGCTACATGTACGTATTTCAACAGAAGCCAAATCAGCGATGGTAGATTGAGCGAATTGGTTTATCCAGTTCCCTATTTTTACCTACATCCGCGTGTATGGGTACTCAGGTCATCCAACTATGTTACCCAAATATCCATCAGATAAAGTGGTCTTCATGGAGTTTCTACAGCAGTTGCAAGAAGTCCACTCCTATCTACACATCAAATGCAAGCCAGCTGCTACTTTTCCCTTATAGATGGGGATTTACAAGTAGAGGTCAGCAACTAACGCCAAGGCAATGAGCCATGATATCACGAGACTTAACCTTAAGTATCTCATGAAAAGATGCTCATATGACCGTTGGGGTCATTTTTTAGCACGCCTTTGTGGTCGTTCTTCACACAAACCTTCTATGGAAGACTATTGGTCCAACTGTGAGGATGAGTTCAAGGTACGAAGGTGCAACTACAGCAGGTTCACTCTTACACAAATTGCTGATTTCATGTCAAAGGATGTGGGATGGTTATCAAATGATGATGGGGATGTCACACTTCCTCAATTCTTCAAATATCAAATTGACACAACCTCTTCCAGCCATTGATTGGTATGCCAGAGAAAGCACATTTGTTAAGGAAAGATCAAGCAGAGTTGTGAGAAACAACATACTTTACTTGGATACCAAGACGACGAGGAAGGCAGCCATGCCAAACACAGAGCCGCCACCAGTTACTTCACTACCTTCCACGTCAAAATCAAAGCCCAGATAGAAGACATGGAGTAACCCACCTAAAGGAAATAGAATGTTAGGACATACAAAAGGAAAAGCACCAGTTGCTGATTTACACCAGCAAGACTGACATGTAGAGATGGCCACAGATACAGCTGAGAACGTGCCAGAAACAGAAGCAGAGCCTCCCATTCCATCACCACCACAACAGTCTTTGGTTCACATCGATTTGGAGATAGACTCACCACCACGTAGCAATGCTTCAACGCATTCCCACTCATCAGGAGTTCCTAGGATTAGCTCTAATCCTTCCAGCGAGATTAGTCGAGATTCATCTTGGCTTGAGAATCTTTTGGGTAGGAAGAGGAGGCAACCATCCTATCAACTGGACTTTGCGAAATTGGATCATGTCTACCAAGACACGCTAGATAAAAAGTGCAAAAAGCAAGTTCATGTTGCAAGGAACATTGACAAGGAGATAATCATTGAGATAGCCGCACCACCAAAGGATAAAAACTTGAACGAAGTAGAAGTTGATGACTTCACTTTGATAAAGGTCAACCTCGGTAAAAGAACACGCCAAGTAGATGTGGATTTCCTCGAAGTTGCGACGGAAAGCATAAAAAGAGAGAGTGATAAAGGATGGTGAAGATAAAGCAGTCCTCAAGGCTGAGAACCAGCAGCTTCGCCAGTATATCTCCAACCTTATGCACAGCACTGAAAATGTCACCGCCTTGCTCCCACAGATGTTAGACCTGCCAACAAAACAAAATCAACTAAGTCAACTGATTGTATATGGGAAGCACCTAAAAGACTGGGAAGAAGAGTTTGTCACAAGGGGCCGCTTCATACTTTCAGAGTTCTACCAATTGAGGTACAATGCCCACGAACTTCGTCTACAGATTCAGGAGTCAAAGCAAAACATAGCGGTTGACAAAGCACGGAATGAGATCATGATCTCTCATTTGAGAATGGCATGGAATGAGATCATGATCTCTCATTTGAGAATGGCATATGACTCAGTTACTACAAAAGAGGATAAGGAAGCAATTTTTACTTGGAGAGAACAACAAATATTCAAGGTAAAAGCACATGAAACAATTTTTGCAGAGTTGATCAAGAGCAAAGAAAATGTGACAAGTGCACTCATGTCCATAAGAACTTTCGTGTCAAAACTCCCTTGTCGGTATCAGCGTGAGGATGGTGTATACATCGAGCTCGCCAACGTGCACTCGGAGTTTACAAAACTCATCCATAGCATTTTCAGCAATGATTCAGCTGGTTGTAGGTTGAGTCAACTTGCAACCATGTCAGCACAATTTGATGAGGCGGCCAAGAGTGGAAGAGAACTACAAAGTCAAATCATAGATGGTGAAGAGATGTTACAAAGACATCGAGTACTTCAGAGAAGTATCAGTGCCCCGAATGGAGATGTAGTTAACAACTTCTTGGAGGAGTTGATTGCTCAGAGACACAGCCAGTGAACTACTTGTAATGGACATCCCAACTTTTCAGGATAGACATTAAACACAAGAGTTAACTTGACACGTCTTTCCAAGTTAACTCGTTGTCCCACCTATTGAGCATGTCTATTTTGGAGTCAACTATATGCATTTAGAGTTAGATTTCAATTAATTGATGTTAGTTACCAGTTGACTCTTATATCAAATAAGACTTGTGTGTTGCAAAGTCCAATTAGTTTAGTTTAGAATTAGTTAACTGAGGTAGTTTTTCCAGTTAACTATTAAGTTGCATACATTTAGACTTAATAATAAATCTTGCATGCTTGCAAGACAGATGTTAACTCAAGGAGATTTTAGGGTTCCCTACTCCTTCGCGCTTCTATAAATAAGAGCAGGCTTGCTCATTATTTCTTTAACTTTTGTTGTGATAACAAATTCTTGTCCCCACCTTGCCAAGCAATATTGCTATTTTGTATTGGTTCACTTTGTTAATATAAAGCTGGTTTGGTTGTCTATTGTGTGTGTGTCTCATTATGCAATTTGTTGTCCCATATTTATTGTTGTTTTAATAATCTCTCTTTCATATCTACACCTCAGATAGGTATCCTACCTCCTTGGGAATTTAGAGATAGAGATTATCGTTTGATGTTGTTTTTAATAGTCTTTCTTTCATATCTACACCTCGGATAGATATCCTACCTCCTTGGGAATTTAGAGATAGAGATTATTGTTTAATGTTTGTTTCCAGTAATCTACTTTCACCCTACACCTCGGATAGCTATCCTACCTCCTTGGGAAACCTGAAAACTAGCTTACCGTTCCATGTTGTTTCCAATAACCTTTATTTCAGCCTACACCTCGGATAGAGTGTTCCACCTCCTTGGGAATCCTAAGACAGAGTTTATCGTCAACCATTCCCAATTGCTCCTAATTCCTCTTGCTTTGTTTATTTAGAGGAGATAGGATAGTTTTGGCGTTAGCAAAGTTGTACTAACACGAGGCTACACCAAGTGCGTCCTCATGCGGCACCAAAAAAACAACTCGCCCAGCTCAGGAAGATCTGAGGAGTTCGTTGCTTGGACTACACCTCGCTCTAAGTATGGATCAGGACTTCAAAACTCAGAATAAATGCCATCACAGTAAAGTAATTAAGATTCAATGCAAAACACAAGAAGCATAAAAATGCACCCTATAGCAGAACTAATAAGAGCACCGAAATTTGGAACACACAGATATGGGGCAAGTACTTTCAAACATTAATTCACACAGGAATGACAATGTCTTGGATAAAGTTCATGCAGGTCAGGCACCACCGAGATTGGCAACATAACCCAAAAAAATTTATAGGCTACCCCACTAGAGCTTTCAGTTCGGTTACAACACAAAGTGCAACGCACTTTCAAACTCAGAAAACCTTGCACCAAATTGGAACAAGGGGGAAAAAGGTACACCTCCTCGGCTCTACATCGAAACCCCTTTGCACTTTTTACACAGCACTTAAGAGAATAAACAAATTCACACTTAGCTTCTACACAGCAAATTATCACATTCTCCCGTTACGCATGAACTGAATAGTGTGTCTTTTATAGAGCCAAAGAAGCTCCAAGAGGTGCACACCAATCAAGACTACGACTAGGTCAAAGAGGGCACGCATGCTATAGGTGTGCCACGCGGTGCAAAGTGCTCATAACTCGAAATCAGTAAGAACTCCCACATTGGCCACGCACCAAATCTGGAACACTTTATTCGCGCCACAAATCTCGGAATCGCCACGACGTGACCCAAAATACAACACGCACCTAGCATGCAATTGGATAACGCATCCAGTGATGGACTAGAGAATGCAACCTTCAATGCATGTTGGGACATGCACTGCACTTTGAATCCGAATCGCGCCAACAACTCGCTTTGCTTTGACTAAGTCATTTATTTCATGGGAGAGCGTTGCATAGACACAAAGTAGTGTCAAGCTCAACAATGCAAAGGACTTCACGGAAACATGTCCCCTTATATTCTCCCCCACCTAAATCACACGACGCCCTTGGCGCCGGTACTCGGCCTCCACTCCGCGCAAAGTCTTCTCAGCACAAGGGTGCAAAGTGTCAACTCAGTTAGACTGACTTGAGTTCCCTTGCAAGAACTCCATGACTTTTTCCTCATCGCGCCAAAGAGACTCGGCCCTTTCCCAAGTCGCTTCATCCTTCAACTTTCCTTCCCAATGAACATGGAACTCGCAATAAGCCATTCTCCCGTATCCTTTAGTTCTCATGGCCAGAACTTCCTTAACCTTCTGGTCAAGATGATCTAAAACATTGGCAGGTCCTCGGCTCGAAATATTACGCACTGGATCATCCTTGTCAAAATGGTGCGCTCTTAGCTGACTTACATGGAACACGGGGTGCACTTTCAAGCGCAGGGGAAAATTGAGCCAATAGGCAACTTTTCCAATTCGTCGGGTCAGTTCAAAGGGACCATCTCACCTTCGGATTAGTGAAGCACTCAATCCCTTGGGTGCTTTAAATTGACTTTGGTCCATCCTTAATAGAACTCGATCCCCAACCTAGAATTCTATAGGCCTACAATGTGAATCTGCATACATTTTCATGCAGTTCGTAGCCTTGGTCAAATGGTATCGTGCCAAGTTGATACGATCATTTAACTACTTAACATACTTCGCTGCCTCAGAGCTCGAACCCAGATACCCACACAAAATGGAATGCGGAGTTAGAGACTGCTGCCCAGTAGCCAACTGGAATGGCAAGTACTGACTCGCACTTGATTTTTGAAGATTATAACTGAACTGGGCCACATCCAGCAAGTGAGGTCAGTTGGTTTGGTCCGCCCATACATAGTGTCGAAGATAATCTTCCAGTATCCCATTTATCCACTCGGTATGTCCATTTGTCTACGGATGACAACTCGTCGACATCAAGAGCTTTGTCCCCATCAACTTGAAGAGCTCCGCCCAAAAGTTGAATGTGAACCTCGAGTCACGATCTGAGATAATGCTGAGCGGCACGCCCCAGTACTTCACAAATCTGAAGTACTCGGCCACGACCTCAACAGGACAAGGCGTCTTGCATGAGACGAAAAATGGCATACTTGGAAAAACGGTCCACCACAACCATTATGCTTGTGAATCCATCCACCATCAGCAACTGTGTGATGAAATCCATATTGATACTCGCCCAAGGGCGCACTAGAACAGGAAAAGGTTGCACAAGTCCACCGGGGAGGTGCATCACTGCCTTATCTTGTTGGCATGTCAAGCACATGTGCACATATGTATCTGTGTCCTCCCTCATACTAAGCCAAAAGTACCCTCTCTCCAGCAATGCAAGAGTTCTCTTCTGTCTAGGGTGCCCCACCCACAAAGAGTCGTGGCACACTAAGACGAGTTCCCTCCGCAAATCCTTCCACTTCAGCACATATAATCTGTTATCTGAAAAGTAAAGCAAATCATTTTGCATATAGAATTGGCGTGCCCGGCCAGATTTTACCTTAAGTACAATTTGATGTGCTTGGGGGTTGTTCTAGAGCCCTTCCTTGACCCGCTCCAGGTTGTGTTCAGCGACCCCGATTTGGCTCGCTCCAAAGCCAGGTTGCTCTCCTTATGCGGCGAGCTGAGTCTTTCGACTCAATGCATCAACAACTAAATTATGGTGCCCGAGATTGTACACAAGTTCGAAGTCGAACTCTGCTAGAAACTCTTGCCACCACACTTGCTTAGGGGTCAACTTAGCCTACGACTTGAAATAAGTGGAACTTAGATTGTCCGTCTTCACTACAAAGGACACTACGAGAAGATAATGGTGCCACACTCTCAAGCAATGCACGATCATTGTCATCTCATTTTCGTGCACTAAGTAGTTTTGCTTCCGGTCATTGAGTTTTCTGGACTCAAAGGCCACAAGATGGCCATCTTGCATAAGGACCCCGCCCAAAGCAAAATCAGACGCATCAGTGTGGACTTCAAAGGATTCCCCATACCTTGGAAGTGCGAACATAGGTTGCTTCATGAGCTTACTTTTAAGCTACTCGAATGGTTCCTGCTGTTTGGGTCCCCACTTCCAACTGTGATCCTTTTTCTGCAGGTCAGTCAAAGCAACAGCAATTTTTGAATACGCAGGGACAAACTTGCGGTAGTAATTCGCCAATCCCAGAAATTGGCGCACCTCATGGACTAATCGGAGTGGCTACCAATCCTCTATGGCACGCAGCTTCTCTAAGTCGAGCTTCAGCAAGCCATGTCCGACTATATGGCCTAAGAACAGGATCTCAATCTATGCGAAGGAGCATTTCTCTTTCTTTACAAACAACTTGTTCTGCCGCAGCAACTTGAATACTTCTGCCAAATGAACTCTATGTCCCTCTAAGGTTTCGCTAAAAACCAAAATGTCGTCTAGGTAGACACCCACACAAATATCCAGCAAAGGGCGGAACACATCATTCATCAAAGTGCAAAACCTAGCCAGTGCATTAGTTAATCCAAACACTGTCATTAGTTTAGCCGAACCTTAGAGGGACACAAAGTTCATTTGGCAGAAGTATTCGAATTGCTGCGACGGAACAAGTTGTTTGTAAAGAAAGAGAAATGCTCCTTCGCACAGAATGAGATCCAGTTCTTAGGCCATATAGTTGGACATGGCTTGTTGAACCCGACCCGAAGAACTTGTGTGCCATAGAGGATTGGGAACCACTCCAATCAGTCCATGAGGTGCGCCAATTTCTAGGATTGGCAAATTACTACTGCAAGTTTGTCCCTGGGTATTCAACAATTATTGTTCCTTTGACCGACCTGCTGAAAAAGGATCGCGATTGGATGTGGGGACCCAAACAACAGGAAGCATTCGAGCAGCTTAAAAGTAAGCTCACAGAGCAACCTGTGCTAGCACTTCCAAGGTATGGGGAATACTTTGAAGTCTAGACTGATGCGTCGAAAACTCATTGACCAGGAGTGGAACTAATTGGTGCACGAAAAAGAGATAATGGTGATCGTGCACTACTTGACAGTGTGGCACCATTATCTTCTCGAAATGTCCTTTGTAGTGAAGACAGATAATGTAAGTTCCACTTATTTCAAGTTGTGGGCTAAGCTAACCCCTAAGCAAGCGTGATGGCAAGAGTTCCTAGCAGAGTTCGACTTCGAACTCGTGTACAATCTCAGGTGCCATAATTTTGTTGTTGATGCATTGAGTCGAAAGAATCAGCTCGCCGCATTAGGAGAGCAACCTAGCTTTGGAGCGAGCCAGATTGGGGTCGCTGAATACATTCTGGAGGGGGTCAAGGAAGGGCTCCAGAACGACTCCCCAGCACATCAAATTGTACTTTAGCTAAAATCTGGCTGAACATGCCAATTCCATATGCATAATGATTTGCTTTACTTTCCAGATAACAGATTATATGTGTCGAAGGGGAAGGATTTGCAGAGGCAACTCATCTCAAGAACTCTTGCATTGCTGGAGAGAGGGTACTTTTGGCTTAGTATGAGGGAGGACGTGGATACGTATGTGCGCACGTGCTTGACATGCCAACAAGATAATGCAGTGGCGCACCTCCCCAATGGACTTGTGCAGCCTTTGCATGTTCCAATGCGCCCTTGAGCGAGTATCAGCATGGATTTCATCACACAGCTGCCGATGGTGGATGGATTCACAAGCATAATGGTTGTGGTGGACTGTTTTTCGAAGTATGCCATTTCCGTCTCATGCACAATGCCTTGTCCTGCTAAGGTCGCGGCCAAGTACTTCTTCAGATTTGTGGTGAAGTATTGGGGCATGTCGCTCAGCATTATCTCAGATCGTGACTTGAGGTTCACATCCAACTCCTGGCCGGAGCTCTTCAAGTTGATGGGGACAAAGCTCTTAATGTCGACGAGTTATCATCCACAAACTGATGGACAGACCAAGCGAATAAATGGGATCTTGGAAGATTATCTTCGGCACTATGTTTGGGCGGATCAAACCAACTAGCCTCACTTGCTAGATGTGGCCCAGTTCAATTATAATCTGCAAAAATCAAGTGCGAGTCAGTACTCGCCATTCCAATTGGCTACTGGGCAACAGCCTCTAACTCAGCATTCCGTTTTGCGTGGATATCTAGGTCCGAGCTCTGAGGCAGCGAAGTATGTTAAGCAGTTCAATGATCGTGTCGACTTGGCACGATACCATTTATCCAAGGTTGCGGACCGCATGAAAAAGTATGCGGATGTGCACCGCAGGCCTGTAGAATTCTAGGTTGGGGACCGAGTTCTATTAAGGATGGACCAAAATCAATTCAAAGCGCCCAAGGGATTGAGTGCTTCACTAATCCAAAGGTGGGATGGTCCCTTCGAAGAGACCCAGGGAGTTGGAAAAGTTGCCTATCGGCTTAATTTGCCCCTGCACTTGAAAGTGCACATCGTGTTCCATGTAAGTCAACTAAGAGCGCACCATTCTGACAAGGATCATCCAGTGTGCAATATTCTGAGCCAAGGACCTGCCAATGTTTTAGATCGTCCTGACCAAAAGGTTAAGGAAGTTTTGGCCATGAGAACTAAAGGATACAGGAGAATGGCTTATCATGAGTTCCTTGTTCATTGGGAAGGAAAGCCAAAGGATGAAGCAACTTGGGAAAGGGCTAAGTCTCTTTGGTGCGATGAGGAAAAACTCATGGAGTTCCTACAAGGGAACTCAACTCATTCTAACTAAGTCGGCACTTTGCACCCATGTGCTAAGAAGACTTTGCGTGGAGCAAAGGCCAAGCACTGACACCGAGGGCGTCGCCTAAATTAGGTGGGGGAGAATATAAGGGGACATGTTTCCATGAAGTCCTCTACACTGTTGAGCTTGACACGACCCGGTTTCTATGCAATGCTGTCCCACGAAATAAATGGGTGCACAATGACCCAATCAAAGCAAAGCGAGTTGTTGTTGGGATCCGGATTCAAAGTGTGGTGCATGTCCCAACATGCATTGAAGGTTGTGTGCTCAAATCCATCACCGGATGAGTGATTCGATTGAATGTTGGGTGTGTGTTATATTTTGGGTTACATCGTGGCGATTCCGAGTTACGTGGCCTGAATAAAGCATTCCAGATTTGGTACGTGGCCGATGTGGGAGTTCTTACTCATTTTGAGTTATGAGCACTTTGCACCGTGTGGCGCACATGTAGCATGTGTGTCCTCTTTGACCCAGATGCAATCATGATTGGTGCGCATCTCTTGGAGCTTCTTTGACTCTATAAAAGGACGCACTACTCAGTTCATGCGTAATGGGAGAATGTGATAATTTGTTGTGTAGAATCTAAGTACGAATTTGTTTATTCTCTTAAGTGTTGTGTAAAAAGTGCGAAGGGTTTTTGGTGCAAAGCTGAGGAGGCGCACCTTTTTCCCCCTTGTTCCAATCTGGTGCAAGGTTTTCTAAGTTTGAAAGTGTGTTGCACTTTGTGTTGTAACCAAACTGAAAGCTCTAGTGGGGTAGCCTATAAATTGTTACGAGTTATGCAGGCAATCTCGGCGATGCCCAACCTACATGAACTTGATCCAAGACATTGTAATTCCGGTGTGCAATAATGTTAGAAAGTACTTGACCCATATCTGTGTGTTCCAAATTTCGATGCTCTTCTTAGTTTTGTTGTACTGTGGACTTTTATGCTTGTTGTGTTTTGCATTGAATCTCAATTACTTTACCATGGTGGCATTTATTCTAAGTTTTGAAGTCTCGATCCATACTTAGAGCAAGGCGTAGTCCAAGCAGCAAACTCCTCATATCTCCTTGAGCTAGGCAAGTCGTTATTTTGGTGCCGCATGAGGACGCACTCAATGTAGCCCCGTGTTAGTTTACTTTTTACGCATATCAGCAAAAGAGGGAGCTTCCCCTCCTAATTTGAAGAGCAATTAATTTTGTGCATAGCTGTCTGTTGCCAATACGCACTCCAAAGGTGTGAATTGTAACACCAACAAATCTAAAGACATGATCATGTGCTGATTCATTGGAGTTGTTTCAAGTCACCCATGCTATCAAGGAGAAAGATCCAATCAAAACCATTACAAGTGAAGTTTTCAGTTTCAAAGATATCAAGATTGGAAAGGAATGTTCGTAAAGTTATTTTCATGAGGTTTCAAACAAATTTCGAAGACTCCAAGAAAAGTGTCATATTTCAAATGATTTCACAAATTTTTCAAGTCAAAGTTTCTTCAAACTTTCGAAAATCACTCAAGTGCCAAAAGTTTTTATTTCTCTAACACAATCGCCTGTAGCAACTATCATCATTGGCAATGTCTATTTCAAGGAGATAGATATGAGTTTAATATTAGGCCTTTAATTTATTAATTGTTTTAGAATTAGTTTGTTTTTTAAAAGTGTTTATTTTCCTCTATTATGTTGATAAGACATAGAATTGCTTTAAATTAGTGCTGATCAATTAATGCTTTCAGCACATAATTTTTTAGTGTAAGTTTATGTCAAATTTAAAATGCCTAGGTTTAGTGCTTATAAATAAATGCTTTCAGCACATAAATTTTTAATGTGAGTTCATGTCAAGTTTAAGTTACAAAAATTGCCATTTGAACTTTTAAGTTAAGATATTATGTGGGTTCTAAGCTCCAAATGCCTAGGTTTTGCCTGGAATCATTCTTCTTTTTGTGGTGTCTAAGACATAAGAATATTTATATATCATTTTTGAGGCAAGAAACAGAGGGTTTGAAGAGAGGCGTCCAGATTTACTAGCATTCGGATTGCTGATCATAACATTTCAGATTTACAATAATTCATGCTTTGGCTTCTGGGTTTGAATGTTATGTAATTCTCAAGCATTGAATGAAATCTGATTTGATAGCTTATTGCATTGCTTCAGTATTTACTTTCTTTGCATTTGTATATATATTTCATTGCATTTCTTGGAAAACTCTTCATAAAAAAAAACAAAAAAAAAAAGCAAAACCTATAAAACCAAAAACACAAACAGGCAGTCAATTTTCAGTTAGCAAGTATTCTATTAGGGGTGGGATATTTCAGTGGTATCAGAGCACAATCTTCCTGCCATCCTATGCTGGTAATAATATTTTATGAGTAAAAAGAACATTCAATATACCAGAGGAGCATCTAAGTGGGAACCACCTCCAGTACCAGAGGGTAAACAGTTTCAACATTCAGTATTCTGTGTATTCACAATATTGATAGTGATAGTGACAGAGAGTATTACAGGTGCCATGGCTGAGAGGCAGAAGAGACGTGCAGATTCGGTTAGTCTTGACTCCAGAGCCAGAAGGCAATTTGAAAATATGATGGATATGATGTCTCAGCTCTTGGGCACAGTGAGGCAGTTTACCCCACCTCTGCACAAGGGTAATCCTAGTGAGACTAGTGGTACTCAGGGAGTTGGATAGCGTGATGTGTGTAATGGTCAAACCCCCAAATGTAATTTCCTGTTTTTTTTGGTTTCCTTCAAAACTGTTGGTATAGCACTTCGGTACCCCTTCACTAGTTTCAATTTACTTTTTATGGTTTTTTTCTGAGTTATTTGTTTAAGTTTTCATATGCCCGTTGCAGTTGGAAACATGCCAAAGGTATAACATGTTGACGTTATAGCTGCGGGAGATATACTTCTCTCAAATTTAAATATTAAATGATAGATAAATAAATGCAAGTCGGACTTGCTATAAATATTAATTTATTTTTTATGAGGCCGACCAAAATAAAAAGTCGCCTTGTTTGGTGAATGAGGCCGACCCAAAATGAAGAGACACCTTACTTTGTATATATACAAGGCGCTGATCATTCATTCGATCATCAACTTTTATTCACAAAAGGAAATCGCACTTCAAGGAGGAATTTGCACATTTGTAGCAGTTCATTATATTGCATCAGCAAATCGATATCAAGGAGAAATAACATTTGGTTGAATATTTGCATCTAGGAGAGGTGCGATCTTTCATTACATTAATCGGCCTTGTGTTTGGGCCAAGTTGTAAGCAGATTTCTGCCCTTTTCATTCAATATATAAGAGATATATTTTGGCTGGGTTTTTCTCCCTCGAGAAGGAGGGTTTTCCCAGGGTATTTGTTGTGTCTGATTGTTCATCACTTTGTATTTCTGCTTATCTTCATTTCTGGTCTAAAACTAACATGGTATCAAAGCGGGTTTAAGCAAGATCAGATCAGATTTGTTTAAGCAGCGAAATCTTCTTCTTATCTAGGGCAATCTATCTAAGTATCGAAGATCGTGAACGGAGTCAAGGTTGAAGATAGGCTTGATGGTGCATCAAATTTCACCTCTTGGAAATTTAGAGTTCTTATTGCACTAGAAGAAAATGATCTTCTAGACTTCAAGGAAAATGATGTGCCCGAGCCATCCGATGATGTTGAGAAAACTCAATGGAAGAAGAATGGCACAAAGGCTAGGAAGATATTGATATACTCTGTAAAAGATCATCTAGTTTCGATTATCTCCAAGATGAAGACAGCCAAAGACATGTTCAAGACTCTACACGGATTGTATGAGATCAACAATACCAACAGAGCCCTTGCCTTGAGACAACAGCTCCATCATATAAAAATGGCTAATGGAGATTCAGTCATCTCCTTCTTCATGAAAAATTGCTGAGTTGAGAGATCAGTTGTGCACCATTGGAGATATAGTTGAAGATAGAGACCTGGTTATGTTGGCACTAAATGGTCTTCCTCAATCTTGGGTGCCCTTTATCCAAAGCATTAGTGGAAGATCTAAGTTGCCTAAGTTTGATCGTCTTCAAGCTGATTGCATTCAAGAGGAATCCTGATTGGCAGCAAGAGGAAATGGGCGAAGCTCTCATAATGAAGAAAATCATGTGCTTGCTGCTCAAGCTTCAAAAGGAAAGGAAGAGAAGGGACAAAAGGCAATTTCAGGAGGAATAGAGACAAAAAATCAGATTTTGTTCCTAAACCAAAGAAGAAGAAGGATCTCTCTCACATTCAATGTTTCAGGTGTGACAAGTACAGTCACTATGCTCAAGATTGCGTATCAAAACCAAACCAACATGCTTCTACTGCAGATGTTGATGATGTGTCACCTCAAAAGGAATCTAGAGACAACTCAGGGGGATTTCTATTCATCTCTGCTCTTTCAAGCAATGTTCCAACCGACAGTGACACTTGGTTGATTGATAGTGGTGCTTCACGTCACATTACAAGATATCGAGAGCATCTTTCGGACTTGGTAGAAAGAGAAACCAACTTGCAAGTGATAATCAGAGATGATGCTTGCTATCACATAAAAGGAGCTGGGACCACCTCTATTCACCTAGATTCTGGCATCCCCCTTCATTTGAGTGATGTTCTGTTTGTACCAGGAATCAAAACAAACCTTGTTTCCATTTCAGCATTGGACGACAAAGGGTACCAAGTTGCTTTTTCTAAAGGGAAAGTTCTTGCTTGGCCTAAGAACTCTAGTATCAAAACAGCTCTTGTGAATGGTGTCTGTCAAGAGAGCCTATACAGACTTTCTATTCATCCAGTTCAAGCATTACTGCACGACTCTATCAGTTCGATTGAGCTATGGCACTGGAGACTTGCTCACTTACACTTCAAAGCTCTTCCATCTATGGAGAAGATGGTTACCGGTCTACCAAAGCTTAGTCTCGAGCACGATGGCATTTGCAGAGGATGTGCACTGGGTAAGAATATCAAGAGTCCCTTTCATAGTAGTGATAGTAGATCAAAAGGAATTTTAGATCTTGTTCATTCCGATTTATGTGGTCCAATGTCAGTGGCATCTTTGAGTGGATTTTGGTATTATGTGATTTTCATTGATGACTATTCTCGAAAGACTTGGATTTACTTTTTGAAGTCTAAGGAGTCTGAAGAAGTACTTGATAGATTCAAATAATTCAAGGCTCAAGTTGAAAACATGTCTGGGAAAAGGATTAAGGTTCTGAGATCTAATAATGGAGGAGAACACACTTCTAGAGGTTTCCGTAATTTCTGCATTGAGGCAAGGATCAAGAGGGAGTTTTGTGTTCCGTACAACCCTCAACAGAATCGAGTTCCCGAAAGAAAGAATAGATCCATAGTTGAGGCAGCCAAAGCTATGATTCATGATCAAGATTTATAGACTTTCCTTTGGGAAGAAGCTTCCAAAACTGCAATGTATGTTCAAAACCGAACCCCTCATCGAATATTGGGAAACATGACTCCTGAAGAAGCCTTCACAAGTGTGAAACCTGAGGTTAGTCATTTAAGAATTTTTGGTTGTCCTGTTTACATTCATGTGCCAAAGGATAAAAGGTCTAAGCTAGAAACTTCAGGCAAGAAGCGTATATTTGTGGGATACAATGAGTCTTCAAAGGCCTACAGGGTCTACATTCCAAGGCAGAAACAAATTGAGATCAGCAAGGATGTCTCATTTGAAGAGGAAGTGGCATTCAAAAGATCCAAAGGGTCTTACATGCAGATAGACAGTGAAGAGCTAGAGACTACTCAGGTTATGGACATATCTCCTGAGCATACTCCTGAGATTCAGAGGGAGTCTAATGAGCCAGCTGAGACTATTGATCCAGTTGATCCCATAGAACCAACTAATACTCTAAGAGACATTGCTATAGGTCGAAAGAGACCTCTATGGGCTAGACAAACTATGCACGAGGCAGAACAGTTTGTTGTTCCTCAAGGCACCTTTATAGAAAGCAAGAGACCGCAGAAGTTTCCAAATTATGTGGCATTGATAGTCACATGATTGATTCTGAGCCTTCCAGTTTTGAGGAAGCATCTAACCAACAGGTATGGAGAGATGTTATGACAAAAGAATATCAGTCTATCATCAAGAATGATGTTTGGGATGTTGTACCGAGACTTGAAGGGAAATTAGTTGTGTCTTCCAAGTGGCTCTTCAAAATCAAGCATGCAACTGATGGTAGCATAGAGTAGCACAAAGCGAGATTCATGGCAGGAGGAATCTCTCAGAAGGAGGGAATAGATTATGAGGAGACATTTGCTTCTGTTCCTCAATACACATCTATCAGGACTATTATTTCTATTGCATCCGCTAAAGGCTGGAAACTACATCAAATGGACGTAAAGGCTACATTTCTTAATGGTGTGATTGAAGAAGTGTACATTGAGCAGCCAGATGGTTTTGTAATTCATGGGAAGGAGTCACATGTATGCAAATTGAAGAAGGCATTGTATGGTCTTAAGCAAGCACCTCGTGCATGGTACGAAAGGATTGATTGATACTTCATGAGCTTGGGATTCTCCAAGAATGATGCATATTCCAATCTTTACTTCAAGTTAGTTAATAGTGAGGCTTTGATATTAGTTCTTTATGTTGATGATTTATTTCTTACTGGAGCAAAGTATCTCATTGACAAATGCAAGAAAGAATTAGCCTCCGGGTTTGAGATGAAGGATCTTGGTCTTATGCATTACTTCCTGGGACTAGAAATGTGGCAAAGACCCAATGAGATTATTCTAAATCAAGCAAAATACACTATGGACATCTTCAAGGGATTTGGGATGATGGATTGCAAGTCCATGTCTACACCTATCGAGACAAATTTGAAGAAATTGAGTGACTCTGCAACTTGTTCAAATTTGGTAGATCCCACCATGTACAAACAGTTGATTGGATCATTGGTGTATCTATTCAATACTAGACCAGACATTTGTTGTGCAGTGAGCGCTCTCAATCAGTTTATGTGTGAGCCAAGACAAATTCATCTAGTTGCACCAAAGCATATCTTGAGAAACTTGTTTGGCACCGTGGGATATGGCTTGAGATATACTTCTTGTGAAGATCTGAAGTTACAAGGCTATACTGATTCTGATTGGGCCGGGAGTGTAACTAATAGGAAGAGCACCTCTGGATGTTGTTTCAGTTTGGAGTCTGCCATGATTTCTTGGTGTAGCAGGAAGCAGACTTCTGTGGCACTAAGCACTACAGAGGCTGAATATATTGTAGTGTGTGTAGCAGCTCAAGAAGCAGTGTGGCTTCGAAAGCTCCTTGCAGCATTGTTTGGACAAACATTGGAGCCGACTGTGATTCATTGTGATAATCAAAGTTGTGTGAAGCTCTCAGTAATCCAATGTTTCATGATAGGACAAAGCATGTGGATATCAAGTATCATTATATCAGAGACATGTTGCTAAGGAAAGCAATTCAACTCAAGTACATTTGCATTGATGATCAGACAGCTGATATTCTCACCAAGCCCCTTGCCAGAATGAAATTTGCATATTTTCGAGACAAGCTTGGAGTAGTGGAAAATGTCGCCCTTGCTGAGAGGGAGACTCAGCATCAGTGATCTTTGCTATAATGCATATTTCTCTGAGACGGAGAAATATGAGGTGAAATCCCTCGTCCATCTCTGAAATGAAGATGTGGTTCTTTCCACACATGGGAGTAGCCATGGTGGACGTCATGTTGAGAGACTCCATGACGACATCACGTTGAGAGACTCCATGATGAATCCTTTGTACTTGTGTTTTTCCACACATGGCAATAGCCATGGTGAACGTCATGTTGAGAGACTCCATGACGACATCACATTGAGAGACTTTGTGATGAGCACTTGTGCACATGTTTCTTTCCACACTCGGGAGTAGCCATGGTGGACATCATGTTGAGTGACTCAATGACGATATCACGTTGAGAGACTTCATGATGAACTTTATCAGAAATGGGTGTAGCCATTGTCGATGTCATGTTAAGAGACTCCATGACTAGATATCTGGAAGGATACCTCCCTAGCTAAGAGGGACTGTTGGCGTTATAGCGACAGGAGATATACTTCTCTCAAAGTTAAATATTAAATGATAGATAAATAAATGCAAGTCATACTTGCTATAGATATTAATTTATTTTTTATGAGGCCGACCAAGATAAAAAGTCGCCTTGTTTGGTGAATGAGGGCGACCCAAAATGAAGAGACGCCTTACTTTGTATATATACAAGGCGTTGATCATTCATTTGATCATCATTTTTTATTCACAAAAGGAAATTGCACTTCAAGGAGGAATTCACACATTTGATCATCAAGGAGAAATAACATTAGGTTGAATATTTTGCATCTAGCAGAGGTGCGATCTTTCATTACATTAATCGGCCTTGTGTTTGGGCCAAGTTGTAAGCAGATTTCTGCTCTTTTCATTCAATATATAAGAGATATATTTTCGCTAGGCTTTTCTCCCTTGAGAAGGAGGGTTTCCCCAAAGTATTTGTTGTGTTTGATTGTTCATCATTTTGTATTTCTGCTTATCTTCATTTCTGGTCTAAAACTAACATAACATTCATATGCAGAGAAACCACTAAGAAAATAGCATAGAAAGTTTGACATTCACTTACTCATACTCAGAAAAAAAACAGCATTAACGGTCTTTAATTTCAAGTGCAAAAATAAAACCCAGAATATTATTTTCAGACCTGTAGTAAGCTCCTTAACAGCAGAATATAATTTCTTCATTGGTCACATCCATCACACATGGAAAGAGCCTTCAAGTTCGATGCTGATCTAAGATAAGGCATCCATCAATGAACCCAAAGGGCTGAACTCATCTTTTGAAAATGGCCGACCTGACTTGGCAGAAATTTACTTGTTACAATCCTGATATTGAGAACCATACAGCAGATACAGAACTTCACTTTGTCTCTACCAAATTACAGCAACAGGAATCCTCAGATGGCTGCAAGGCAGAGCCAATAGACTTGCTTCAGCAGCTGCTACAAAGCCTGAAACCAACTCTGAAAGAAGGCCGACAAGAATGGTGGGTATTTCCAAAGAAGGGCTCACTCAGCCTGGGGGCGATTTTGGTTTTTTAAAATCATTGCTAGCCTTTTTAAAACCATGTGACATATCAATAGAATCGCCCACAGAAGGAGCTAATACAGAAAAATTACCCACAAAAAGATCACAAAACCCTGGAGATTAATGAGCAAATCTTCATATTCAGTCCCAGTCACCAAGAAACCCAGAAAATGTTGAAAATCACTCCAAGTTGTGTTTTTTTATCACCAAAATTCATACCAAGATTTAGCAAACCCAAACCAACAATTTTTGTTCAAAAAAGTATAGAAAATCTTCAATCCACAAGCCTGTAATATCAACTTGAAAGCACAAATGAAGCCTTTGAATGAGACCTCCAATAACCCTCCTGATGTTGTCTTTCAAACACGGGGAGAGTGTGATCTACAAAGGTTTCCGTCCCTACAAACCCTTGTTTCCTCCAAAGCCAAGCTACCAGAGAAAGACCCATACAAATTTCATAATCCAAACCTATGAAAATGAGCCTCCCAAAAGAACTTTTATCAAATCTTCTCCAACAACCCTAAAATCCATGCCATTTTCCAAAAGCCTTTTCATTGAATTTAATTTTAAATCCTTCTTCAACTTGGGCGCCCAAAGAGGGGGCATTAAAATAAATCTTTTAATCTTTAACTTTAACATTAGCTTCTTTTAATAAAAATCATCTTCGTTTTTCACCTTAGGCATCCCTACCCTTATTGCAATATAAAATATTTTAAAAGCTCTTTAAAATGACTTTAAGTCATTGAACTAGGCGCCATGGTACAAAAATGGTCCCCTTCATGACCCTCAACAATTAAAATATATTAAAAAGCAAGACAAATTGTGGCTTTGGAGGAAGGAGTATAAAAGGCACTCAAAAAGCATTTCAATTCATTCGCATTCATACTTTACCAAATTTGATGCTTTTTGGTTGTGAGAAGAAACAAGGGTTTCTGCTGCAAATTCGATCTTGGAGAACGTGATTTCTCTCAAATTTAAGCATTCTACAAGTGTGAAATACCACCCAAGGTTTGCTCTTCAGGTGGCTTCAACCAAAGGTCACATTTGTGCATATTGGAGTTGTTTTTATTCAGATTTCCAGAAGATGATTGCTCAGATCAGAAGATACATGAAGAATATAAGCTGCTGATTATCATTTCATTTGCTGATTGCACCTCTCATTATTGCCACGTGGGGTTTATAGGAGCTGGCCGTACCATTTCCCGCCAGCCGTACATCTTCATATTGGCACATGGGTTCTTTAGGCTCCAAACGCCTAGGTTTTGGCTGGAATCATTCTTCTTTTTGAGGCATCCAAGATATAAGAATATTTGTATATCATTTATGAGGCGAGATACAAAGGGTTTGAAGAGAGGTGTCCAGATTTGCTAGTATTCAGATTGCTGATCATAACATTTCAGATTTACAATAATTCATGCTTTGGCTTCTAGGTATGAATGTTATGTAATTCTCAAGCATTGAATGAAATCTCATTTGATAGCTTATTGCATTGCTTCAATATTTCCTGTATTTGCATTTGTATATATATTTCATTGCATTTCCTAGCAAACTCTTCATTAAAAAAAACACAAAAACCAAAAACTATAAAACCAAAATCACAAACAGGTAGTCAATTTTCAATTAGCAAATATCCTATCACAGGTGGGATATTTCAATTAGTGGGTGAAGACCAATCAAGTATTGCTTTGATTTTTTTTCAGGATCAACACGAACTCCATTAGTGTTGATAATGTACCCAAGATATAACAATTCAATCATCCCAAACTCACTCTTGGACTCTTTAGAAAAAAGAGACTCACTCTCAAGAATACCCAACACCTCATCCAAGTGTTTCAAATGCTCTTCCCTTGATCTACTGAAAATGAGGATGTCATCCAAAGAAGATCAACACATACTTACGTATCTATTTATCGAACACCTTATTCATGCATGACTGGAAAGTAGCCAGTGCGTTTGTCAAACCGAAAGACATGACAACAAACTCAAAGTGGTCAAACTGACATCTAAATGCAGTCTCTTCCATGTCTTCCACTCTGACCCTAATTTGATGATAACCTAATCTCAAGTCTATTTTGGAGAAACAGACTACTCTGTGCAGCTCATCAATGCGTGGGATAGGGTACTGATTTTTAATTATCTTCTTGTTTCAACGCCCTGTAGTCCACACACATACGCATGGTCCCATCCTTCTTCACCAACACTACTGAAGAAGCAAATGGACTCTTGCTTGGCCTAATGTGGCCCATCCCCAAAAGCTCCTTGATAGCTTTCTTAATCTCATCCTTATGTCTCTTAGGATGCTTGTAGGGAGTGGTGATCTCGGGTTTGGCCCCCTCCTCTAGCTTTATCACATGCTCAATGCCTCTATCAAGAGGCCTACCTGGAGGAATGCTACTAAATACTTCACTTCGTTTGGAAAGCAAAGCATGTATGTCTACTGGATAGGTCATCTTCACCTCTTCTGTAACCATAGGCATAATCACACACTCTACTACCCACTCAATCTGATCATGTCTAAATAGCCTCTCCATTCTTTTGAAAGAGACCACACAAAGTCCTCAAGTCGACATGCCTCTCAAGACCACATTTCTACCCTCTAATTTGAATTTTAGCTCCATAGTCTGAAAATTAAGTGTGATCTCACCAAGTGATTGAAGCCACTATATCCCATCATTGCATTGGTATCACCAATACTCACCACATAGAAGTCTTCCTTGAACTTCATAATTCCGCAACTACAAACTCAACTGTGGAACCATCTTGGTGCAATTGATTGTGAATCCATCACCCACCATCACCCAAAACCCACCTACCTCCTGAGTTTGAAGACCTCTACGAGCAACCAACCCCTCATCAATGAGATTGTGTGTGGCTCCCATGTCAATCAATGCAACCTTGAGCACTCCTTCTAATGCATAGAGACTCATTCTTTTGAAATCAATGTAGTTGAGCAAGCTTCCCATCTTTGTCCTCTTCTTTTCCAACCCCATCAGGAGTCATTTCCTCTTCACTTTCCTCTAAATCAGACTACTGGTCTGATTTATCTGATGCACTTTCCTCTACTAAATAGTACTCTAATTGATGCACCTTTCCCTTTCTAGCACGCTTATGTCCTGGAGCCCAAGCCTCTTTACATGTGAAACACAAATTCTTCTTCCTCAAGTCATTTAGTGTCTCACTATTAATCCTAGTGATTGATTTCTTTGATTGTTCGGAGTCTTTTGAGAAATGTTTTTTGTCTTTGTCCTTCTTCTGCAAAAATCTCTTGGACTCAAATTTGCGCTTGGAAAGTCTCCATGTCTCTAGCCTTCTTGATTGCCTCTTGTAGAGAAGGTGGGTTAAAAGCTTTAATCCAACTCGTAAGAGGATCAAATAACCCATCAATGAAGAGCTGTAATGTCCCCTTCTCATCAGTGATTAGCTTTGCAATTCATCAGTCTATTCTGGAACCCGTAGACTGGAATGAGGTGAAATTAGGGTTTCTTGGCTTGGAGTTTTGTGGCATTTCATGTTATTTACTATTTTTAGTAAATGCTAGTTGTGGCAGTTGCAGTTGTCCATTCTTAGTCCTTCTCAGTTGGAGCAGTTGTTATTATGGCTTGGTCTTCAGAGAGCTTTATGTGGTGAAAAATATTTAATTAAAGGCATTATGTTTTAATTCACTGTTGTCACCCCCTTGGCCTAAGGAGATAACTTAAGTTGTTTTTTAAAGTGGGGCCATGAAGGGTACGCCTTCATAAAGAGCTTTATTAATTTTATTAAGAACTTTATTCCTTGAGCAAAAGTGGACGCCACTTTTATATTATTTGAATAAAGTGAAATTCTTGGAGGCTTTTGGGACGCCACTTGAGAAGTTGACTGGTCTTTGGGAATTGGAAAGGTCTCTTGTGTCTTTTGAGCTGCTTCTCAGGCAATTGAAGAGTTTTGGTGAGCTCTTATTTATTGAAGGCTTTTGCTCCAGCATTTCATCCATGAAAATTATGCTAAAGTTATGCTGTCAAAATGACAATTGACATATTGCTTCGAGGATGTCTACCTCCTAGCCTTTCGTCCAATTTCGTGTTTGCAATATAACACCTAGTTGGCTACATTGCTGCTTCTCAACTTCAGACTAGCAGATTGAGCATCAAAGATTGAAGAATTTTGGAGATTTTTGGCAATTTTGGTTTGCTGTTTCATCAACTGCTGAAGGTGATTTTTATTCATGGTTTATTTTCCAGCTTGAATTTGGTTCTGGGTATTTAACCAATCTGTTTGCTGACCTTGGGCGACCATTCATGCAAGTTTTGAGATTTTATTTTGAAGTGCCTGATTTTTAATTAAAATCGCCCCTCCCAAGAGGGCCGTACCATCTCAAGTGCATTGGGAATTGTGCAAGTTAAAAAAAAAGTTGGAGTTGCTGCTGTTTGGTGCTTGGTTTTTGGGCGCCTACCTCCTGAGAAACATTTGCAAAAGATTTCAATCAATTCGGAGATGAAATGAGTGAGTTATGAGTATTTTTCTGATTTCCAGTTTGCTGATATGAATTTCCAGAACTCAGGATTTTACATCAGATTTATAAGTTTCCAGTTTTAATCATTTTTCAGTCATTGGAAAGCAAAGAACATTGTTAGAATTCATTCTTATCTCCTTATCTCATTTCTCTATCATTGTAATTCATTTATTTGCAGTCATTTTGAATTGTAAGGTTCTGATTAGTAGTACTAATCTAACCCATTATTATTGCTGCAACTATTTGATTAAATTCTCATTAAAAGTCCCCTGGATGGTATACCGCCAGTGTGGTTAAATTGATTGTAACTCTTGTACCCACTCAAAGTGGTGAATCCCCACAGTTCTGTGGATGCCCGCCGCAGTGGATGAATTGTTTCTAGTGTAATCTTTTCCCCCCACTGTTTGGTGGTAGCGTGGAATTGCTTTTCATGGCTGGTTATCCGCCTATCTGTTTATAATTTCAACTTTCTTCACTCCGTCATATGTTAGCACCTCGCCCTTAGTGGGATCTTGAGTGCGCATTCTTGACGTTGAGTAGTTATTCAATTCAAGTTCAGTTTTCAGTTTGATGCTAACGCTAATCCGGTCAACTATTGCTGGTTATGTTGTGTAATTTCTTCAAAAAATTTGGGTAGCATATTTCAAGAGCACTACAAGCCTCCTCTTAGATATATATATCACCAAAACTAGCAATCTCTGAAAATCTGCAACATAGGCATCCACTGAACCCCACTGTTTCAGCCATGCTAACTCCTTAAAGTGAAGTTTTGGGTCCTTTTTAGCAAATCTCTCTATCAATCTCTCTGTAACTCTATGTAGGAGGTAATTTGAGCATGTCCCATAGTGATCATCCCATGGTGCCACCACTCATGAGCAACCCCATCTAAATGAATAGAAGCATATTGTATTGACTCTACCTCAAGCATGAGATTAAGAGTAAAATAAGTGTCCACCTTTTGGACCCAAGGTCTCGCTGAAATCTTTACTAACCCATCAAAGTAAGGAAGATTGAGTTTCCCTCCTTTCCTTCGTAGATCATTATGTTGTTCTCTATTACCCCTATTGGTTGTATGCCTCATCCTGAGATCTATATAATCTCGAAGTAATATATCATGCTAGAAACCAGGCCCCGCATCCATCCAATCCTGTATAAATTGGTCTTGCATCTCAACTATGGTAACCTCCTGGTTGGGTTGTGCCTCCACTCTTGGTGGAAAAATCAACATAAGAGGTCTAGCCATGGCTGCCCTGTTGTGCTAATTGGCTGCTCCATGCTGACCCACATCATTTCCTTGCCCATTATTGTCTTTGTTACCTCCGTTATTGACTCCCAATCATCTATGCAGAGAATCCTTTGATATCTAAATTTCCTGATGAATCGATTTTTCTTGTCAATACAGCAGATCAATGGAAAATGTACTTTGATGGATCATTTACCCAACATGGATCAAAGGCGGGTATTCTTTTTATCACACCTCAAGGTGATTGCATCCCAAAGTCATACCGACTATCGTTTACATGTACTGACATTGCGGAGTATGAATCCCTGATGTGCTAGACGTGTTGGAAATGTTGTCATTGATGTCAAAGGCATATAAGAGATTGTTAAAATGTGTCATTGATGTCAAGCAAGGGATGCGTGGTCTATGTTTGATATTATCGATATATGGATGATTAAAATGAAGTTTAAACTTGTTTGAGTGAAGCTGACTTCTTTGTAGAAGAACATATGGGTTAACCATAGACATTCATTTTGAATACGTTATCTTTGGTTGACCTTGGAATACAAAACAAAAAGCATCCCCTGAGCCATCCCTATGGAATGAAGGCATTTGAGAAACCATCATCGTTTTAAGATCATCACCGACATGAGAAAGATGAATATATGATCTTAAGCATCTATAGATGAGGCCCGATCTAGCATAGTCTTTACGTGACTTACACAATCAGCTAATTTATCCGATATTGCAAAGTCTACATGATGTGGCCTGATCTGTATTAGGTGATTCTTAAAGAAGATTGTTCTATGAAGATAATTCTTCAGAATTATCAATAAAAAGGCACCGTTGAGATTAAGATTGGCGTGATGAAACAAGAACAACATGTGTGTGTTGGTTGTGGTTTGGAAGCTTGGAACGCTGCTGTCCCGTGATAACTCCCGTAGTCTATATGAGGTGCTACTTGACAAGACACGATACTTTTCCCAGAGATAAAGTTACGCAGTGCCTGAAAGTATAACGGATGTATAGCAATCAAATTGTGAGAAGGGTTATTTGGTCGGCCACAAATTAAATCATATGTTGATATCAACAAGGAGATAATAAGACAAGTTTGTTAAAGAGTTACGATTAAATAAGAAAGCTGCGATTTACAAGGGAAGGTAGTAATTTAAATAAGAAAGTTACGATTTACATGGAGTGCCATGTATATAAGACAAATTAGTTAATTAAATATAAAAACATGTTAGCAATCTGCTTTATGAAAGAAGGCAAGTAATTTATAAAGAGCAGCGACTTTTTGAAATGACGCGTCTTCATTTGAGGAGATGTGTTTATGAAAAGGTATGTCTATCTCTTGCTTGGAGAAGATTTAAAAGGAGAGAGAAAATATGTTTTGAAAAAAGGTAGAGGTGTGCACGTATGGGATTAATGCTATATCTTTAAAAACACAATCGGGTGTTGAGAGTGCTATGTGTGGAGTTAAAAAAAAAAGGGAGAGGAATAAATCAAGAAGACACTAAGATATGTATATGAAAATTTAAGAGGCAGATATAAAAGAGAGATCCATGCAGATATAGAAGAAAATATCATACTGATATAAAATCTATGCAGAGATTGAGGAGAAAATTGTACAGATATTGAAGATAGATTTATGACAGAACTTGTGAAGCAAATATAAAGAATTCATGAGCAAATTTATGACAAAGATTTGAGCAGATATTTCTGAAGAACATGTGCAGATCTCTGTGAAGAAATATATGCAGGTCTAAGGACAGATTTCTATGTGTTTCAGGACAGATTTTAAGGCAGATTTATGAGTGCATTGAATGTACTATAATAAAGGATTTATGGCAGATTTGTGAAAACAAGTACATAGAGATTCAAAGCAGTTTATGTGCAGTTTTAAAGGAGATCTAAGAGCAGATTTGTGAAAGAAATGGAAGACGCTGCAAACAGATTTGTGAAGGAAATACAATCAGATTTATAAAAAGAGTGTTTGAGCAGAATTGTCCATCATCCGTTGAAGAAGCAACATTGAAGGTGGAACACTATTCTTGAAGCTATTGTCCTTGCTAAGTTGGTGCTTGGCAGTGGGGGTTCGAGCCTCCGGTAGGTTGGTGCTGCGAACATTAGGGGTTGGTGCTCCTTGTAGGTTGGTGCCTACTAAATCAGCATTACGGGTTGAAGCTCCTTGTAGGTTGGTGCCTACTGAATGAGAATTAAGGGTTGGTGCTCTTTGTAGGTTGGTGCCTACTAAACTACATATTTGGTGATTCAAGTAGGTTGGTGCCTACATTCATTGTAAAAGTTTATATAATTCATAAAGTACATTATTTGTACCGTGGTTTTATCACGAAAGGGTTTCCATGTAAAATCTTGGTGTCAACTTGTTCATATTGTGATATTCTTGCATAGTTGATTTTGTGTTAGAGTTTGAAGTTGATAAGGTTAAAGAGGGTGAAAGTTGGTTGATATACTGATTCACTCCCCCACCCCTCTCCCCCTCTCAGTATATCTTTGTGCCCTTCAAGACGTTGATTGGTCTCCTAGTGTCCCCTAACCACAGCATCCAAGAGAAGCATCATCCGATCTATTCCAACATTTTCTCTTTCAGCTTCTTCACCCCTTACACCCATGGTTTTGGAACTTGTTGATTCAACTCAGTGTGTTTCAAGGCGTTGTTCCTCTCCCTCAAAAGGCCAATGTTCCCACAATTCTTCTTCACGTCTCCTCAATCTCTCACAGTACCTTCTCTCTTTGTCACTAATGCTCATAGGATTGCATCACCCACTGGCTGGCAGGAATGATTTGTGCTCTGATACCACTGTAATGGTCACCCCTGTGAATTTTAGTGAACAGATTATAAGCACAGAAAAATAATTCAGAATCAGACACAATAACACAGCAGATACCCTGGGAAAACCCTCCTCTTGAGGGAGAAAAACCCAGCAACAAAGATCTCTCTTATATTTATAAACAGTGGCAACAATTCTCTTTACAATGAGGCCTAACACAAGGCCAATATTCAGCACCTGTACAAGATGCAAGAACAGATAACACAAAGCCAATATTCAGCACCTGAACAAGATGCAAGAACAGATAACACAACTGTCACTCCTTAAGATTCAAATTCTGCTCTAAGAGAGTTCGCAATCTGCCCTTGAAGTAATTCGCAATCTGCTATTGAAGAATTCGCACTTGATAATATTCGCACTTGACAATATTCGCACTTGACAGAAATTCACACTTGACAGAAATTCGCACTTGATAGAAATTCGCACTTGATCATAATACAAAGGAGTGAGATGATCTTCTATATATACATTGCTATGTGAGGTCGCACCTCTTCAAGAACAAAGTCGGCCTCAACCATAAATTACAAATTGAATAAAGCAATTAACAAGTCGGCTAAGATAAGTTGTCTTCTAGAATGAAGTTGGCCACCAAGAACAATATAGGAAATTTCGCCAAGGAGAGAAAATGTGAATGAGGTCGGCCTCATATAATCTTCATTCAATATGACTTCTTTAAAACTCGTGCCAAGCATTATATCAACGCTGTCTATTATCATTAACAACCCCTGATTTTTTTTTGAAACTCTGTTTGTTGATTGTAAGTGTTTGATGATAGGTTTTCTTGTGTCTTTCATAGATTCATTGCATATATGATAAAAACAACATAAAGAAGGAAATACTGAAAATGAACATTGCTTTCCATATTGTATTTCATCTCATAAAAAAAACAAATGATTACTATTTAAATCAGACTTATTACAAACATATTTTCAGACCTGGTAAGAGCATACAGCAGCAACAAAACACATCCAAACTTGCATCATACAACATATATTTGAAGCCCAATGAAACCCCTAAATTCCAATGCCTCAAACCAGCTTCACGAACTCTGATAAATGCAGAAAACAGGCCTATACAACAGCAGGCCAAAAACCCAGAAGTCTCCCAAAGTACACAACTCCCTAGGTAGGATGACCAACCCTAAAAAATCAGATTTTCATCAATAAATACAAGTTTATGCTTGAAATGGGGCGCCATGATGTGAGTTATCCAAAGAAGAAATACCCAAGATGAAACTTCAGAAGTGCACGGAATTGTGAATTGTTTTCATTTTCAGACCCTAGTAAAAGTAGTTTCTAGATTTCCTAAGAAAGGCAATCATACCTCTAAAACAGCTCTAAATCACCACCAAACCACAACCAAAATGGAGCCAAGATTTGAAAACACCAAAATACCAAAACCACTTCAAAATACCAAGAAAATCTTCATCATTCTAACCCAAAATACTGTAAATTTGAACCCTGTTGATGCCATAGGTGATCCCTGAAATAGAACCACTCCAAGTCCGGCTAGGGTGGATCTTCCACCACCGGAACCAGCTCCCAATGGCAAAGGTTTTAGTCCCCAACACGCAGCAGTAGAACTCTGGAAATAATCCAGCAGCATCCTATTATGTTGCCAAGAGAGATATCTCCAAATGAAGCCCAAAAACAAGCTTTATAGAGATAAAAGGGAATTAGGACAACCTTTTTTGAATTTCATTTCCCTCCAAGAATCCCACGCCCCCCCTTACATGAGCACCTTTTTTTAATTTATTTAAATTTCCTTATGTCTCCCTTGGGTGTCCAACACTTGTGGAAATATATTTGGCTTCTGTTTTAAAACAATGTTATAAAACTAGGCGCCAAGGTGCTTTTTTGATGACCCGTTTGACCCTCACTTAAATTATAGTGACTTTATTAATATAACTTAAGTGACGGAAAGAAATACAAATAATAACTAAATCAACCTTAGACAAGCCAACGACCAAAAAGGAAATAAACACTACTGAAGTAGCCTAGGCCAAGACCAGTTACCGAAAATAGACTTACTATAAATAGCAATTGCTAAAAATAGTAAATACTCGAAATCATAGTTGAAACTCAAACTCGGCAATAACTCGGCAAGCCCAAAAATTTTAAACACTAGGGACTCAGCAAAAACTCAAAGGAAAACTCGGCAATAACTCGGAAAATTTATGGAACATTTGAAAATACACAATTTTTAAAATATTCTTCAAAAACACACATATAAACTGAATTTGTAGAACATATTACTAATTTCATTATATATAACTCAAAATTAGAGTTTAATACATATCATAGACCAAAATTAGGTGATTTAGTAATCCAAGGACAGCTGATTCTGTTTCTCTATGAATATGAGATGGTTATCCCTTGAACTCAATGGTATTAGTTTAATGTTTTATTTTTAATTTTTTTATATTACTTACCTTTTTTAAATATGTAGAATTAAATGTTTACATTAATCACTATAATTAAATTGCATGATTTGTTATATGTGATTTATTATAACTTAATATATTAATGGTGAATAAAATTAATGTAATGAACTCTATAAAATTATTGTTATATAGTTATACATAATCTTTTTAATATTGTCTTATGTTTAGTTGGCTTGTCACATTTATTGTTTCTTGTTTTTGGTTGCATATACATGGAGATGTTGTTGATATGCAGCAATTTCTGATGATGCTCATTTCATAGCTTGTTCTTTGTCTTAAGGGAACAACAAATGTTTAGGTCAAGTCGCGTGGAACCCAATCGCATCAAAAAAACCCTTTTCACGTGACTCACAGTCACGTCCAAAAAAACCCTTTTTGCGTGAAAAGAAACCCCTCTTCACGTCGCATAAATCAATGAATGTGAAATGGTGGTCTAAAAATCAACGCCGACCTTTTTATTCATCAAACCTAATTTGCCGCTAAGTTTTTTAGATTTTACCTGCACGTTTTAAGGGTTTGCAATGATTTTCGTGGGTTTCACGCGCCGTGATTTTTTGTTTAAAGTGGCACCGTGTTTTCCTGCGATTTACTCGCAAAGCCTTTAGATGCGCGTACTCGCAATACTAGCACTTTTTCTGCAAGTTTTTCAACCTTGCCCCAAATCATCAAACTGGCATAAAAACTAAGAAACACTGAGACTTACTATAAATAGTAAGTAATGGAATTAGCCACTGCTAAAAATCTATGCTCCACGAGGACGCGTCCCCTGACTTTTTTGCCTCATACCCATATTGAGGATGTGGGGACAGCTAGGAAACGTCCCCTAGCCATCCCTTTTTCATGCCAAGTTTCAAAAACTTTTCGGGGACGTTTTTCAAAGTTCCAAGGGACTTAGGGGATAGCTAGTTGTACCCGACACGGCCAAGACATCTCTCAACCGTAACGAGTACGGCTAGCCATCCCCTACGGCCTAGCCATGTTTTGAACGCAATTTAAAAAAAAAACACTTCTTAAAATGAAAAAAAAAAAGGCATGGGCAGGCCTGCAAGGACCCCCCCATGCCTTTTAACTAAACCTCAACCCTATAATATGCCACAAAATGGAAAAAGAAACTCATTTCTACATTTGCATTTTGAGGTGAAGGAGAGCAAGAGAACAGCAGGTTGAAGAGGAGCTTAGGGCATCATTTTCACCACACTAGAGGTATGTTTTTCATCTTTCCTTTCCATTTGCAATTTTTTTTCCAATTTTTCAAGTTTTTTTCAAGTTTTTCAACACATAGGAAAGGCATTGTGGGTTTTTTTTTTTTTTAAATTTGAACTTGCAGCTCTTTGAAATCAGAATTTTTTACAAAAAACAATTATGAGCAGCGGTGATAGTGATAGTGAGGATGTTCAAAATCAAAAATGCAAGAAAGTAGACCTACAAGTATGGCGAACATTGGGGGGTGTTCAAAGAGTGGGAGTAGAGCAGGATCAACAACTTCAAATCCATTTGAGTGTCCATCCGAACTCCTAAAAAAACATGCAAAAGGCCCATTTAACCCCAAAAAGCCTCTACTACAATTTGCAACAAGAGTTGATAAAGATAAGAAAAAAAAATTGGGGGGGTAGTAGAGTATGGGAGTGTCATTTGTGTGGCAAACAATATAGGGGCAGCTATACAAGAGTTTATTGCCATCTTTTGTGGATAGGTGGTCAAGGGGTGAAAGGTTGTAGAAAAATAACTCAAGCTCAGAAAATTGAGGCAACCAAATTGCATATGGAGGGGGAGGCATTAGGTAAAGGGGTTCCAATAAAGAGTTTGCAGCCTAGTGTGTCAATGCCTACAGGATCAGTGGATGTTGCTTCTCGTGTGGGAGAGGGTTCTACTAGGGGAAAGAAGAGAAGTATGAATATTGCAGATATGTTTAATGTTACAGTACGAGATGGGGCTGATTACTTTATTGCTAAGTTTTTTTAATGATAATGCCATACCATTTCATGTCTCACATTCACCATATTTTAAATAAATGTGCAAAGATATTATAGCTGTTGGTCCTTCATATGTTCCACCTGGAGAAACTAAGCTACACACCACACTTCTTGATAGAGAGTACTCCAAGGTGAGTATTTTGATGGAGGATATGAGACTAACATGGATGAGAGATGGTTGCTCCACAATCATGGATGGGTGGACCAATATCAAACATCGGCCACTCGTCAATATTATTGTCACTAGTTCAGCAGGCTCTTATTTTCTTAGAGCTATAGATTGTTCGAAAGGATGCAACCTTCGAATTTCAAATTTTAAAAAATGCCATAGAGGAGGTTGGAGCCTCTAATGTTGTGCAGGTAGTGACCAATTCAACCCGTCTGTGTAAATTAGTTGGATTGATGGTGGAGAGTGCTTATAAGCACATTTTTTGGACCCCTTGATGTGTGCATGAATTGAACAATACCTTGAAGGACATTGGGAAGATAGATTGAGTGACGGCAGTGGTTGCAAAGGCTAGAGATGTGCAGATGTTCATTTGCAACCATCACACTTCACTTGCTTTATTTAGGACATTTTCGAAGAAGGAATTTCTCAAGCCTGTGGAGACTAGATGGCATGAGTCAAGCACACCGAAGGGAAGAACTGTGAAACAATGTAATGTCCTCATTTTTGGTGTCCTCTTTTGGATCAGTCTAGTTTTGACACACTATTTTTAGTAAGTGCTATATTTAATAACTGGTTCGTCTGGCAGAGTAGTGTAGGGTTTCCTGTCTGGGCAACGAGTGGAGGTTGTCCGATGAGCTTTAATGTCTTGTGTCAGTACTTTTTGTTGGGTTTTTCGGTGTTTCGTGTGTAGCTTTCTATTTTTAGCAGGGCTAGTATGGTGCTCACTATCGACAGTGAGTCTTGGTGCAACATCAGAATTTCTCTAGTTCGAGCCTTTGGGATGTCACTTGCTATTTTTAGTACTTACTAACACTAGCAAGTCAATTTCGAGTAACTGGACTTCGTCAAACTAATCACAGCAACACAAATTCAGTCGATATAAAGTTACTTAGGCTAATTCATTTTGATATTTGATTTATGCTTCAAAAAAAGATCTATTATAAAGTGACTTTAAATTTTATTGTTGAGGGTCAAAGGGGACATAAAAAGTACCATGGGTGCCTAGTGTGATGACTTAAAGTCGTTTTAAAAGGCAACAAAATCGTTTTTGAATGTTGAATAAGCCTTGGGTGTCCAAGCTAAAGTTGGAGCCAAACAAAATTTAAAAAAATCAAATTAAAGTTATTTTGGCATGGATTTGAAGTGGTTTTAGGGTTGCTTCATGCTTGGTAGCCCTAATTTGATGTTGAAGCTTTTAAAAGCTCATTATACATGGTTGAGATTGACGACAAAGGGAGATGCTGCTGGTTTGTTACCAAAGGTCTAAAGAACGGGATTGAGGACAAAACCCTCAAATTCTAAGGCTAGTTTCCGTAGTAAGGGACCTGCTCAAGCTCATGAATAGCGGTTTAATTTCAGGAATCACATCTGGCCGAAAAAGATAAAGAGTTACCAGTTCTTTTGAAGGATTTCAGTCGAATTATGGTGTGAATTTGCTTGGAATCAGTTGTGTGTTATTTCTTGATGATTTTGGTGTGATCTTAATCAATTTTTGGGCACTTTTTAATTGGACCTGAATCTGGTTTATGCTCGTATCTCAAAAATGGCTTAGAGTTTGCAAAAGGGTATTGGCTCAATGGTTCTTTCTCTTGAGGGCGAGTCCAATCAGTATTCACTTGTATTTTTTGAAGCTTGTTGGATTTATTCAAACCAGGTCATCCTTGCAGCTAGGCGCCATTTTCTGGGTGATTTCTTCAATCTAGATGGCCCTTAAAGGAGGTGATATTCAGTCATTATTGGTGCCAAATAGGTCACTTCTCAGCCAGCTTGCATCATACTTGAAGACACAACCCTTGGTGTTGGGCGTGCCTATTGGAGAAAGGCATAATCGCTGGTAAAGGCTGCCATCTGTTAGCAAATGAAGCCTGATTTCAATGTGCCTTGTCAATGGTAAACAAGGAGTTCAATAAACAGTTTATGGTGCTGGTTCGTGGCCATTGGGAGTTTTCAGTTAGCTGTTTGCATCTTTTAACCAGGTCTGGAAAACTTCTTAATTTCTGATATTAATGTTTATAAATCTGCTCCTGTATGGTCTTTGAAAATCAGAACATTCGAAGGAAGAAATCTGTTTATAATTTTTTGAGAATTATAAATCTGAAAGTGTTTCTTTCAAGCAAGTCTTTCTATGTTGTTCCTTGCAAAAATGCTATCTTTCTTTTAGCAAGTTGAATCATGGAATGGCATGTCTAAAGACCTATCAAGCACCGAGCAAACCATTTAAAAACAAACAACAAACTGAATATCAGAAAATCAGAGAAAAAATTATCTGGGGGTTGTTTATTACAAACAAAAAATCCTTGATGATAACTGGTGGTCCACAATGAGGTAAAGAAAATTGGCATTGCTGATTTTATTATTTAATTCTTAATCTTAAAATGTTAATCACTTAAATTAATTCCATGTTTCTAACTTGTGAATCATGTCCATTCTTGTTTATGATTTTAATTTTTTAACTTGTTTGCACTTGCAGATATGCTTGCTCCTTTATCCAGCCAATTGTGCAAGTGATTAGATATACTCATACTGACTTTCGTAGCCTTGGAGAAATTTACGAGACCATTCATAGCATGCTTGGACAGATCAAGCAAGCAATTCATAGCAAGGACCCTACTTTGGGATTTTATGAGGAGCATCTTAGGCCCATTGGGATGCCACAGTTGGACATTATGAACACCCTACTTCATATGGCAGCCTATGCTCTCAATCCCAAATGGTATGCACCGAGACCTAGGAGGGTGCCTCCATCTCATGATGAAAAGGTGAAAGAAGGCTTCATGAGGGCCCTTACAAAAATGTATTTTTCATAGGAATCTACTATACTTCGCACATAGTGGCTTGCATTTGCCAATCTCCGTGGTCCAACCTTTGGCACACCAAAGGTGAGGACAAATAGAGCTACATTGGATCAAACTAGCCCTATTGGATGGTGGACGTGGCATGGGAAGGATGCACTAGAGTCGAGAGTACTTGCCATTCGTCTTCTTTCACAAGTTGTCAGTGTTAGTTTTAGGATCCGAATTTAAATAAGCAGAAATAGAACAATTTCAAACAATTTGACACAGCATATACCTTGGGAAAACCTCCAACTAGAGGGAGAAAAACCCAGGAACAATATATCACTTCTATATTGAATAATGAACAGCAATTCACTTTACAATGAGGCCAATCACAAGGCCGAACTAGCAACACCACACTTGATGCAATATCAAAGGAATAAGATCGAACTCCTTGAATAATAATGTTGATCTCCATGAAGAATAATATCGATCTGCAATATCCAACTCCTGCTGTAGATAATTCGCACTTGACTTGAATGAAATAAAAATTGAATCGTGATAAAAGAGAACAGCGCCTTCCTTATATACAATTCAATGTGGTGATAGCCAAACAACACGTCCCTTCATGGATGAAAGGTTGGCCTCAAATGAATGGATGTGACTTACTCAAAAGGTGGCGAACATTTAGATGAAGTCGACCTCATTAATAAAATATAAATTACAAATGTGAATGGAAGTGTCTCTTGATCAATCGGCTCCAATAAATAAATAGCCAACGGCTATATTTAATTTGTTGCTTATTAATTAAATCGCCGGAAGTATGAAGCCCGCGACTACAACATCAACACTCCCTCTTAGCTAGGGAGGAATACTTCCAGATATCCATGTCATGGAGTCTCTCAACATGACATCCACAATGGCTACACCCATTTGTGGAAAAGAGCTCATCACAGAGTCACTCAATGTGATATCGTCATGGAGTCACTCAACATGACGTCCACCATGGCTACTCCCATGTGTGGAAGGAAACATGTGTACAAGTGCCAATCAAGGAGTCTCTCAACGTGATGTCATCATGGAGTCTCTCAACATGACGTCCACCATGGCTACTCCCAGAGGGTGGATAAACACAAGTACCAAGCATTCATCACGAAGTCTCTCAACGTGATGTTGTCATGGAGTCTCTCAACATGACATCCACCATGGCTACTCCCAGAGGGTGGAAACAAGGGCTTTCACCTCAAATTTCTCCATCATAGAGAAAGATGCATTAAGAAGGGCTTTCACCTCAAATTTCTCTGTCACAGAGAAAAATGTGTTATAGCAAATCACAAAAGATCACTGATGCTGAGTCTCCCTCTCAGCTAGGGCTTCATTCTCCACAACTCCAAGCTTGTCTCGAAAATGCACAAACTTCACTTTGGATAGAGGCTTGGTGAGAATATCAGCCGTCTGACCATCAGTGCAAATATATCTCAACTGAATAGCTTTCCTCAATACCATATCTCTAATGTAATGGTATTTGATCTCAACATGTTTTGTTCTGTCATGAAACACTGGATTGACAGATAGCTTCACACAGCTCTGATTGTCACAATAAATAACAGTCGTCTCCAATGATTGTCCAAACAATTCTGCAAGGAGCTTTCAAAGCCACATTGCTTCTTGAGCTGCTACACATGCTGCAATATAATCGACCTCTGCAGTGCTTAGTGCCACTAAAGACTACTTACTGTTACACCAAGAAATCATCGCAAACCCCAAGCTAAAGCAACTTCTAGACGTGCTCTTTCAATCAGCTACACTCCCGACGCAATCAAAATCAGAATATCCTTGCAGCTTTAGGTCTACACTAGAAGTATATTTCAATCCATATCCAACTGTGCCACGCAAGTATCTCAAGATATGCTTAGCTGCAACTAGATGAATTTGCCTTGGTTCATACATGAACTGACTGAGTGCACTCACTGCATAGCAAATATTTGATCTAGTATTGACTACATACATCAACGATCCAATCAACTGCCTGTACATAGTAGGATCTACCAGATCTAAACTAGCTGCAAACTCACTTAAATTCTTCAAATTGGTTTCCATCAGTGTAGACATAGATTTACAATCCATCATCCCAAATCTCTTCAAGATATCTATGGTATATTTCCCTTGACTCAGAATAATCTCATTGGGTCTCTGCCATACTTCTAATCCTAGAAAGTAATGCATAAATCCTAGATCTTTCATCTTGAATTCAGAAGCTAACTCCTTGCATTTGATAATGAGATATTTTGCTCCAATAAGAAATAGATCATCAACATAAAAAACCAAGATTAAGGCCACACCATCAACTACCATGAAGTAAAGATTTGAATCAGCATCATTCTTGGAGAAGCCCAAGCTCATCGAGTATCAATCAATCCTCTCATACCAAGCACAAGGAGCCTGCTTAAGGCCATACAAAGCCTTCTTCAATTTACAAACATGAGACTCCTTCCCATGAATCACAAAGCCATCAGGTTGCTCAATGTATAGCAGTCTTCACGTCCATCTGATGTAGCTTCCATCCCTTTGCTACTGCAATTGCAATAATGGTCCTGATGGATGTATAATGAGCAACCGGAGCAAAGGTTTCTTCATAATCTATTCCCTCTTTCTGAGAGAATCCTCTAGCCACAAATCTAGCTTTGTACTTCTAAAATGCTTCCATCAGTTGCATGCTTGATCTTGAAAAGCCATTTAGAAGATACAACTGATTTCCCTTCAAGTCTCGGTACAATATCCCAAACATCATTCTTGATGATAGATTAATATTCTTTAGCCATAGCATCTCTCCATACTTGTTGACTTGATGCTTCCTCAACACTGGAAGGTTCAGACTCAATGATATGACTCATTAATGCTACATAGCCTGGAAACTTTTGTGGTCTTTTGCTTTCTTTGAATGTGCCTCTAGGAGCTACAAACTTTTCTGCCTCCTGCATCATTTGCCTAGCCCATAGAGGTCTCTTTCGACCTATGACAATACCTCTTGGCCCATCAGTTGGTTCCAAACGCTCAACTGGATCAATATCCTCTACTGGTTCAGTAGACTCCCTCTGAATCTCAGAAGTATGATCAACGTCCATGTCCTGAGGAGTCTCCTGGTCTTCATTATCTATCTCCATGTATGAACCTTTAGATCTTTTGAATGCAACATCTTCTTCAAAAGAGACATCTCTGCTGATCTCTATCTGTTTCTGTCCTGGAATGTAAATCCTGTAGGCTTTTGAGGATTCACTGTAACCCACAAATATTCCTTTCTTGCTAGATGGTTCTAACTTAGTTCTCTTATCCTTAGGCACATGAATATAGACAGGACAACCAAAGATTCTCAAGTGACTAACCTCTGGCTTCACACCTGTGAAGACTTCTTTAGGAGTCATATTCTCCAAAATACGATGAGGGCTCCAATTTTGAACATACACTGCAGTTTTAGATGCTTCTGCCCAAAGGAAGGTTTAAAAGTCTTGATCATGGATCATAGCTTTGGCTGCCTCAACTATAGATCTATTCTTCCTTTCTGCAACTCCGTTTGGCTATGGATTGTAAAGAACACAAAACTCTCTCTTACTCCCTACTTCGATACAAAAGTTACGAAAGCCTCCAGAGCTGTATTCTCCTCCGTTATCAGATCTCAGAAACTTTGATTCTCTTTCTGGACAAATTCTCTACTTGAGCCTTAGATTCTTTGAATTTCTCAAGTGCTTCTTTAGATTCCTAAGACGTCAAGAAATAAATCCAAGTCTTTCTAGAGTAGTCATCAATGAAAATTACATAATACCAAAAACCACTCAAAGATACAACAAACATTGGACCACACAAATGAGAATGAATAAGATCTAGAATACATTTTGATCTACTTTCACTACTATGAAAAGGACCCTTAGTATTCTTACCCAATGCACATCCTCTGCAAGTACCATCATGCTCCTGACTGAGTTTCGAAAGGCCAGTAACCATCTTCTCCATGGATGGAAAAGCTCTGAAGTGAAGGTGAGCAAGCCTCCTATGCCAAAGCTCACTTGAACTGGTGGAATCATGCAGCAATGCTTGAATTGGATGAACGGAAAGTCTATATAGACTCTCTTGCCGAACACCAATCACTCGGGTTGTCTTGATGCTAGAGTTCTTCAGCCAAGCAAGAACTTTTCCCTCAGAAAATGCAATTTGATATCCTTTGTCCTCCAAAGCCGATATTGATACAAGGTTCCTCTTGATACCTGGTACAAACAAAACATCACTCAAATGAAGAGGGATGCCAAAATCTAGGTGAAGAGAGGTGGCTCTAGCACCTTTCATTGAATAGCACACATCATCTCCAATTATTACTTGAATGTTAGTTTCTCTCTCCACCAAATCTGAAAGATGTTCTCTATACCTTGCAATATGCCGAGAAGTGCCACTATCAATCAACCATGTGCTACTATCAGTTGGAACATTGCTTGATAGGGCAGAGATAAATAGAAATCCACTTGAGTTATCTCTTGATTCCTTCTGAGGAGAAACATCATCCACATCTGTAGTAGAAACATGGTGCTTTGGTCTTGTTGCACAATCTCTAGCATAGTGACCATACTTGTCACATCTGAAGCACTGAATATGGGAGAGATCCTTCTTCTTCTTTGATTCAAGAGCAGCATCCGATTTCCTGTCTCTATTCCTCTTGAAGTTACCTTTTCTCCCTTCTCTTCCTTTCCTCTTTGAAGTTTGAGCAGCAAGAACATGATTGTCTTCATTGTGAGAGCTTCGACCATTACCTCTTGCTGCCAACCTTGATTCCTCTTGAATGCAATCTACTCTAAGGCGATCAAACTTTGGTAGCTTCAATCTTTTGCTGATACCTTGGATAAATGGCTCCCAAGATTGAGGAAGACCGTTAAGTGCCAACATGACTAAGTCTAGATCTTCAATTATGTCTCCAATGACATAGAGTTGATCCTTCAACTCAGTGATCTTCATAAAGAAAGAGATGATTGAATCTCCTTTCGCCATCTTGATGTGATGAAGCTATTGCCTCAATGCAAGAGCTCTGTTGGTGTTATCGATCTCATATAATCCCTCCAAAGTCTTGAACATCTCTCTAGTTGTCTTCAACTTGGAGATAATAGGCACAAGGTGATCCTTCACAGAATCAATCAATATCTTCTTGGCCTTTGTGCCATTCTTCCTCCATTGTGTCTTCTCAATCTCATCGGAAGGTTCAAGTACCTCGCTCTCCACAAACTCAAGAATATCATTTTCTTTCAATACAATAAGAACTCTAAACTTCCAAGAGGTGAAGTTAGAGGCACCATCAAGTCTATCTTCAAACTTGAGACCGTTCACCATTATCATAGATAAGATAGACACACTAAGATGAGAATAAGAGAGGAAGATCACACTGCTTATACAAATCTGATCACGATCTTGCTTAAACCCGCTCTGATACCATGTTAGTTTTAGGATCAGAATTTAAATAAGCAGAAAAAGAACAATTTGACACAACATATACCCTGGGAAAACCCTCCAACTTGAGGGAGAAAAAACCCAGCAACAATATATCACTTATATATTGAATAATGAACAGCAATTCGCTTTACAATGAGGCCAATCACAAGGCTGAACTAGCAGCACCACACTTGCTGCAATATCAAAGGAATAAGATCGAACTCCTTGAATAATAATGTCGATCTCCTTGAAGAATAATATCGATCTGCAATATCCAACTCCTGCTGTAGATAATTCGCACTTGACTTGAATGAAATAAAAATTGAATGGTGATAAAAGAGAACAGCGCCTTCCTTATATACAATTCGATGTGGTGATAGCCAAACAACACGTCCCTTCATGGATGAAAGGTCGGCCTCAAATGAATGGATGTGACTTACACAAAAGGTGGCGAACTTTTAGATGAAGTCGGCCTCATTAATAAAATATAAATTACAAATCTGAATGGAAGTCTCTTCATAAATCGGCTCCAATAGATAAATAGCCAATGGCAATATTTAATTTATTGCTTATGAATTAAATCATTGGAAGTATGAAGCCTGCGACTACAACATCAACAGTCAATTCCTCTACTGCAGAGAGGAATTGGTCCACATATAGCTTCATCCAATCATTCAAGAGGAACAACCTTACCTCTAAACGATCAAAGAAGTTGGTGGTTGTACACAGTGCCTTACGGCTACAGGATCGCCAGTCTACTAAGTATCATCAAACTCTAGCATTACGTTGGGATTTTAATCCCGAAGATGCTATGCAGATTGAGGATGCACAAGAGGGATTGGTGGGGATTCCATTGGTTAAGGCAGCCCCTTTTATTGGCATTGACACTAACAGTGACTCAAATTCGAGCTCTAATGGCAATATTGATTTAGACCTACCATCTACTGATTAGGGAGAGCCATATATTTTCTTAATTTTATGTTTATTATGTCATTTCGTAGTTGAAACTTGAAGCCTTTGGGCATTTTTGTTACACATTGATAATGAAAAGCATTTGAATTTTGTTAATTTGTTTGTCGATTCTCATGTGAAATCTCAATTCAAGTCTAATGAAATCACTACTATAATATAACCATTAATAACAAAATACCAATTGCGTTTACCCCTTGAATAAAAAAAAATAACAAAATACCAATCAAACCCAGTCACATGTTCTTATTGCCACAGATTTACCTGGGAAGACTCATTTGCAGCATTCTTAGTCCACAGTGCTATCTTGTCTTGTTTATTACGCACACTGACAACTGCCCCACAAATTTCATCACCTTCATCAAATTGTTCACCAATCATTGCTAACAACTGGAACCAAGAAAACAAAGTCTCAATGTGAAACCTCTATATCATAAGAGAGAAGACTAAATTATGGAAAGGATGACAAAATGTAACTCACAGTGTGCAGCCACATAGTATCAAGCACTTGCTTTCCTTTACTGTTGCTAACTGTCCACTTGCCTCCATTTGCACATTTAGGATCCTCCCACTTTGGCTCAATTCCATCTTTGAAACAATGAAAATCTGAACCAGCCATCAACTTAGTTGGCTGAACTATATTGTTATAGAGGCTGCAATTACACAGAACATTATTCTGATAATGTGAAAAAAAATTAAAATAAAATGTGTACAATGAATGACAAGGCCAATTAATTATAAATATCAAATATATCAGTCTGAGTGTTAAATAACAAAGATATGCACTTTGACTATAATAAATTATGCATCATAATAAATGCGCATTCAAAAAGAATTGTACATTTTATCAAGCAATGCTAAAATAAATATATGGAAAATAAACGCATGAATCACCATCTCCCTAGCATATGGGAAATATTTACAGACGTAATACTCCAAATAATTCCTTACAAATAATGCATCTTTCTGACCAAGAGGAAAAAAATATTCAAGCAATCATAATAATTTTGAAATACGTGACAGATAGCTTAGAAGATGTGCACACCCAATACCTGGGAAGCACGTCCATCTACCCCTTTTACCAACTATTCAATGTATTTTAAATTAAGTAGGTTGCAGAGATAGCAGGAAGAGCTGTTCATTTTCTTTAGAGATGCTAAATCAAAGTCAAGGTTTATGCTCCTCCTAAGCATTCACCAAATGAAACCTATCTTAGCATGATAAAGTGAAAACTATTCCCAAAATTACCAGCGATCTCCTGGCAGTCAAGGATCGTAGCTACCACTTTAAATAGGGAGAATTATCTATCAGTTTATGCGGCCATGGATTTATGCTAAAAATTTTAAGAGAACGGATGTCATATCTCAGAGAAGCCCTCCTTAAGTACATTTACCTGTTTAATTCCTTAAGTACATTTGCCTGTTTATGATAATTTTATTCCAGGCTTGACAATAAAATGGCTACATCATTATGTTTACACCTGTTTCTTTTGCCTTCCAAATTTTGAACCAAAGCTGATTTTAGAAAAACTGGCAATGTCATTATGTGCATGCATCTTAACTTATTCTCAAACACAAGAATGCTACAACTGGCGTGTTAGATGTTGATCCAAGAAAAATATATATTGGCACTGTCTGACTATGGCTTATTATGTATGGAAACAGTCTGTCAAATGTGAAAATAATCATGCTGTGTCCTTTGCTCCATGCCGCTTGCCATGTTCCTTGGTCATGCTGTGTATGTCCTCCACTTGCAAACACTACCACAGCAGCGATTTCAACCATATTTTATGAAGTGTTCTGGATTGGCATTTCTGTCCTCATAACAGAAAGATCTTGCATATACTAAGAAAAAGGAAGAACCAACAGTCGATCAATTAACCCCACCAAAAGTGAATATTTTGCAATGATATACTAAGTTAGAAATTTGCAAGATGAGCTGCCCCTGATAATTCCACTATTCCATTCTAAACAGTGTTGAATCCAATACCCCCAAATCCTCCACAATATGTCAACAGGGCATCTATATCATGAAGAAAGATCAACATCACACTTGAGAGAAACAAAATTGCCAAATGTTGGTCTAGATGATTCCTTGTGAACCTTATCACCATGCTGAAGGAAAAAGTCAGTATTGCATTTACCACATAGTATTGCTAGTATAATGGAAGTAGATTGTTCCCATGCTGTAAGCTATGACCAGTAATTTTGTTTAACTTGATTAGTTGTTAGTTTATAAACATTTAGGTGAGAAAAAGAGAAAATAAACTCAACTAGAGAATTGATGTGTGAATTCTCCTAAACTTTGGATTTTAATTTTAAGGCTGAATTTTTGTTGTGTGCTGTAGGCAAGTTTATATCCCAAACGTTCTTTTAAATCAGTGAGCTATTAACAACATTCTTTGGTAGAGCATTGCAAGGTATTTCCTTGGTTATCTGCATTAATGCACACATTCTTAGTTGGACCAATGACATAGGATGAATTTTAGAGACACCTAAAGAAGCTTTTTAGTATGCTTAGGCTGAACATCAGTGAGGTTCAAAAGAGTTTATAGTATGCTTATATTGAAAGTTTAAGTTGTGGTGCTAAATGTTCTATCTCTTCTATTGACAGGGAACTGTTGATTTTGTTGCCAGAGCTAGTAAACGTTTATGAAGAGAAGATGGGAAATCTACGGTATTGCAAGGAATAATGACAGAAACGTCATCTATTTCAAACAAAAAACCAACTTTGTGAAGATATGCTTTCTGCATATCAGTTTGCAAATCATGTGGATTGCTTACCATAGGTTTCTCCTATAATGGAACTTTAGTGATATTGTTAGCCATACAACCTTAGATAATTTTATTATGGTTTTCTGTTGTGCTTATGCAATGCTTGTGTCGTAATTCAATAATTTGCTCCTTGTCTACTGCGAAGCTTCTCATTTGTTGCTTTTGCTGAGTCCTTAGTTATATTCATGGTGGCCTGTTTCATAATAATTAAGTAAATGTCACAAAGTTTTCCTTAGCCTATGCCCTTCTGTTGTGTTTGTTTATTGACTGGTTACCACTGGTTGCCTTCACGTAAGTGATTCATTTCCTTTTGTGGGGTGACTGTCTATTGATTCTCAGTGGATATGTAAATCAGCTTCGCAGTGAAATGAATATCCCCCGATCCCCCGCAAATAAATATGTTATCAGCTTAAGTCTATCCAATCTGAAATCATCTGATAATTATGTGGTGACATTTTGTTCCTCACTGGGCCATCAAAGCAACAGGTCTACATAAGTGAGTACATTTGGCGAGTGTAGCAGGTCCCTTTCTCAATGATTGGAGCTCAAGGCAATGTGGCAAATTTTTGTGACTTATAGTTGATTGGTGGATGGTTGCGTGAGTTCCTCCTATGATCTCTCACAACTGTTGATTATAAAGGAAGCAAAGTTGAGCCATCAATTTGAAATTTTGAATTAAAATAACTTTAGTCTATAAGTACACCGACACACCCAATGCTTTGGTAATCTGTCACAACCATTGATTGGGGTAAAAAAACAAATATGGGCCATCAATTGAAAGTGAGGTTGGTGTGTCTCAAATGGATAGATCAAGTGGTTGCAGTGAATACACATGGTAAAATCCAGTGATTATCTATTGATTGGCAGATTATACCATCCAACCATTTGGTGATCCACAGATCTACCAATACTATTGATCTTAATTGTAAAGCATCTCAACCATTGACTATGCATATTGTTTAATGAGCTAAAGTGGTAGAGTGAAGGACATTTGAAGGACATGTGGCATGTTTCCTATTGGCTTAAGGATGACTGTCGAAATTCTACAGGGATTTTATTATGCCACTAGGGTCCAATGGAAAAATGCGGCATGCCCATTATGTCCATTCAGCCTTGTTCCATTGCAATTTTGACAAGTATATCAAAATCATCTAGACCATAGTAGATCTCTTATCTACAGGTCACAATCTGATTATGCTCCACAGAGTTTCGGGGACGGGGACGGTGGGACGTGTTTCCGGTACGGAGGTACTTTTGGGCCATTTTTTAGGGGACGGCAGGGTACAGCTGTTAAAAAAATAAGGAATTTTTTAAAATATAGAGAAATTTCAAATATTCATATCATAACATTGATAAAGCATTCATCATAGACATTGTAGAAGATTAATACATAACATTAGACTTGAATTGAGATTTCAGATGAGAATTGACAAACAAATTAAAGAGATTCAAATGCTTTCATTGTGAATGTACATACATATTATATAAGAATTATAAAAAAAATCCCAAAGGCTCCAAGTTTCAACTATAAAATGACAAAAACATAGAAAATATATGACTCCAAGTTAAATGTGCCTTTTGCATAGGTTTTGAGAACTTCAGAAGGACACTCAAATGGGTTTGAAGTTGTTGGCCCTGCTACACTCCCACTACCTGAAGAACCCCCAGTGGCTGCCATACTTCTATGAGTTCTACTTCTAGGTCTACTTCTTTCATGCATTTGAACCTCAACCTCCTCACTATCATTACTAGTAATCTCACTGTTGCTCATGATTTTTTTTGGTTAAGAATTGAAAAAAGAGTTGCAAGTTCAAATAAAGGAAAAAATAAACTCACAATGCCCTTCCTACGTGGTAAAAAAAATTGAAAAAAACTTGAAAAAATGGAAAACAAATTGAAAAATCAAAAAACAAATGTAAACGGAAGAACTTACCTCTAATGAAGTAGATTTGATGCCCTAGTCTCCCCTTCCAACTGTTGTTCTCTACCCTTTCACTTGCTGCTCTTCACCTCAAGTTTGCAAATGTCAAAATGAGAATGTTTTTTGTTTCTTTTAGTTGTTTTGATAAATCAAGTAGGTTTGGGTTTTGTTTAAAGGGGTGAGGGGATCCTTGTGGGCCCATCCATCCCCTTTTCTTAATTTAAAAATGTGTTTTTTTACAAAAAAATAAAGTAAGATGTTGTTGGGCCATAAGGAACGGCTAGCAATCCCCAGGACGGTTAGGGGACTTCTAGAAGTCCCCTAACTGTCCCGGGGACTGCTAGTCATACCCTAAGTCCCCTGCAAGTTTCTAAACCATTTCAGAAACATGTCATATTTTGATTGCAAAAGGGGATGGCTAGGGGATGTTTCCTGGTCATCCCCACATCCCTGTACTGTCCTCGATACAGGAACGAGGGTAAAAAGCCAGGGGACGCGTCCCTCTGGATCATGGAATCTAATCAATTGCAGTATAAAGGTCGATTAAAGTGGTGTTCATTTGAGTGATCCAACAATCTACCGAAGTTGTAGATCTTGATGGCAAAAAGCTTCATGACAGTCAATTGCAGTCGAGATTGAATGAACTAGAGTTGCTTAATCAAAGCAGCACTTAAGGGCTACACAGCATAATCTAGACATTTGTGGGATATCAGGCAATCAAACAGTGCATATTTATGATGGTCTACCAATTGACTGGAACTGTTAACCTATAAGAGGAACGTATCTAGACTGTTGGTCAAAGATAAAGTTTAAAGTTTAAACTAATTACCCAACATCTTTTCAATTTCAAAAGAGGAAACCAAATGGCCAGCAACCAGTTGTCACAAGGCACCATTTAAGCAAAGTTCATAGAGAGTTTTAGGCTCTACTACAATGAAGATCAAATCAAAGTATGTCTTTTCCCAAAAAGAAAATCATGCCTAGTTTTAGTGGGAGCTCTTGTGGTCAATTATTCACTTGCAATTATCAAATTTTAAAGGTCTCCCACATACAGGAAATCCATAAGGTAGAAGAATTTCAACTGATTGCCAAAAGGGAGTGTTGAATCAAAACAAGTGGCATCCAAACAAAATTGTAAGCCTGAACAAGAAGTTTGAACCATTTTGAAGATTGGTCTAGAATGAATGCTTTGGCATCCTTTTTGTTTGTAACTGTTTTGGGGAAAGATTATTGCAAAAAAAAATTGTAGCAAGGAAATAATTGCATACTTGAGATGTGATGAGGGAACATTGATATTTCTTCACCTTTTAGAGCCTTATGCTTGCATGAGAACATATTTTTGTTCTTTTATCCTTCTTGTTATGGATCAAAGGCAACAGTGGATAATGGAACAGATGTCAATTGTATGGGCAATTCGGACTGAATTATTGATTATAGATTCAAATTTTCTCTTGTTCAAATTCATACAGTGTTCCCTTAGGTGAAAATACTCTCTAGTGTCAAAGTTATAGTTCAAGTCTTAAGTCTTGTGTAATTTTATCTTTGTAAATCTAGAGAAGGTGTGTGCAAAAAGTTATCCTCTCCATTATGAGAATGTGTCCATAGTTGGTGAGGAATTTCAGGGATATCCTTTCCACAATGTGAATTTCACCATAGTTGGTCAGAAATTCCAAGGGATGATAGACTCATCTTTGGAGCGATATTGGTTAGTTTGCTACTATTTTTAATTAGTGCTCTATCACGATAGATATAAAATCTTTTCATTAATAGTATATGGAATTGTTTGATCATATATGGATCCTTAAGAATGTTATCCCATGTGAAGTTTCTTGATTCTAGGAGTTGTGTTTAAGTGAAATTACTAGACTAATGGAATCTTAAACATATTTATGATTCTCTATTTCGGGTTGATTCATATTTAGCTTAGGCTTGGATTTAAAAATATGCTTACCCATTTCTTTAGGTCTTGACTCTAATGCCAGTGGATTAAGACATTGGTCGTCTTTTGATAATTGATGATGCTTTACAATGAAAACATCCTCTGTTCTTTGTAAATTATCATAAGCTATGTCCTACCAATATGCACAAGCTCATTGATACTTACCTCTGCCAAATATTTTGAGGGCCTGCAACTGTTTACCTTTAGAGAGTTGTGCATATTTATTGATTTTCATATGTTACACATGAAGTATGGAATTAAACATGATATTATGTCTAGGGAATATTAACCATAAGTCATGTCCTATTCTTGTTGTGGTTTGCAACTTAAATCATAAGTTACATGAAGTATGTAACTGATGATTTGTTGCATGAGACCATTTGTTGCTTTGTTCAAATCTTGGTTTATCCTTTGTTCTTTGTAAATTATCCTAAGTTATGTCCTATTCTTGTTGTGGTTTGCACCCTGAACTTGTTTCTGGAATATGCTTATACACATGAGGAGCATACTGTTAGTTTTAGGATCAGAAATGCAATAAGCAGAAGATACAACACATAAGACAATGAACACAATATTTTACCCTGGGAAAACCCTCCTACTCAAGGGAGAAAAACCCAGCAATAAATGATCTCTTATATTCTTATATATATATATATATATATCAGATGAATAAGAGCAGAATTCTGCATACAAAATAATCAGGCCCTAAGCATGGCCGATTCTCATACAAAGAGATATATTACTTCTCCTTAAGATGACTGAAAACACTTCTTAAAATGAATCTGCTGTTGAAGAAACTGAACTGCCTGGGAGAATGCGAACTGCTGCTTAATGGCGAACTCCTGCGGCTGCTAAGATGCGAATTTGAATTGAATGAACTTGATGCTCAAATGAGAGGACTTGATCCTCCTTAAATACAACACCAAGCGACTTTCCTTCTAGGTTGGCTTTAGAAGGAATAAATATCATTTAAATCAAGAAGGCCAACCAGCCTTGAACCAAAATGTATTAGGGAGAAAAATATCTCCCGCAGCTACAACACTAACACATACGTCCACAACTAGAGCCATTGTTGACAACTGACCTGAAATCACTTTTATATCACTTTGTGTTTTGTTTATGTTGACCCTTGTGTCGAGGTTTATTAATTTGTTCCTTTCCTAATGTGAAGCTTCTTATTTTTTGCTTTGGTCAAATCTTGGTTATGTATTCACGGGGCCTAGTTCATAATGATTTAGGTAAATATCACAAAGTTTGTCTTAGCCTATGCTCATTTGTGATGTCTGTTCATTGACTAGTTATCATCAATTTCCTTCTATTGTTTGACTAGGTTCCAGTATTTTGTGGATCTGTGAACCGGCACACAAGTCAAACGGTCATCCCCTAATCCACCACAAACGAATAGGTTATCAACTTATGTATATCCAAGGTCTAACTCTCTTATAAGTATGTGGTGACATGTTTGTTCATAACTAGGCCATCAAAGTAACAAGTCGATGTAAGTGAGTATTGCTAGCAAGTGGAGCAAGTCCCTTTCTCAACAATTGGAGTGCAAGGTGACATGGCAAAGTTTTGTGAAATGTGTTTGATCAATGGATGATGTTGTTGATTAGTGGATGGCTTAGCGGATTCCTCCTATGGTCTCATGCAATCATTGATCATAAAGAAAGCAAATTTGAGCTATCAGTTTGAAGTAATGTCACAAGGTATCAACTTTGGTCTGTCAGTAGATCAAGTAACCAATGCTTTGGCAATTTGTTGCAATTGTCTACGTCACAAGGTTCGCCACATTTTATGCATGAAATTTGAAATCCAACAAGTTATAGAAAAACCCAAAAAAATCATTTCACTTTGCCCAAAAATTCATACCGAAAAATGGGCTAGGGCTTTTTTATCAAAATATATTTGTTAAATGTGTTTTCAACTAGGCCTTGTATATTAAGGTTAAATTTTTCAAGCATTGGATGTATAAAGGCTCAAGCTTGTAGAATGTATTAATCGTTCTTCCCAAGCCTTAGGCAATGTTTTCGTGACAGTGACAAACAATGCGTTGATAAACATTTGAAAGGTTTGGATTGAAGCAAGTGTTAGGATAACACCATTGCATAAATTGTTATATTATAAAGTTGTAATTAAATAATTATTTAATTGTAGTGCACCTAGGAGATGTGTTTATGTAATGACCCGAGCTCCGGATAAATAGATTTTCGATTTATTCTCTATTGGATTGGCAAAGGTTGTCATCCAATATTATTAAGGTGAGGTTGTCCCTTATAGAAATATCTTAAGCCTGCCTTCAATCTATAGGTAAGATGTCAAAATATGACAAAAAGGCAACTCTAACTCCATTTATGCTGATCTATTATTTATATGAATAAGAATGGATATGATGATTAATAATATCATCTTTCTGATAAGAATTCTAAAATAAAATCTGAACTTATAATTAATCCAATAATGGAGGTTTGATAACGATAAACAATCACTGTCTCTAGTTCATGGCATCAATATAACTGCTGTTTCAGATTTGTTCCTTCAATAACATGCCGTTGCTGGTTGAGAGGATGATGCCTTTCCGCTGTCTCAGGTGATAGCAAGCTCATGCAAATGGCACTTTTGGCGCTGTGTCAAATGTATGCTTTCATCCCATGCATCCAGGTAAAGGCACATTCAGGCTCTTTTAGAGCACTTAGATCTGCTGCTAAGAAATATATATAACACCAAAACTGATTGATATCTTTCCTTCACATTTTATTATCTTTTTATACTCCTATGTCTCCATCATAAGAGACGCATCTCTTGGAAATGGGATGACCATTCAATCGGTCATAATCCTTAGTTAGGATTAATTATGGTTGCTGGAATATAATTGCTTACCCCCTTTAATATATCTGCTGCCTTCTTCCCTTCCTAATCAATGCCTTATGATATTAATTATTGTTATCTTCTTAAATTAATCGCTGATACTTCTGCCTCATAATTGCTTGTTTAAGTTCATCACATAAACACGACTTTATTTGGTAGATGGGATCGCTACCTTACATCAATAAATTTCACTGCCTTTTGATGGAACTTTGAACCAAGATATAGTTGTATGTGACCGGCAGGAAATAATGGATGAAGCTGCAATATGTAGAAGTTGACATCAAGTATTCTCCACGAGAGACATGCCTTCCTTTGAATAATCGCAGTGTCTGTAGATCAGTTTGCATATGGGAAAAGTGGCGGCAATATTAGACTTTCAGATAGCCAGGAATGAACACGTAATGATCACCATATATATATTAATATTTGATTCCTCGATTCTGGGCTCAAATTACCTTATGGACCAACAACGTGTTTACACCAGCAATATAATCCAATAGGGATATATTAATATCAAACTTTGACCTTGAATGAGACAACAAAAGAGTATCGAATGATCATTGTTTGGTAATTGCGGCAGAGTAAATTAAACTTGTGTTAGCAGCAGATAACGCAAAGGTGTCAGCTTCTTCCAAACCTTTGACTAAATGCAGATATAGAGGTATCTCCGATTGTATATTGATATTGCTTTTATCATCACCCGCACATAAATCACCAGCTCAAATATAGTAAGAATCACATAATAAATAATGGGACATTACAGTTTAGCCACATACGATAATTATTTGGGACCAATTGTATTGTAACATTGGGTTATTATTTTATGTGGGGGGGACATAGGATAATAATTTAATATTTGGGGAAAGCATTTAATAAAGTGAAAACTTAGTACCCAATATTAAATGAGGGGTCAATGGTTTTGTGGCACATGGTTTTATCTTACCACTTGGTTGTATTTGTGTGAGCTTGTATCTATAAAAGCAAATACATGTTTAGTGGTTAAGGTTGGTTGGTGGGTGGGCTGTCATTATTGAGTCTTTCTAAGGAGTGCATATGTGAAGCATGGCATGGGATGTGTGGATTCATATTTGGACACATGGAGGATGCATTGGAGAGGCTTGATGATTCAAAAGTATTCATGGTACCTCTATAAGTGCATGTATTGTTTTATTGCTGAATAATAGATAGAGTATGAATGCTTTTGGAAGTTGGGTTTTTCACTCTTGAGGGTTTTCCCAGGGTATATCTTGTGTTATCTTGTGGTTTGTCTATTTTGATCTATGCATTTGGTTATTCTATAAACTTGTATGCATGATTTTCTCTCAAGGGTTATGTAGGAAATGGATTAAACAAATTGGGTTTTGATGTATTATATCCTAACAGTAAGCAAGGGGTGTCTCATATTTAAACAATTTGAGAAGATGCAGCACATTGAAGTTCACCACAAGACTGTCCTCATATTTCTCCAACGTGTTTTGAAGTATACAACCCGAAATTAATAATAGTTGGGCAAATAAAACTCGTCTTTCTATAATGAGAAAATTGTGTTCACTTATTCATGTTTTGCTCTTTCTTCTTTATTTATTCATTTATAAAAAAATTAACATATTAAAAACATATCAACAATGTTTTAGTTTTTAGTATGTTAAAATTTAATATTTTAAAATATTTAATTTAGATTATTAATTATTGATATATTCAATTGAATATATTTATTATTTATAATATTTAAGTTAAAAAATTTAAACATATTTGTATTTTGATATTTTAAAATTTATGAATTCTTTTTCCGAATTTTTTACCCCTGTCGAACTTCATCTGAATTTTATTGTTGCTGAACTCAAACACGAACTCGAACCTTGTGACATAGGCAACTATTGATCAAAGTGAGGTCAAATGGTTGCACTGTATATAGGTGGAAAAATCTAGCGAATATCTATAGTTTGATGGATTATACCATCCACCATTTCAGCAATCCTAAGTTACCAATTCGTTATTGGATTCGGATACGGGTACGTGAATCCGGTACGGGATTTGGTCAAAAAACAATTTGGGGTTTGGTACGGCTTGGGTACGGCAATACAAAAAAATATAAGAATCAGAAATATATACATATTTGCAGCAGTAATTAAGTTCAGAATACACCACCATATTAATAGTCTAATAACATAGCAAAAATACATGACCACTTTCATTAAGAGTTTCAAAGTCTGTCATACTACATCTTGGCAAGGTAAGGCAAGAAATCGATTTGGAATAGCATTTGGTTGATGCTGGAATATTGATGAAGAACCTCTGTTTGGATTCAAAAATAGGTAAATGTTTATAAAACCAAGCCAAAGCAAATTAGATAAATGAAAATTGTAGACCATGGATCTCTACATACTAGAAACAATGATATGCAAATCATATAAAAAAAATTAGGAATCTAACAATGATGCCTCAATAGATTTGAATTGCTTATGGAATAACAAATATCATGATCACCTCCAGGAAATAATGTTCTTCAAAGTAGTCAAGTCGCTTAATGGCAATCTATCCCTTTTTAACAAAAGGAAATAGACCATTCCCACCGCTTGTGATCTAAGGCAGTGTTTGCATACTGGCATTTTCTTCAAAGACCCAAAGCTCCTCTCCAAGTTATACCATTTGAAATCCATCTGTTCTACACTAAAAGATCTGCTACTTCCAATAATATATAGCCCCTCAACTGGAACCATCAAAAAGAACCTGTATGCCAGAATTGTGCACTTATATTCTGGAAAATCAGTTACAAGTTAAAAGTTGAATCTTTGCACTTTCTCCACAGGCTGCTAAAAACTGCAGACCACTGTTCTCTTTTCCTTTCTTAACAAAGCTCAAAACCATGAACAAAAGCTTTTGAAAAGCTGTACACAAGATAAACAAGTACATTTCTTATATTTTAGAACTTCTGAGCATTTGTAGTTTGGGCTCATTAAAGTTAATTTAAATTATATTTTAGAACTTTTGAGCATGTATAGCTTGGATTCGTCGCGGATTCGCCGTGGATTCCTCTTGCCATATCCTGGTCGAATCCGCAGTGGCGAATTGAATTCAGCTCGAATCCGCAGACCAAATTTCAAATACTAGTCGAATTTCCATCGTACCGTACCCGAATTTTGTATCTGGTATGAATCGAATCTTATCTAGAGGCTACAGGTGGCAAACCGGTAACTTAGCGGCAATCCACAAAACTACCAAACTATTGATCTTGAAGTAAAGCATCTCAATAATTGAATATACTTGTAGTTTAATGTGCTAAAGTGGTGAAGTGAAGGACATATGGCATGATGACAATGTGCAGCCTTTGTAAGGATTTTATTTCTATGAGACTGAATGAAATGATGCCACAACGGATCTACTGGAAAAATGTGGCAGACCCATTATGTCCATTCAGCCTCATTCCTTTACAATTTTGAAAAGTATATTGAAAACATTTAGACCATAAATCTCTTTATGTGTCACAGTCTAATCAATTGCAGCATAGCAGTTGATTAAAGTGGCATTCATTTAGGTGATCCACCTATCTACCGAAGAAGTAGATCTTGAAGGCAAAAGCTTCAAGGTCATCAATTGCAATCACAATTATATGAACTAAAGTTGCTTAATTAAAAGAGCATCTAAGGATTTCATGGCATAATCTAGTCTTTTGCAATGTATCAGCCAATCAAATGGTGTGCATTTCTGATGGTTTACTAATCAGCCACAACCAGTGATCTATAAGATGAATGTATCTAAACCATTGGTCACAAATAATATTTAAACCATAGTTTTCAAACTTGGCAAGTACTCACTTGGAAATATTGTTAGTGAGTAATCGCTACAAAAACGTGACACCGAATTGAGCTTTTGAAAAATTGAATCGCTGCAAACAGGGTATGCTTTTATTGATTTAATTTAGCTAATTTGATTTTTTTTTTTCATCTTTTCAAAAAATGGCAAACAATGTGGGTATGCCTATATGTACTTAATAAAAAGCATCATCATTAATAACACAAAGTTGCAGTTGTTATCAATGTTTTTATTTATCTATTTTAGCTGATTTAATCTCTTTTTTTTTCATCTTTTAAAAGTAACAGCAAAACAGTGTGGGTATAACAGTGTTGATCTGCCTATATGTACTTATTAAAAAGCATCATCATTAATAACACAACACTGCAGTTATTGTCGCATTTGTTTTAAATAATGCTCACCATTATACAAACGTGAAAATGAGCTTTACGATTAAACCTGCATTTCCCATGAACATATCTGTGCACCTAGCATGAAAGATGAAGGTCGAACTTCAGATTCTGGCCTGCTAAATTAAAATTATCATGTCACTAATTTGGGAACTTGACTTGCTATGGTCCAACCTTTAATCATATATTGTGATGAGTTGTAGGTTCAGTTCTTCTTGCATTCTCTGCCTAACAACACCTTTACACTTGGGCTTCTATTTAAACTATTAGGATGTCTTCATATGATACTCAGAATGAAATATGCCCCTTAATTTTTTCTTGGAAATTTCACAACACAAACCAGCACTATGCCAATGATTAGCATTAGCTCCAAAATTGAAAACCAATTTAAACTGATCTCAACGCCAAGAATGCACACTCAATCCCAAAGAAGGAAAGGTGTTGTCATATAGCAAAGAAAACTAAATAATAACTGAAATGAAATTACAATTGAATGGAGCTAGGCGGTGAACCAACCATGAAAGATTTCCGCACTTCCACTGATTCAGTGGGGGGAAGAGATTACAAAACAAATTAATTCTTCCGCTGTGGCAGGCATCCACTTGTGAGTGGGGATTCACCTCTTTTCAGTGGGTACAAATGAGAGATTAATAAGTTCTTTTTCCACACTGGCGGTAAACCATCCAAGGGTTAAAATTGTGAGAAATTGAACACAAATTAATGCAGCAAGAAATGACTGGAACAGTACTACTATTTACAATCTTACAATATGAATAACAGTTGCAAATTACAATTGATTTTACAATAGGAACAAGCACAAATTGATAGAAGATGTTCACCACAAATAAATATCTCTCAAATGCCAAATCATGAACCAAAAATCTGATCTTCTAGAAGTCTGATAATAATAATCAGCAAACTGAAAATGAAAAACCAGCAAACTGTAAACTAATGAAAAGATCACAACTCCTTCAAAGTACCTCCAATTGATATCAAGTAAAAAGCAAATGCAGTTAGTGTTGATGGCGCCCAAGTACAAACACTAAAACAACATCAAAACTCTTCCTAAAAAACCAAGCACGAATCCCAACACCTCCGGCAATGGTTCGGCTTCCTAGGGAGGTCGACTTGCTCCCAAAAATTGAAATCTGCAAATTAAAATCTGAATTTTTGCCAAGAGGGTCGCCTTCAACCTTGCAATAGATATCTTCAATGCCTAGAATGAAATTAAATTTATTTAAAGAGCTGTGAATGAAAACTACTTTCAGCCATAACATAACCAGCAAAGAACAAATTGAAAATATCACCAAATTCTTCAACTTTGAAGCTCAATATGTACTTCTGGATGAAGCACACTCTCAATCAACCATCTAGGGAACCATAGTTTCAGGCCCGAAGAATGGAGTAAAATTGCTAAGCTTCCCCTTAGCCAAATTCTGAAATCTATTCAGCAGCATAACTTTACAATGTTTTCCAAAGATAAGAAATGAATGACAATGGCTTGCTTTTATAGAATGTAAGATGACTGTTGGCTCTTCAGCTTCCATCTTTTTTCCCTCGAAAAGGATGCCCATTTCATTTTTTGAAATAATTCAATTTTGAAAAACACTATATTTCTCCTCAATATGGCATCCCACTTCAAGGCATTAAATAACTTAAGAAAATATTAAATATTTACTTCATGAAGCATCCCCCCTTCATGTCCACCTTTTAAAACAATTTTTAGTTAATGCACCAGGCCAAGGGGTCAACTTGAAATTAAAACATTAATGCTTTGAAATATACTATTTCTCCAAAAATTACTCTTCTAAAGCCAAAACCAAAATACTCAACTGCTCCAACAAAAGAACTCACTAAAGTGTTGCCAACTCGACCACTGCCAAAATTAAACTTACTAAAAATAGCCAATGCCAAAAATAGTAAGTTCACCTCAAAACCAAAAAAAAGTTGAACTAAGCTGGAAGCAAGACTTACTGAAAGTGGAAACCCTAAATTTGCACATCTAAGTAGCCTACGGATTTCCGGAAATAGGCTAAAACCAAATGAAGAGCGTAGGGCTAAATTGGGGACATTACAGTCCGCCCTTCCCAAAATTGTTTGTCCTCAAGCAATGCCACTACACTCCAAACTAATCCCATCAAAACAAATAGAATCCCAGGGTCCCATGTCCATCTTTGAAAAGTCCCACCATGTTGAAGCTGCTCCACTCTGATCATCCAATTAAACCTCGTGTGCCAATTCTACTCTAACCTCCCCTGTAACTCCAACAAGTTACCATTCATGAAACTTAAACTAATAAACTGGGAAGGACTGATATTACAATCTAACATCTTATGCCCACAAATCTCTAAGGAATTATCATTTGCAATGTCAATGCCAATCACCATTCTGAGAACAAAGAAGATTAATCTAAACAACTCAAAAATATCCTCATCAATATAACTCCTCAAAGCATCAAACCAAATCACAACAACAAATGTGACTCCATCATGGCTATTTGCAAAGGAAAAAACAGCTCTTTGCAAAGTCATAGCAACTACATCCTCAAAGCTCCTCAAGGATGTATAATGCCTCCTCTGAGTAATTATGACATATTCAAGAAAAAATCTCTGAAAACTTCTACCAATCTCTACCCAAAGTCTCAAAAAGTTGAACCAAATCAAGCAAAGGTTCGCTACCCCAAACCCTAGTGCAAGAGATTGAACAAATATGATCACTGGAAAAGAATTTGAACATCATACAAAATTGATCCGAATCACAATGAAACATCATTTCCCACTTTAGAGGCCATAAACCCTCACTGAAAAAGAGATTGTGAAGAGAAAAAATTAGTGTACCAGCTACCCATGAAGTCTGAAATAAACCAATTAAAGTCTGATTTTAGGAAAATCAGGATACAAGGAGTTGAATAGCTGTTGCAACTTTCTAAATCAGCGTTCATAATATGACAATTGTTCATGCCCAAGGCTGGAAACATTCCCTCAAGGCACTCCAACCCATTATTAAACCATCTTTTGTTCGAAGCATCTCTCCAATCCATCAATGGATGAACCAAAGGAACCATCAAATGTTTGGTAAAAATGGGGGCCACATCAAAGATTCTGAGAATTGAATCCCTATCTCTCCAAAGATCATTTTTTCTACTTGCAACAATCTCCATCAAGCCATGTTGAGAATTTCAAGCATGAATCCCCAACCGCAAATAATCTTCAACACATTGGGAAGAATTCCCAACATATCTCCAAGAGCCATAGTGAAAGTCTCGAGCACACAAATCCATGTAATCAGCTACAACCATCAATGCAAAGTTTGAACCTTTCATGACCAGCATTTTAGAATAATCACTGATCAACAATGCACAATCTAGAAACCAAAGGGGCAAGTCTAAAAATTCTCCCACAATTTGATGCATATTTCTGAGACCTGACCAAATCAACCATCTTAAGATAGGTGGTACTCTTCCCTTGGTCAATGCTGAGTGAAGACCAGCAAGTTCAAGTTTGGACATCATTAAATGCTCATTTAATAACCATCCCAAGAGAGTGTTGTCTGACATATAGCTTGGATCCACCAACATTATCTTATGCTTAACCATAAAATCATGCATGTCAAAAACATAAAACCTCTTTCCAACGTCATCCACATAGAAATTGTCAATCACATTATGATTTAACAAATTATGTGAAGATGGTGGATTATTGTACACAATCATAGAAAAAATATTTCCTTCATCCCTTTCGTTGGTGTCTTCATAGAATTCATGCACATCTTCTTCAACCTGAGGATGCCCATTATTAGTTGCTGATCCATAGAATGTAGCGTGATGAATATCACACACATTACCATTCATCACATCTAGCTCATGGCTGCAAGCTATCCCTTCTTGAGGCAAATTCTCTTCCCAACTCAAGAGTTCACACTCTTGATTTACCAATCACTATCAACATATTGAATCTGTTTGGCATTATGCATTGTTTCAACATTATGGAGTTCATTTATTCCTTCAACTATTTGCTTGATCTCCATTAGCCTTGGATTAGCTTCTTGTTCCATAAGTGTGGCTGCCATAGATGATTGATTTTCTGTTTTGCCAAAAGAGTGATGAGCTAAGGTAAGATCAAAGCAATGACTATATACCTCTTTCTCCTTCTCTTGGTAGGCATCATAGGTCTCTTCTGCAAACTTAATTGCATTATCCCTATCTAAGAGCAAATGCAAATAATTTGTCTTTAATGATTCCAATGCTTTTTTGATAGTTTGCAACTTAGAAAGAGTGACTCCTTTAACTCCATTCTTTCTCTCCTCAAACTGACACTTCCAGTAGAGTTCTTCAACAAAATTGTGTGTGCTATCAAATCTTGATAATGCTTTAACAATTTTTACTTCTGAAACCATTAAGTTTACCTTCAAAACCTGCAACTCTTTAGGCTCTTGATCATAATCAGCAAAGAGGCTTTGCTCTTCGAACAATAACTTTTCTGATTTGCTTTCATTGGCAAGATTTTCAAAAGCAACTTCTTTACAATCCTCTTCACTACATAACTCCGGAATAGAAGGTCTGTCAACAACTTCTTCAAGCAAATTAGTATCTCTATCTTTACCTTTCAAGAGCTCGTATTCTTCTTGTGTGTCAATTTGAAAAGCACTCAAAACATTTTCTGATTTTAAAACATTCTTCTCTTCAACATAAGAATTCACGTTCTCATTGGCCTTTGCTGCAACTTCTCCTCCAAAGATCACTTCATTGCTTGCAATGCAAAGTGAACTTTGAATTTTATTAGGATCAAAGGGAAATGTATCCCACTCCGGTTCTTTATCATTTCTTGGTGCCATCACACCGGGATCCCAAATTTGAATGGTTTGATTGTATTAATCAACAGGAAAGAGATCATTATGCTCCTCTTGGATTGTTGACTCATTGAATGAGTCACTCCTCATTCCACTCAAACTGAAATCTTCATCAGTAACTTCCTCCAAGAGCTTAGCTTGATAATCAAGCTCAATACCGCCTTTGCCACCATTATCATACTGGAAATAAGAGTCATCAAAGCTGGCTGCTTTGATTACTTTATCATTTTTATCTTCAACAAACCCATCATGAATAAGTATGTTGCTAATTTCTTCATTAGCAGCCCAATGAATACCAAAGAGGTCTTCTTGGCTACTTGTCAAAAGTTTATCTTGCGAAAACTTTTGAGAGGTTTGAACAGCAACAAGAGGGGAATAATCTTTCACCAAATCCTCAACAAGAAGAGGTATAAACACATCAGAATTACCACCAACATCAACACCATGGTAATGATCATAAGCTGGTTCAAAGACACCATTAGTATCTTCTTCATCTTGCTCTTCTTCAACGAACTCTTCCCACACAACAGTACTTCCATCATCTTCTGTGAAGCCATTTGTCTCGAGATCTTTATCAATTGAATCCTTATTAGGACTCAAGACTGTTGTTATGATCTTCTTACCCAAACAATCTTCATTATCTCCCATCTCATGCAAGTCTACGGATGTATTTTGGGACTCTATCTTAATCTCCTTTTTTGCCAAAGTATCTTCGTAAAGCGCACTATCACTTTGAACCAAAATGTGCACCTTGCTTGTGTCTTCTTCAATTTGCTTGCTTATGGGCTCAAAACGACAAACAGATCCTTTTGCTTCTTCCTTCCTTGATTCTTTAGCCATGGCAAGTTCTGCTTCTGTTTTAATTTTTTTCTTGATGTAATTGACCACACCCACTTTTCCAGGATTCCTAATCAACACACAATTCAAGTAGCAGTCAAAAGAAACATCATTCTTGAACTCATCTGACATGCTCTAATATTCCGCATGGAATATGGAAGCATCATGTTCACATTCCCTCATGAACTGTTTGGCAAATCTGCTGATGTCCATATGGAAACACTAATTTTTCTGTTCTTCCCAACAGGATGGTAGGAACTTCTGCTCTGATACCACTGAAATATGCCCCTTAATTTTTTCTTGGAAATTTCACAACACAAACCAGCACTACGCCAATGATTAGCGTTAGCTCCAAAATTGAAAACCAATTTAAAATGATCTCAACACCAAGAATGCACACTCAATCCCAAAGAAGGAAAGGTGTTGCCATATGGCAGAGAAAACTAAACAATAACTGAAATAAAATTACAATTGAATGGAGCTAGGCAGTGAACCAACCATGAAAGATTTCCGCACTTCCACTGATTCAGTGGGGGGAAGAGATTACAAAACAAACTAATTCATCCGCTGTCGTAGTGGGCATCCACTCGTGAGTGGGGATTCACCACTTTTCAATGGGTACAAATGAGAGATTAATAAGTTCTTTTTCCACACTGGCGGTAAACCATCCAAGGGTTACAAATGTGAAAAATTAAACACAAATTAATGCAGCAAGAAATGACTGGAACAGTACTACTGTTTACAGTCTTACAACATGAATAACAGTTGCAAATTACAATTGATTTTACAATAGGAACAAGCACAAATTGATAGAAGATGTTCACCACAAATACTTATCTCTCAAATGCCAAATCATGAACCAAAAATCTGATCTTCTAGAAGCTTGATAATAATAATCAGCAAACTGAAAATGAACAACCAGCAAACTGTAAACTAATGAAAAGATCACAACTCCTTCAAAGTACCTCCAATTGATATCAAGTAAAATGCAAATGCAGCTAGTGTTGATGGCACCCAAGTACAAGCACTGAAACAGCATCAAAACTCCTCCTAAAAAACCAAGCACAAATCCCAACACCTCCAGCAATCGTACGGCTTCCTAGGGAGGTCGACTTGCTCCCAAAAATTGAAATCTGCAAATTAAAATCTGAATTTTTGCCAAGAGGGTCGCCTTCAACCTTGCAATAGATATCTTCAATGCCCATAATGAAATTAAATTTATTTAAAGAGCTGTGAATGAAAACTACTTTCAGCCATAACATAACCAGCAAAGAACAAATTGAAAATATCACCAAATTCTTCAACTTTGAAGCTCAATATGTACTTATGGATGAAGCACACTCTCAATCAACCATCTAGGGAACCATAGTTTTAGGCCCGAAGAATGGAGTAAAATTGCTAAGCTTCCCTTTAGCCAGGTTCTAAATCAATTCAACAGCATAACTTTACAATATTTTCCAAATATAAGAAATGAATGACAATGGCCTGCTTTTATAGAATTGAAGATGACTATTGGCTCTTCAGCTTCCATCTTTTTTCCCTCCAAAAGGGATGCCCATTTCACTTTTTGAAATAATTCAATTTTGAAAAACACTTTATTTCTCCTCAATATGGCATCCCACTTCAAGGCATTAAATAACTTCAGAAAATATTAAATATTTACTTCATGAAGCGTCCCCCCTTCATGTCCACCTTTTAAAACAACTTTAAGTTAATGCACTAGGCCAAGGGGTCAACTTGAAATTAAAACATTAATGCCTTGAAATATACTATTTCTCCAAAAATTACTCTTCTAAAGCCAAAACCAGAATACTCAACTGCTCCAACAAAAGAACTCACTGAAGTGTTGCCAACTAGACCACTGCCAAAATTAAACTTACTAAAAATAGCCAATGCCAAAAATAGTAAGTTCACCTCAAAACCAACAAAAAGATGAACTGAGTTGGAAGCAAGACTTACTGAAAGTGGAAACCCTAAATTTGCACATCTGAGTAGCCTACGGATTTTCGGAAATAGGCTAAGTCCAAATTAAGAGCATAAGGCTAAATTGGGGACATTACACAGAAATGTGTTTGCACATCATGACCTAAAATATTAGATTTTGAATGACTAAAGACAATTGTTTAATGAAAAAGTTATTTACCTAATTAATTGTTTAATTAGGTAGATCCATTTCTACATTAGCATCTTAAGCTTGCTTAGGTCATGTTTTTTATGCCTCAAGTCGTTGAATTAAGATACATGTCATAATCTATTTTTATCCTTACCTAGGGTTTCTCTAGGGTTGCTTTTTGTTTTTTGCGTTTTCCTTTTATAAGAATTCTTCATTGTATTATTGACTCAATTGTGAGGTTGCCATTCATAATGATTCATGCATTTTTGGATCAATAGATCTTGGCCTCCATAGCTTTGTTGTTTCTCTCTTTGTGTAGCACTTTTTATTGCAAGTGATCCTTGGGAGTTGTAGGGTTGAAGAACCAACTCCAACAACAATAAAATAATGTCCCATTATTTTAAGTGTTAACTTATAAATTTTAAATTTTAATGATTGTCATACATTATACGGCCTATGAGAATTCTTTTTTTTTTCAATGACTGTCACTAATCCATGGCAATTATTTCTTATAATTTTAGTGACTGCTATGGGATGCTGGCATACATTAATTTTTCTTTCAAATGGCTGTCGTCACTAAAGGGCTATGCAACATCCAATATATAGCTAAAAGAAATTAAATTAAACAAGGGCAACTAAAAGGAAAACTGAAAACAATTTGTATAGTTTTTATTTTGAGCTATGGTATTAATTCTTGTTTTCTGTTATTTCTCTTTTGTCATGCTTGATTTCCATTTTTTTAAGATTATGCCGTCCTACAAGAGGAAAGTTAGCAAGCTTAGAGACTTTAATGGAAACATGGGGCAGAAGGTCCAACAAAGGGAATAGTCATTTGCAGCCATTGTGTGAAGGCTACGAGAGGAGATATTAATTGTTTGAAATATCATCTCGCACGCATCCCTTGCCAAGATGCTATGTCATGTACTGAAGCAACTCTGGAGGTTCAGAATGAGGCAAGAGCTCTCCTTTCAACATTTGAGCAAACAAAAGTAGAGAAACAAACACAACAGAGTCAATGGGAGCCTCACCCACATTTCACAATTCTACAAAATTAGAGGATGGGGGGAGATATGGGGAGCTCTTCTTCCATTGAGCCACAAATACGAAGATTACGTAGGGTGGGCAGCCATAGTTATTATTTTTTGTTCCTCGTAACGCTTTGGTGAGCAACCTTCATTGGAAGGTACTGCATAGAATAGGAAATTGCATCATGAGGCAAAGTTGGCATGTGCCAAATTTTCGTACTACAATAGTATTTCCTTTAGTGTTGCTTCTTGTCCTAATTTCAAGCAACCGGTTATTGCAATTACCATGGTAGGTAAAGGTTCAAGGCCCCAAGCAATTATGAATTAACTAGCCCCCATTAGAGGAACAAAAACAAATATGGAAAAGCAAAAGTTGTAGCATTTTATTTGATGGGTGAACAAATGCCAACAATAGGGCACTCATTAACTTTGTAGTGGCTTTAGAAGGATTGTTGGTCTTTTTGAAGTCAATTGATGCCCCCAAATGAAGTAAAAAATGACCTTGTGTAGCTTGTTGGATGAGGTGGTGATGTAAGTGGGAGTGGATGGTGTTATCTAGATAGAGACAGGCAATGCATCTACAAATGTGGTAGCTGATAGACTACTAGAAGCAAGACACCCGACATCGTTTTGGAGCCTTTTTGTTGTCCATTGCCTCGACCTTCTCCTTGAGGATATAGGGAAATTAAGCTAGGTAGAGAATTAAATGGAAGATGCAAGAAATATTACCAAATGCAAATACAATCATGCATGGCTCCTAAATCTCATGAGAGAGCACACTAATGGCAAGGAACTCATGCATACAAAAGTCACACGCTTTGTCATTAATTTTCTCACCTTGCTGTGTATAGCGGATACATTGCCCAACCTTAAGTGCATGTTTGTTAATAAAAGGTTGTTGAAGAGTCCTTACTAAAAGAAAATTAAAGCAAAGAGGGTCATGAAGGTTATTTTTTATGATACATGTGTCAAGACCATGGAGGAGATCATCAAGGTAAGTTTTTATCAAAATAATTTATTTTCTTTTTTTAATTTTACAATGTTACAAATCGTTTTTGTAAAACTTTGATATTTTAATTTGCTGATTTTTTTAATATTTCTATTTTAATTTAAGTTTCTATTTTTCTTTTCAATTGCTCTTTTGTTTTAGGTGTTTGAACCATTGCTTAGGTTTTTTGATTGCTGGATGGAGATAAGAACTAAAAACCCCATGGGGTGTCTATATGAAGCCATGGATAAGGCCAAAGAAGCAATTCGGATTTTGTATGAGTTAAATAGAACCAAATATGAACCCATATGGCATATTATTGATGGACGTGCAACCAAAAACTCCACCAACATATTCATGCTACTACCTATTATTTGAACCCCAAGATTTTCTTCTCTCCTTCATTCAAGTAGATGTAGAGGTTATGCTTGACTTCAACACATGTATTGAGACGTTGCTACCTAGTTGTGTTCATAGGAGAGTCACTCTAGAATGAAGTAAGAAAAACTTGCCACAACACCTAATCTTCAAAACTTTGCCATCCACATTCTATCCTAGCCCTGCAATGATTCTTGTTGTGAGTGTAACTAGAATGTTTTTGAGGTAATTCAACAAAAAAAGCACAAGTTGACTCAAAAGTGTTTGAATGACCTTCTCTTTGTGCAGTACAACCTTCAGCCATATGAAAAGAAGATATAGGGGTAGAATAGACATCATGCACTTGACTTTGATGACATTGATCCATATTCACATTGGATTGTTTTGAATACAAATTCATTGTTTACTACTAATGAAATTGTTGATTTAAAGAGGGAAGCAACTGAATGGCAAGCAAATGTGGTAAACTGTGAGGATTCAAATGGCAAGTTTGGAAAGCAATTTGGGGCAAGTTCACTACATACACAACTTGGTCCTATCCCTAAGGCTCCTTTTGAGGATACTACAACTATACCATCCACTTCCATGACACCCACACAACGGAAGCATACTTTTTTGAGAAAGAAGAGATTTATTATTTGCATCCTTTGTTGATATTGAAACTTGTAGTTTATACTTGACCTCATTTTTTTGGTCTATGAAATGTATTGAACTCTTATTTTAATCTATTTACACAAAAAATTACTAATTGTAGTGTCATAAAATTGCACTCCAGGCAATTTCACACTACGTAACCTCCCCTTTAGCCTAATAAAGACGATAATGAAAATTTCCCCTTTTCCTTAACTATAATTATGTCTTTAAACCCTTTGTTTCCGATATTCAAGTGAATTTTTTCGAGAACGCTAGCGCGACACGCAGCATCCCGAAAATATTCCTGCCTCTGTAGCCATTGGGATGTTACACTTTCACATGCCCATGAAGTGTAACGCCTCTGTGGTCGCAAACACGCCTGACACAAACATCTGCATATCAGGCTGGCATCCTAAAAAGATTCATAACTCTATAGTCATTAGGGTGTTACACTTTGTAGGCAGGCGAAGTGTAACACTTCCGCCTGCCTGCGAAGTGTAACACCTCTGTGGTCGCAACCATGCCCAAAAATGGCTTTTTGCATGCTATTCTTCCATCAAAACATTCATTCTTTCATTCTCTCAACTCATTCTTGCATTCTCTCAATCTATCTTTCACTCTCAAGCTCAATTTCTCATTGTACATCATCTCTACACCATTTTTCTCAAGCTTTCTTGCAAGTTTTTGGCTTCTACATCAACATCTCAACTCTCTCAACTTGTCTAGAGTGTTGTATTCTCCTTCGGCATCACAGGCTTGCTAAAGGGAGGCTAAACACTCTCTTCTTTTCACATTATCATCTTTGTTTTAGTAGCATATTGATATTCTAACGTGTCAATCTTCTTTATCTTGTCAATCTATCCTCTCTATTTTATATTTGTCTACTTGGTTGTCCATGGAGGTGGAAACACCAAAACGGGGGTTTAACCAAAGCAAACCCCGAAACAGCCACAACATTTTATGTTGTCTCCGTGTGTGCAGATTGTTCATTTGGAGCGTTGCAAGAGGCTGCATAGCACTGGACCTCTTGTGAATTCGTTCCTCTCTTCTCTCTCGTTATTCCATTTCGATTAGTTTGAATCCTTGCATGTTAGTTTTCTTGTTCTTATTTTCGTTAATTTTCACATTCTGTTAGTTTAGTAAAACATTCAAATTTCGGTTCTCGAATAGATAGTAGACTCTGTGTATTTCTTTAGCACATTTTGTTCTTGGACCATAGAAGACCACAACACACCACACTGTCATCCTTGGCCGAGAGCTAGCCAACTTGCTCCCAAGACCTCTAAAGTTTTTTGTTTTGGTCCCTAAAGTCCATTTTCCAAAATCTGTCCTAAAACATAAATTGCAATAAAAACTCCTTGTCTTGTCGCCTTTGTCACCTAAGCTTTGCCTTTGAAGTAGTTGAGGACCATTTGCTCCCTGTAGACTCTTCTTCGTCCTAGAGACTTAGGAGTAGCAAATCTCCTCCTCCACATTTTGGTGAACCTGACGTGAACCTATTCTTCCCTCTTTTTTTTTTGCCGAAAATTTTTCTTCTCTCTTGGTAGGACATGTATTGGATAGAGCATTGTGACGTTTTTTATGAGCTTCACAACCTAATCTACTACCTCTAAGCACATAGTTAGAAGGAATTATCAGCATCTCAATATAGGGTCTAGAAGACAGTTCAGTCCTCCTCATCAAGGTTCGGATTTCAAGTAGTTCCCTACGGAACTCTCTGTCGGTTTCTCCCCTCGTGCTGAAATTGAAATTCATTACCCCCACCAACCTCTCCTAACTCTTCCTCTCCTACAGCTGAAGAATCTGCTCTTATGGTTCCTACTAATCAAATTCACTCTTTGGAAGTAAGACTTGGAGAGTTTGAAGAGTTTTTAACAAAAGAAAAAAAATACTCTCAAGCAGCTCCTCTCAACGATTTAAGAAATTTACTTATTTTTTATCGTAGAGGTTTGGATTTACTTCGAGGGATTGCAAATATTGTGGAGACCCATGTCCCTTCATACACTTTCGTCTTGGGTAACCCTCAAGATGTTTAGTCGGAAATCACTGGTCACCAATTGAATGTTCCAATGCCAGGAGTGTCTATGCATATGGTCGACACGGGTCCTTCTATTACTACTGCTAATAATGCTACCACCACATACGTGGAAATTCCCACAACTAGAGTGAACCGAGTCTCCTTGAATTTCAAACCAAAACCCCTACATCTCTAGTGCTACCACTAGTCGTGCTCCGTCAACAAATCATGTCCTTAATGCTCTATTAAAAAACATGGGGCAGATGCAATCTCAATTAGTGAACTTGACTAGTTTCGCTTCTCAACCCATGTTTCAACCGTATTTCGCCATAGCCCTTTGTCTTTTGCTATTCTGAATAGCCCCATCCCTCAAGGGATGGAAATTCCTAAATTCGATAAGTACAATGGTAGAGGAGATCCGCAAACGCATGTCTCATCTTTCAAGGCCATGTGTACCGACTTCGTTCACCATGATGCTCTGTTGACAAAACTATTTCCGCGTTCCCTCAAGGACGCTACTTTGGAATGGTATGGATCACTTCTTAATAATTCTATCTTCTCTTTTGACCAATTAGTAAATCAGTTCTTACAACAATTCTAGGAAAACATCAGACCCAAGGTCGCCTTCACTGATCTTGTCTAATGCAAGCAAGGAACACATGAAAAAGTAGCTGATTTTATTACCCATTACCAAGCTCTAATCTCCCAAATCTCCTACGCCCTGCCAAATTCTAAAGCACAGCGTGTGTTCGTCGAGAACTTGTTGTCGATGTTGTGAGATAAATTCCTTCTAATGAAGTATCCCTCTTTTGCTCATTTGTGTGTTGTGCTGCATGAGTATCAACAAATCGTTGCTCAGTACGAGGATTCCTCCTCATCCTCCCATCCGAATAACCAATTAGTCGTGTTTGTCTCTGGAGAGTCGAGAAAGAATAAAGCAGTAGCAAATAGGTGTCTATTCCTACTAACAAGAGCTCTGCTAAACGAAATAGAATTTTTACAAAATTAGCTGAGTCTTACACAAATGTCCTGCAAAAATTGTTAAAAGGTGTAATTTCTCTTCCAAAGATAAGACCGCTATCTGAGCCCTATCCTCAATGGTATGACGCGCAAAAGTTTTGCTAATACAATCGAATATCAAGTCATGATACCGAGAGATGCATGCATCTTAGGCATGTTATCCAAGACCACATCGACAACGATACCATCTGACTTGATGGTAAAAAGCAAAATTCGAACAAATCTGTAGCCAAACCTAATAGCCAACTGCAGATGCACATAGATCCTTTTCCAACCCATTCTACTAATCTCCTAACATACACTTCTTCATTTGCCGACCCCAGTCCATCTGAGTATGTGAACATGGTTTCATTCACTCGTGTTCCTCCTTCGAGTCACGTGGATAAAATACCTGATATAGTATTCACAACACGTGACTTGCCTCTCAATAAGGAGCCCTCACCATTCTAGATACCAGTTCGAATCAACGATAATGTCGCAACTGGCGTTATGGTTGACCCTACGAGTCGGGGCAATATCATCACGGAGGAGACTCTTTTCATAAATAATTTACACAAGGAGAAATATGAGGAGTCACAGACCACACTCCATACACACGATGGTCTTTCTGTTCAGCCCATTGGTTCTATCTCTCTATTGGTCCTAGTTGGACCTAAAATCTAAAAGTCCCATTTGTCATGATACCAAAGTTCGACCTCTTCAAAGTTAGACTAGGCATTCTATGGCTAGACTCTATGAATGTGGTCACCTCTGTTATCCACAAATGTTTGAAGTTTCCTCGTGATCTATAATTAAAGGGTTACAAATAATTTGCACTTTACTCCTAATTACAGATTTTATCCCGATCGCAAACAGAATTGCGTCGTTATGTATTTTAACCTTTGAAATTACAGAAATTGAGTTCACTTAATCCTTTGCACAACTTAATAACGTTAATTAATAATTTAAAGAAGGAAATTGAAACTGAAAGAATAAGAGAGAATAATGAGACAACAAGTTTGATAACGAAGTTCACCCATATGTTCAGGCTACGTCTCTGGGTCCGCTTCTCAATGAGGAACTGCTTTATCAATGATGACAAGCTTTAACCACTTTTGTACACCATCCAAGCTTTAGACCTGCATTACAGCTTCTCCACAATCTCCAGCTAAGACTCTTTCGCATTCTCCTTCACTTGAAGGAATACAAAATACAAAGTCTATGTGTTACATCAATCTCCAAAGATTACTTTGCCTAATTTCTTCCCAAAAGAATTTATTCCTCACAAGAGCAAAATCTCCCCCTTAAATACACCAATTTTGCCTAATATGGCTCAAACCCATATGATTTCCAAAATCAACTATATTTCCCATTTTCATCATGTAATTTTTACAAAATCTCCATAATCTTCATAATTCCCCCTTTTAAAATATAAAAATCACTCATATCTCGTTTACAAATCTTCAAAACCCCTTAATAACCTTTTAATAATCTTTTAATATCTTTTAATATTTTAAATAAGCTCCCTCTTCATTATCATTATTCAGGCTTGAATATCTTAAAAGGCATAAGGTAAAATTTAAAGAGATTGCCTTTTAATTAGGGGGTATATTTATCATCTATAGAAGATTCGGCCTCTAAACTGTGTTTAAAAAAACTCGAGCCCAACATATGCTCAGAGCCATACAATGGCTTAGTGGTGGAGAGTCTTTTTAGGGGCGGGAAGGTCGTTGGGTCGAGCCCCACCCCTTACCATTTTTAAAGGCAATTTAAAACTTTCAAATATGAAAAGAAACCGCCAACCAAATATAGTAAAAGCACAAGCTTTGGCGCATTGGTAAGCACATGTAATGGAGGAGAGAAGGTCATGGGTTCGAATCCCATGAAAAATCTTTTTTAGTAAATAACTGTTGAAACTGTGGAAGGAGCTACGACGAGGTGCCACATGGAACCCAGTGATTGGGCCATGTGGCACACTCTCATTCACTATTGAAGACATTTCAATGCCACTTGGAGAACATGTGTCAAAACTTGATTGGTCAGCGCCACGTGTCGGAGTCTGAGTGGTCCACGTCATCGTACAGACTACTAACTAAGATGCCATGTCACCATGCTAACATCAGCATGGTCAACCCTTTTACCGCAGAACTTTGACCGGCATATCTTCTCCATACGAGCTCTATTTGACACAAAACGAGTGACGTCGGAACCGTGGCAATGAGCTCTTCGACGTGATGTTTTGGACGAATTCCAAGATGATCAATTTTTTTGCCTTTCTAACCGACCCCTGGTACCAGTTTAACCCAACTTTGACTGAGCATAACTTGAGTGTATGAGCTCCTTTTGGCTTCGTTCAAGTTGTGTCAGGATTGTGTCAATAAGCTCTATGCAATGATGTTGGTTTCTTAAGATTTTGAGACTGTGAAACTTTTGGTCTTTTGGATCCTCCTGGATCACCTCATGAGTGCACTATGTATACTATCCAGGACATTGGATACAAACCACTTGTGTCACGTGGGAGCTTCTCCCTTGGTCATTTCCGGTCCGCTCTAGTTGGACCCTTACTGCCTAAAGGGGACTTGTTATACAAGGCCTACTTTAGGTATAAGACTGGAGGTTCGGTTTCTAAAGGTGGTTTCCCACCTTTTGCCCATGCTCTCTCTCTCAAGGCTTCTATGTGTGTGTAGCAACATGCTTCATCCTCTGCCCCTCTAAAGGCTAACGACAAGCAAGCTTTCGTCCATAGGCCTTCTCCTTCCTCTTCGTCTTTTTCTACAGCTTCCCAACCTTCGACAGTGTCCTTTATTCCCTCTATTGTGCCTGGCACAGGAAAGGGAAAGGCGCCTATGTTGTGAAAGTCCAAACCGGAAGTCTTCCAGCTCCCAGTTATGCCCACAATCCCCCGACCAACCCTATATAGTAAGGTAAGCACTCCCATGGAGTTGCTCCTACATCTCGGCCTTTGAGGCCTCCCCCTGTTCCTCCACTTGCCTCTAAAGCAAACAAGGAAAAGGGGCCCATTGTCGAGACCCTCATCTCTCTCTCTCTGTTTTTGTCCCTCCTCAAGAGCCTGCTCTTCCACCAGCAACAGCTATGGAGGCTACTCTTCCAGTGGAATAGGATCCCTTGGAGTCTTCTCAAGCTACACCTCCTAGTACCCATAGTCGTCATAATTGCCTTGTGCATGAGCGTAAGCATCATCAACGGGCCTTGGTTAGGGAGAGTGAAGCTTCAAAGAAGACTAAGGATGCACCTGCTCTTTCTGCTTCTACTACCCCTACTACTTCCATTTCTACTCCTACTCTTGTTTATGTCTCCATTCCTACTTTTGTTCCCATCGCCTCTGTTTTGCTTCTAGCTTCCCCAGCGAATCCCGATGAGCCTCACCCCAAGAGGGTGCAAGTGTTCATTGCTCCTTCTACAGAGCTGCCTTTGATTACTTCTTTACCGGATCTTCCACCTTTCCCTAAGCCCATAGATATGCCTTATACAAAGGTTGTCTCTTCCATGGTTCCTCCTCCCTCTTCCGCCTTTGTTGTGAGGATCCCACATCCTCCACTTAAGCGTAAGTTGGAGAACAACCTCATCCCAAACAATGGTCACAAAAGGACTTCTTGATTTCTGCATCTTATTCCACTTTGGCTTGTGTTGTTCTCATGACAGAAACAACACCTCCTTCCCCGGAGTTGTCACTGCCCCTCTTTCCAAGATCGGCAATGACTCTCGGGTTTCTCATCCTTCTCATGTCTAGTCGCATCACTTCACTCCTAAGAAGTGTATGTTCGACTCATTGGAGGATAGCCGACTTCTTGTTTTTATATGATCAGATTTAATGCACAGAATTTAATTCCAAATCATCAACACAAAACACAGCAGATACCCTAGGAAAACCCTCGTCTTGAGGGAGAAAAACCCAGCAACAATATATCACTTATATATTGAACAAAACAAAGAATGTCTCCTTTACAATGAGTCGATTAAAAGGCCAATAAGAAACATCACAAACTGATGCAAACTCAAATGTAACTCAGATACAACCAGGTGTATATCGCTGATTAGAACTCAGCCTACAAAATGATCTTCTAAAGAATTCGCTATTTCCTCTAGATGATTCGCACTTTAACTCCAAAGAATAATATCGAACTTGAGTGAAAATGGATAATGGCAACATGGAAATGCACTGAATATAAATACAAGTGGAAGTGAAGGGCGCATCCCTTGATCATCAAGTCGGCCTCCAACAAAGAAATATGATCTTTAACTAATCACGTCTTTCCATGAGGTCGGCCATGCATAAAATAATTATAGTTTTCCTCTTAATGAAATCGCACTCATTAACATATATGAAGTTGGCCAAGGAGAGATCGCATCACTTCATTAAATCATGCCTTCAAAAATCATGCCATTTCAAAGATGTAATCTCGCAATTCAAATAGCCATTAAGGCTACCATTTGAATTGCCTTCAAGGAGATAGAGCACGCTGGAAGTCGCAACCCGACGCTGCTTTATAACATCAACACTCCCTCTTAGCTAGGGAGGATACTTCCAGCATCATAAGATATATCACCTCATCGTGATGTCCACCACAATGGCTACAACCATATGTGGAAAAGAAAGATATCACCTCATCGTGATATCAGATATCACCTCAACATGATATCAACCATAATGGCTACAACCATGTATGGTATGTACAAGTGCTCATCACTTGCGTGATGTTGTCACCTCAACATGACTTTCACCATGGCTCTCCCAGAGGGTGAAACACAAGTACAAAAAAATCATCAAGGACTCTCTCACATAATGCTGTCATGGAGTCACACACATGACATCCACCATGGCTCTCCCAGAGGGTGGAAACAAGGGCTTTCACCTCAAGCTTCTCTTGTAGAGAAGAATGCATTAACAAGGGATTTCACCTCGAACTTCTCTCACAGAGAATAACTCATTAAAGAGGATCACTGATACTGAGATTCCTTCTCAGTTAGAGTTGTATTCTCCACCATACCAAGCTTATCTCAAAAGTAAACAAACTTTATCCTAGAGAGAGGCTTGGTGAGAATGACTGTCGTCTGCTCATCAGTGCTAATATACCTCAACTGAATTGCTTTCCTCAATACCATATCTCTGATATAGTGGTATTTGATCTCAACATGCTTAGTTTTGTCATGAAACACTGGAATGATAGAAAGCTTCTCAAAGCTTCGATTATCACAATGGATGACAGTCGGCTCCAATGATTGTCCAAACAATCCTACAAGGAGCTTCTGAAGCCATACTGCTTCTTGAGCTGCCACACAAGCTGCAATATACTCGACCTCTATGGTCCTCAGTGCCACTGAAGACTGCTTTCTGCTACACCAGGAGATCATCACAGACCCCAAACTGAAACTACATCCAGAGGTGCTCTTCCGATCAGTGACACCCTGCCCAATCGGAATCAGTATATCCAAGCAGCTCCAAGTCCACATCAGAAGAATACCTCAAGCCATATCCAACTGTGCCACACAAGTATCTCAGGATATGCTTTGCTACAACAAGATGTATTTTCCTTGGTCCACACATGAACTGACTAAGTGCACTCACTGCATAGCAAATATCCATCAAAGATCCAATCAACTGCTTGTACATAGTAGGATCCACCAGATCTGAACTAGTCATAGCCTCTTTCAGCTTCTGCAAGTTGGTCTCCATAGGTGTAGACATGGATTTGCAATCCATCATACCAAAACTCTTCAGAATGTCAATAGTGTACTTCCCTTGACTCAGAATGAACTCAATAAGCCTCTGTCATTCTTTCCAAACCAAGGAAGTAATGTAACCAAGATCCTTCATTTCAAATTCAGAAGCTAACTCCTCCTTACATTGATAATGAGATGATCTTCTTCAATAACAATTAAATCAACATAAAGAACCAAGACCAACTAGATTACCATGTTCTTTAGGTTCAGTAGGCTCCCTCTGAATCTTCAAGCACTTGCATCAACCTTCTGACCTCTTTGTCCAAGATTGCCTGCAACACTTGACTTAGATAAATGTTTTCCAGCACACACCTCTGGTACTGTAGAGAGTTCAGGATAGTCCTCTTTGACCTCATCCCGAATCACACTATTCTGAATAGGTTTGCGGAGCTACCAAAGTCAAATCCAGATGACAGTCTTGAGCAATTTTGATCTCAGCAGCTAAAGGGATCCTCTAAGGATTTAGCGCCTAGCCTTGCAATACAGTAATCTTCACTTCTTCTCAGTGAGCTACAAAACTCCCTCTTGATCCCTGCTTCAGAGATTGCAAAGAAGACTTCTGGAAGTGAACTCCCTCTAGCCACCAACTCAGTCCCATGGCTGCAAGTTGTGACTTCACACTTGATCATTTCTTTGGTCGGCATGACTTCCTCATAAAATGCCTCTAAGCAATTTCTCATCACCTTCTTGCCCCTTGATATGTCCTGAAGGCATTTTAGAGAGAGATCACTAACAGTTTATAACTATCCAAAGAAATATCAAGGCTAGGATCATACAAAGTTTACTATCTCAGGTTATACATAAGAATTTATGAACAATATTAAAACATGAATAAATAAAACAACATAAAAGAGAAATATATCAAAAGATCAGAATGAAGGGATAAAGAAACTTATCTTTATTGAATTCTGATATAACTCTTTCTTCCATCTTTTACTCCTCTCGAGAGTGCTAAGCTCAGCACAATAAAAGACAATCTGCACAACTACAGATTTCTTGAATGCATTATGTAGTTAGCGTGAAGAACCTACCCTCTCCAAGAGTCAAGGCTCTATCACAGTTCATGCATTAAAGAATGATATCGATGTGACCAACTAATCACCATCGAAATTGCAATTCTCCTTTTATTTCAGAGTCACACTCAGAAATCTTCACAATCAACATGAATTGACTTGCAACAAATGAAATCTTCAAAGGATCTTATGATAGAGAACACAATTCAATAGAAACCACAAGATCCAAATAAATGATGTAACTGAAATTCAGCCTAGAAAGATGATTTCAAACAAAACATAGAATACTTATCTCTTTAAATATTTTGATGGACGCAACTACTGAACACAGTACGATTTATTGCTCTTGCGCTCAGATCAGTCGACAACCAGATTATGATTCAGATGCAACACGCTATGAGATGTACAGCTGTAGAAAACAGCAAGGATGAACTTCTCAGCTTAGTTGAATCCTGTGCATCCCTTATGTTAAGACCTTTATACCCAATTCCAACAGATGTAATAAACAAATGCAGCCCGAGACATATTCATAGGCTCACGGCAAACAATAATGCCTTCCTTAATGTTGTAGGCCCACAGATCGTTCAACCACCCATTTTGGCCACAGCCGCCAAGAACATACACCTAATTCTCATCCGCAGCCATTGCACGGTAGCTCTGGTGCGGCGGACCGTCGTTGTTGCAGGAAATGAGTTTCCACTCCCTGGAGCGGGTGTCAAAGGAATAGAAATGGTTGAGCTCCTAATGGTCTTTGTCATGGCCATCGAAGATGTAAACAACAAGACTGACGACGACCATGGTGACGCCCACCAAGGAGGCAGTGGCACTCCCTTGACCTCCGCCACGCTCCATGTATAATCCTCCAGATCAAAGACGTGAATTGCGTTGTCCACTGGCACGCGGGGCTCCACTTCCCTTCCGAACACATACGCCTTCTTCCCCACAACTGCAATTGTGTGGGAGTTGTGCGTCTTTGGCCTGCCTTCCTTCTGCTTTGCCTACAGCCATTATTCCCTGTATGATCGCCATACTTCACAGCCTCGGGCAACTGCAGTCACACAATTTTGTTTACCAAAACAGAGCTCGTCTTCCCGACTTGTATGCACATGAGATCACATGGCTTCGGAAGAGCACAGAGACGCATAGCTAAGGCGTAGCAAGGAGAGGCCTCTAACAGGGGTCTCGGCGAGGTCAATGCTCGACGAAGGAGGAAGAACGCGCAACAAAAGTTGCCTTCACCGTGAATGCTATCCGATTCCCTTCCCAACTCCATGCGTTGTAATGAAGCACGGGAATGCACGTTGTCGATAGGGCTCTCGAGATGCCAGTGCAGCATTGTTGCCACAAGCCTGCGTATTCTCAGGTGATGACGACTAACTCAAGAGTTGCGGTTGCCTTTTAAATAACAGATCTTCAGTCCATGATCCAAATACAATGACTCTAATGCTGCGATTGTTCATCGAGATGCCAAAGCACGAAATTCTTACACAACACTTCAATTGTACAAAGGAAGTGATGCTCAACATTCAACAATTGCCCAGATGCAGGAACGAGTAAACCAATCTGATCAATTCCTTCGAAACCCGCTCTGATACCATCATGTTTTTATATGATCAGATTTAATGCACAGAATTTAATTCCAAATCATCAACACAAAACACAGCAGATACCCTAGGAAAACCCTCCTCTTGAGGGAGAAAAACCCAGCAACAATATATCACTTATATATTGAACAAAACAAAGAATGTCTCCTTTACAATGAGCCGATTAAAAGGCCAATAAGAAACATCACAAACTGATGCAAACTCAAATGTAACTCAGATACAACTAGGTGTATATCGCTGATTAGAACTCAGCCTACAAAATGATCTTCTACAGAATTCGCTATCTCCTCTAGATGATTCGCACTTTAACTCCAAAGAATAATATCAAACTTCAGTGAAAATGGATAATGGCAACATGGAAATAAACTAAATATAAGTACAAGTGGAAGTGAAGGGACGCATCCCTTGATCATCAAGTCGGCCTCCAACAAAGAAATATAATCTTTAATGAATCACGTCTTTCCATGAGGTCGGCCATGCATAAAATAATTATAATTTTCCTCTTAATGAAATCACATTCATTAACATATATGAAGTCGGCCAAGAGAGATCGCATCACTTCATTAAATTGTGCCTTCAAAAATCATGCCATTTCAAAGATGTAATCTCGCAATTCAAATAGTTGTTAAGGCTACCATTTGAATTGCCTTCAAGGAGACAAAGCACGCTGGAAGTAGCAACCCGACACTGCTTTATAACATCAACATGACTCAGTCATCCATCTTTGCTAGATCGATGACGTTAGTCTTGCACGAGCTCGGCGAGGAAGACCTCAAGGGGGCTTCTTCCTTGGCTCTTGTTGCAGGCGAGTCGGTTGGCACCACTCTTGCTATACCCCCCTACAAACTCGTCTTCCCTCCCCATACGATGATCTAGATTGGGAGCAAGATAACTTGTTGGAGGTTTCGGACTAGAGCAGTACCTCTTCTTTATCTTTACATTAGATTTGTGTGTTTGTTTGTGTTCCCCCACGCTTGTCTATTAATGTTTATGCTCTTGCCTAGAGGACCCTTGCTACCCTTGTAGGTGCTTGGATACAGAAGAGAAAATTTGTCATACCCTCCTTCTATTTGTCTCATCATTCTTCTATATGTCGTACATTTTGCTTTCATGTCGGGAATAATGCAAAGCGTTTAGGCATTTAGGCCTCTTCCAAGTTGACTAGACTTTTTATTTTGTCTTCATGTGCTCTTCTTCTCATTCCGATCTATTTGGGGGGTGATGACAATTCATACATATTATACTATATTTATCTATCTATATCTATGATTAGTTCTGACCCCGAATAATTGGATCACCCTGTGATCTTGATTTCTTCGTCTCTGCTCTTCCATGATGTTGTGGATTCTATGTGTTGTCCCTTGCGTGACAACATTCCACAAATACATCTCGCCATGTATTTTGTGCCACATCTCTTTGTCCTTCTCTTCTCCTTAGAATGACATGTGCTCCTTTGCATAGCACACATCATTCTAAGGGGGGGCTATCATATCTGCTTAATTTTCAAAAAGATTTAAAAATATGTCTCAATGTCTTATCATCTCGTCATCTAGCTTGGGGGCAACCTTTACTAGACTTGTCTTGTCTTTTCTATAACTGTCCTGCAATGCAATTTGCAACAACCACAAGCCTATCTATTTGTCCTATGGTCTCTATCCTTGCTAGCCATACCTATCGGTGTCATCTTTTATCTAATCAAATTGTCATGTCTATGGATTTTATCATGTCTATTTTTCGCTTTTTTGCCTAACATGTTTGTTTGCAGCTAACATGTTTGTGGTGAGATTGCAATTAGCTTTGTAGGAAGGAAGGCTCATGTCCTTTTCACGTCCTGGCTCAGCTTCTCTATCGCATATACCGTATCGAAGACCTGCATCCTCTTCGTCCTAGGTATATTCTCTTCAACCTCTTTCTACTTTAGCTCGCACATGTTTAGAATACATATGCTTGCTAAAGTGAGACCAAAATGTAGTGTCGTAAAATTGCACCCTGGGCAATTTCACACTACATAACCTCCCCTTTAGCCTAATAAAGAGGATAATGCAAATTTCCCCTTTTCCTTGACTTTAATTCCAACCTTAAACCTTTTGTTTTCAATATTCAAGTGTGTCGGGAACGCTAATGCAATGCGCAGAAGTCTACAGACCGCGCAAACATCCCGAAAAGATTCTTGACTCTATAGTCATTGGGACATTACACTTCCACCTGCCTGCAAAGTGTGATGCCTTTGTGGTCACAGACGCACCTGAAAACGGCTTTTTGTATGCTATTCTTCCATTCAAACATTCATTCTTTCAACTCATTCTTGCATTCTCTTAATCTATCTTTCACTCTCAAGTTCACTTTCTCATTCTACATCATCTCTACACCATTTTTCTCAGGCTTCCTTGCAAGTTCTTGGCTTCTACATTGTCTCGACTCTCTCAACTTGTCTAGACTGTTGTATTCTCCTTCGACATCACAGGCTTGCTAAAGGGAGGGTAAACACTCTCTTCTTTTTGAATTATCATCTTTGTTTTAGTAGCATATTGATATTCTAACGTGTCTATCTTCTTTATCTTGTCAATCTATCTCGTCTATTGTCTACTTTGTTTTCTAATTGTCTACTTGGCTGTCCGTGGAGATGGAAACATCAAAACGGGGGTTTGACTAAGGCAAACCCCTAAACAGCCCCAACATTTTTCATTGTCTCCATGTGTGCAAATTGTTCGTTTGGAGCATTGTGGGAGGTTGCATAGCTTTGGACCTCTTGTGAGTCTGTTCCTCTCTTCTCTCTCATTATTTTGTTTCGTTTAGTTTGAATACTTGCATGTCAGTTTTCTTCTTGTTGTTATTTCCATTATTTTTAGCATTTTGTTAGTTTAGTAAAACATTCAGATTTCAGTTCTCGAATAGACAGTAGACTCTGTGTTTCTTGAGCAGATTTTGTTCTCGGATCGTACGAGACCACAACACGCCATAGGGACATCCGTGCGACGCACTATTGTCCTTGACTGAGAGCTAGCCAACTTCCTCCCAAGACCTCTGAAGTATGCCCTTTCAATCCCTAAAGTCCTTTATCCAAAATCTGTTCTAAAACATAAATTACAATAAAAACTCCTTGTCTTGTTGCCTTTGTCACCAGAGCTTTGCCTTTGAGGGAGTTGAGGACCATTTCCTCCTTGTAGACTCTTCTTCATCCTAGAGACTCGGGAATAACAAATCTCCTCCTCTACACTAATATGGTGCATAAATTCAATAATATGCATGTCTGTAATGCATATGTTTAAAAATTAAAGTATTTTTTCATGTTTGATAAATTTGTCGAGTTATGGTTGAGTTTTTCCCTAAATTTTCGCTAAGACCCGAGTTTTTAAAAATTTTGGGCCAACTAAGTAACTATGGAATCTAAGTGTTTAAACCTTGATTTAAACTAATTACCCAAGTGCATATTCTTTTTAATTTCAAACAAGGAAAGCAAAATGGCCTTAAAGCAATTTATGCTAAGTTTATATGGAATTTTTATCCATGATATAGTGAAGATCAAGTCAAGTATCTTTTCTTAAAGAGAAAATTGTGCACTTGTTTTAGAGCGAGCTCTTGTGATCAATTGTATACCTACAATTATCAATTTTTTAAGGTCTCTCCATAAAGGCGGGAGAGTTGTCAACCGATTGACAAAAGGGGGTGTTAAATCAAAGGGAATGGCATTCAAATAGTATTGTAAGCTTGAAAGAGAAGTTTGCTGCCATTTTGAAGATTGCTCTATAATGAGTGCTTTGGCATCCTTTGTATTTGTAAAAATTTTGAGGAAAGCTTGTTGCAACAAATTTTATAAAAGGAAATAATTGAATACTTGAGATATGACATGAGAACATTGAAACTTATTCACATTTTAGAGCCTTATGTTGTACAAGAAGATATTTTTGTTTTGTTATTTAGTTTTGAACTGAAACCAATATTTTTTGTTCTACAGTTTCAAACAAAATGGTCTACTCATAACAATTTTGATCCTCCTTGTTATGGATCAAAGGAATGATGGATAATGGAACAAACATCAATTGTGTGGGGAATCTCGGCTGAATTATTGGAAATAAATACAAGCTTTCTCTTGGGAGAAAGGATCTCTCACCCAAATTTGTATGGTGTGTCTTTTGATCAAAATATTGTCTGGTGTCAAAAGTTGTAATTCAAGTTTGAGGTCTTCTGTAATTTTATGTTTATAGATCTATATAATGCAAGTGCAAAGAGTTATCCTCTCCATTGTGCAAGTGTTTGCACGATTAGTAGGAATTTCAAGGGATGATAGACTCATCTTTGGGGTGGCATTTGCATAGTGTGCCCTTTGATCAAAATACTCTTTGGTGTCAAAATTTGTAGTTCAAGATTGATGTCTTGTGTAATTTTATGCTTATAAATCTAAAGAAGGCAAGTACAAAGAGTTATCCTCTCCATTGAGCAGATGTCTACATAGTTAGTGGGAAATTTCAAGGGATGATAGTGTTAGTTTTATGATCAGATTTAATGCACATTAAATTAAATTCAAAATCAGACACAATAACACAGCAGATACCCTGGGAAAACCCTCCTCTTGAGGGAGAAAAACCCAGCAACAAATATATCTCTTACATATATGAGCAATGGCAACAAGTCACTTTACAATGAGGCCACACACAAGGCCAATAATCAGCACCAGCAATGGCTGTAAGACAAACTAATAGTCTGCTCTTTTAATCTGCACTTAAGAGACTTCACAATCTGCTCCTATATGAATTCGCACTACTCTTCTTGAAGAACTCGCACTTAATGGAGAAGGAGATCGAACTTGCTTGATACACAAATGAGAGAAAGTGACCTATATATACATGTTGCTTAGAGGGGTCGCACCTTTTCAAGGACAAGGTCGGCCACCATAAAAATAATTACAAAGGAGGTTGGCCATCTTAGAGATATGTTGCCATTAAATAATCACAAATAAATAAGGAAGTATGAAGCCCGAAGCTGCAATAACATCAACAGATAGACTAGTCTTTGCTGCCATATTTGGTAGTTTATTACTATTTTTAATTGGCTTTCTACTGCAATAGATGTAAAAGCTTATTGTTAATAGGATGGAATTGTTCAATCATTTATGGGTGTAGTTAGCATAAAACAACTTTGTTATGTTCTGTTAATATGGTTGGTCCCAACTATGTATTATTTGCTTGTCGACTCGTGGGTAATTATTAGGAAGTAATTAGTATTTGTTGGTGATTGTATTCTACTTGCTAACCATCTAATCATTTAAATAGGTTTCTCAAAGTCAAAGAAAGTAGTTTGATCCTTGGCTGATCATCTCTACTCTACATCAGTGTATGACTTCACATGATTAAAAATATAGTTCTATTACACTATCTGGTATGCATGGTTATTTATATTCTTTTATGCAAAAACTAGTTTTATCAGATATGGGACTAAACATTAGCATTGTTGCCTTCAAGAAGTCAAGTCTGATTTAAGACATTAAGACCCTTCAACTCCAACAAATGTGGGAAGATGCCACAATGTTGTCAAGACCTAGAGACCAAACGATCTCTAGTGCTGGTGGAGCAAAGAGAGCAAAGAAGAAAACTACAAGAGGTAGCCAAAGAGACTCCATTAATGCAAATTCATTGCCAAAGACTGACACAAAACAAAAACCAAAGTTGGCATATAATTCTAAGTCGTAGTTTGGAGTAAAAATATAAAAACATTAAATCCACTATGAACAACCATATAGAGGGAAAATGGGTGGAGATAGCTAGACATCTTCCTTTACTTAAAAAGTGTGCATTGATCTTACAAACCAGATTCTATTTGAGGAAATGATTAAACCCCTTGAGTGCGAAACAGAGTCAAAGGACTTTTTGGTAGATGAAGATCATGAAGCATATGAGAGCAACCCTCGAGGCGTCAAAGAATTACTCATCAAAGACAAAACTAAGCCTAAGAAACCCAAATTGAAGGTTGGCACGACAAAAAGAGAGTGTGAAGGTGAAACTAGTTGTGTATGGACTACCAAGGTCTCTAGAAGGGTCAAGGGTTTGGACATGTCCAAAAATGCCTAAGAAGCAAAGGAACGTTTGGACCATAACTTCTTAAGGAGAAGGTTTCAACCACTACACTCACAACAAACAATGTTGACCACTCCAGTAAGTCCCAATGTTAAGAGGTGGAAACTACCAAAATTTAGTCGAGAAAAATCTAAGATCTTCTAAGACAATTGAAAACCTATATTTTTGTATGGACATCAACAAGCAAATAGACGAAAGATATTGGTTAAGGTGTTTTCCAACCACACTACAGAACTGGGAATAGAATGGTATGCAGATCTTCCTCATATCGAGCAAGTTAACATGGGAGAGACTAAAGAAAGCATTTGAACAAGAGTCCAAAATTCAAATTATTACAAGCTGATAATGAAATTCTCATAGATATCTACAATACTCAACAAACTAAGCACAAGAACATTTGAGCCTATAACAAGAGGCTCAAGGAGTTACTCAATTGATAGGAAAGGGATCCAATAGATGGACTAAAGAAGTGATGGTTTATTGAAGGGTTAATACCATCATTTTGGAAGAAAATGATGATAGTTCCTCCCTAATCATAGGAGGAGTCATCATGGACAGAGATTGAAAGTACGTCATTCAATCATTTGAAGCAAAACAACAAGGATTCTAATTCAAGGGTCAATGAACCTCAATCGCTACAAGCTCATTGGAGAGACGAACAAGAATGATGAAAGAACTAAAGGACAAAACAGACAGTAAAGAACTTTCATGTACTAATTGTAGGTCACACCAAAATTATTTGTCCTAAATGTTGTTCTTTAATATATGCCAAGTTGCAATTCCGTCAATTAAAGATTGTTTGTATAATTTGAGATGACACAAGGAGAGTAGTCAACTCCACCAAGCACTCCACCGAAGCCATAGAATAACAAGAACACATCTACAAGTGGCTATCAAAATCAAAGAGGGCGGAATTAGATACATTAGAACTCTAAAGGTTGTCCCTAAAATATTGACAATGTAATGAATGGGGTCATTTTGCAAGGGACTACCACAGAAACTAGAATGAAACAAGACTACTTTGTAAATGGTGCGCACCTAGAGATCATGATGGTGTTGGTTGTTCAAAACAAAAGGCAAGCATCAATATAATTGATGTAGAGAGAGATGACTAAGTATTGACCAATACTCAATCCCAACCAAGGAAGGTTGTCTACATGAACCCACGTATCAAAAAATTCTTTATGAAGCAAGAGTTGAGGTGGAGGATGCTATGGATAATGAATGTCGCCATTCAAATGCAAATGTAAGTACGATAATAAATCAACTGCAAACCACTAAAATTATTGCAAGGCAAGAACTTCAAACCATTGTACCAAATAAGTATTGGATTTATTATAAAGTATTCACAAACTCAAGAATGCTTTAACTCAAAGGGGTGAAATAATGCATGCTACTACCCTTTTAGAATCTAGAAATAATGAAGACCCCATAATCAAACCTCTAGTGTCAACATATCAAGTGACCATCCCATGTTATTGATAGTTAACATGGCAAAGAAACTAGTGGTGGTGCACATAGAGATCCTTTCAAGGAATCTCGCTTACACAATTGTTAACGGTAGGTCTGATGTGAATGTACTTCTAGAAGTCATTTGGCAAAGTCTAGATAAGCCATCTATTTGGCCACCAACTTTCTAATTGGTAAGAGCGAAACCACAAGGAATCAAAGTGCTTGGAATCCTCATGGGTGTTAATTTTAGGATCAGATTTAACAGAAAGCAGAAATACAATAACACACGAACAATAGAACAAAGCATATACCATGGGAAAACCCTCCTTCTTGAGGGAGAAAAATTCAGCCAAAATTTATCTTCCTATATATTGAATTGAATGAGCAGAAATCTGCTTACAATCTTAGGCCAAACTCAAGGCCAATATGATGCAATAATAAATCACACCTCTCTTAGATGCAAAATACACAATGATAATAATCTCTCCTTGATATCGATGTGAACTAAGCAATATTATACTCTGTTGTTGAAGTACGAATTCCTTGATGTCTTGCGAATGTCTTGAGAATTATATTGATGATGTAAGAATGAGCATCACCTTCTTTATATACAAGGTAAGGTGCCTCTTCACAAGCAAGGCGACTCTTCACAAGGGTCGGCCTCATTCAAGAAATATAATTTGCATTATGTAGGCCGCATGCCTTTAATTAAGGATAAAATATCTCTTGAAGTAACCAAACACTAACACTCCCTCTGAGCTAGGGAGACATTTTCCAGATGTCTACGTCATGGAGTCTCTCAACATGACGCCCACAATGGCTACACCCATTTATGGAAAGCACAAAGGATCATCACGAAGTCTCTCAACGTGATGTTGTCATGGAGTCTCTCAACATGACGTCCACCATGGCTACTCCCATGTGTGGAAAGAAACACACGTACAAGTGTCCATCACGGAGTCTCTCAATGTGATGTCGTCATGGAGTCTCTCAACATGACGTCCACCATGGCTACTCCCATGTGTGGAAAAACACAAGTACAAAGGGTTCATCACGGAGTCTCTCAACGTGATGTCGTCATGGAGTCTCTCAACATGACGTCTCATCTCAGTCTCAAAGATGAACAAGGGCTCGCACCTCATATTTCTCCGTCTCAAAGAAATATACACTACAAGCACTTCCACCTCATACTTCTCCATCACAGAGAAATATACACTAACAAGGGCGTTCACTTCATACTTCTCTGTCACAGAGAAATATACATTACAACAGTTCATAATGATGTGACTCCCTATGAAGCTCCAAGTACTTGCATCAACCTCCTGACCTCCTCGTCCAGGTTGCCTCTATTGGTTTGTCAAACTCCCTTTGAATGTTAATTCCTCCTCTTCAAAGAAATTGATCACAATGACAATCTGAATAGGTTCTTCCTCTTCGAGAGATGTCTCCAGTTATGTGCCACCAACTCAGTCCCATGGCAGCAAGCTATGTCTCCATTCTTCAACCTGCGTGACTTCCTCACAGGATGCATCAAGCTCTTCCTCCCTTAAATGCAATCTCTCATTATCCTTATGCTCCTCGGTCCGTCCTGAAAGCATTTTAGAGAGATTACTAATAGTTCATCAAACTACCTAAGAGAAATATCCAATGCTAGAAGCATACATGATTCACTATTCCAATGCATGAATTAATAACTATATAAAAAAATTCATGAACATTTATTCAAACATGAAATACTTATCTCGTTGAAATCAGAATCTCCTTAAGTGTTGCACTTAAACGCTTTTCAAGTCTGCACTTATCTTTCCTGAGATCTACTCATTAACTTTTGCTCCTCGATGCATCTTGATACAAAGCTTTGTATATGTTCCCAGTTCAATCGCAAGACATCAATAGAGATTCAGCAGAGGATGAAACAATATCATTAACTGCATACTCCTTATAAGCTACGATAGGCAAGGGAAATTATTCAGTCTTCTAAATTACCATGCCTCTAATAACTCGTGATTTGCCAATACCAATCATCTATGACTTCTGAACCCAGCTCAACATTCACAGCTATAGGGATGTAATGTTGAATACTTCCAAGAGCCTTATCTCCAAGCAACGAATTTCCCAAATTTAACCTTCAACCCAAGCGGCCCAAATGCTCGATTTGCATCACTTCTTGTCTTTCCAACGGCAGCCTGAATTTTTACAAAGACATAACTGTAGAGAGAGCTCCCAATAAAAAAAATATAATTCGATTCCTTTCCCTTTTAAACTTGAAGTGGTAAAAATATGCAATTAAATTGTATCGGCCTCCTCCACAACAGCTCACATAACATAAGGCGGCAACTATAATAATATTCAAAGGCGAATTCCTTAAAAGAACATTCAAGAGCTTCAAACGAAGCATTTAAAATACTCGTTTATTCAACCCGACTCCTTTACCATCAATGTTGCTTATTTTCAACTTACTAATAACATGTTGCGCCTTCTAAAGGAAAATACGGCAATCAATTCATGTGCTCAAATTGATACAAAACTTTAGCATCAACTTAATTTCAAATGTATGCCTGGCATTTTCAAGAATTGACCCCGTCCACACTTCACAATCCCGAAATTGATTGAAAACTCACCGATATCCATAATGAAGCAACTCCTTCAAATACGATTATTCAATTACAAGCTGCTCCCAACAAGGTACTTCAAATGATACCCAACAGGAAGTGTCGCTCCATGAACTGAATCTCAGAAACATAAACCCGATATCCTCAAACAGCGGTATGACAAAAGATATATATTAATAAGCCAATTTCCTGTTCAACAAGGAAATTGCGAAGGCATCACCATTAATTAATAATTCTAGAATATACATAAGCACATGCTCCCACACGAATGATGCTCGATGAGGTAGTAATCCAGGGGTCCATTCCCATTGAAATGCTCAATGAGATAAACAATCTCGATATCAGGTCACTGTAAATGGATTAGCGCTTCCAACGTAGAATTCCCCAAACGCTTCTATAAGTTGAACATATGAGACCCCCGCAATATGAATTTACAAGAGATGTATAGGTTTGAACTCCAGCACAAATGATATTCGCCTTTTGCTCTTGGAACAATACGTGCCAATACAAAGCACCGATACAATCCAAGTATGTAGTCATCCAACATTATCAGAAATTAAGAAATTCTACAAATCATGCCTTCCAAAATGAACTTCATGGAGAATCTGCTTAATTAAATCTGATTGGATCTCTTTTCTAAACCCGCTTTGTTACCATGTTAATTTTAGGATCAGATTTAATAGAGAGCATAAACACAACACATGAACAATAGAACATAGCATATACCCTGGGAAAACCCTCCTCGAGGGAGAAAAACCCAACCAAAATTTATCTTCCTATTTATTGAATTGAATGAGCAGAAATCTGCTTACAATCTTAGGCCAAACTCAAGGCCAATATGATGCAATAATAAATCGCACCTCTATTAGATGCAAAATACACAATGATAATAATCTCTCCTTGATATCAATCTGTACTAAGCAATATTATACTCTGTTGTAGAAGTACGAACTCTTTGATGTCTTGCGAATGTCTTGAGAATTATATTGATGATGTAAGAATGAGCATCGCCTTCTTTATATACAAGGTAAGGTGCCTCTTCACAAGCAAGGCAACTCTTCACAAGGGTCGGCCTCATTCAAGCAATATAATTTGCAATATGTAGGTTGCCTGCATTTAATTAAGGAGAAAATATCTCTTGAAGCTACCAAACACTAACAATGGGGCAAAACGTAATCATTGCAAGTTGAGCATTTTAACTTCATTGTCATCTCATTATAGAAGAAAGCATATGATGCATTGTTGGGTTAGGGTTACCTACTAGTAGCCAAAGCCAACCTCAACTGGAAGAAAATAATCTCCATCGAAAGCAAAGGCTGCAAATATATAATTGATCTAAAGAATCAAGAAATGAGGAATCAACTTCCTTGGATTACTTAAGACTCTAACTCGTAATAAGGGTTGACAAAGAAGCATGATCAAGGTGCTATGGAGCCAAACACCAAAGGCATCTTGGAATTGCAATCGTGTTCGAAAGAGAAACAAATTCCCTTCTTAGCCTATTCCATTGGCAAATGGAGGAATATTAACTATTTTTGTTGAACAACAAATTTATTGAAGATTAACGAAGAGAAACAAAGATTATGTGATGACAAAAAGCAACCATTTAATGTTGAGGAAACCCAAGCAATTGATTCCAAAACGTTACATAGATCATGTGTGTCAATGAAGTACATGGTTCATTGTGAACAATTTATTCTCAATGGCAGAAATCTATAAATATGATTTACTTAGATGTTCCAACAGCAACACCAAACTCAACTGAAGATCACATAACTAGTTAAGGTATAACTCAAAATAATAATATTAAAAAAAATCAATTTGGAGCTTACACACACTTGCTGTGTTAACTAATGTTATAGGGGATCATATCTGTGTTGTATATTTCAACATGCTATCAAAGTCAAATAAATGCAGACTTCACAAGAAAATAACGAAAAAAGGAGCAAAATGCCATATAGTGGATTGGAAATCAAAGTCATGAAGTTGGTGAGGAAAGAACAAATGGGTCCATAGTGGAAAAATGGATAAAATAAATAAGGATAAAATAAAAACATTGTGATGGGTAGAAAAGTCAGAAAAATATAAAATGAATAAAGTTCCTAATTTTGATACAATTGTACAACCACCAATGAAAGGGGGAATTAAAAAATTAAATTATAAATTTCCTCCGTTTACAACTATATATAGGCTAACAAGGACCCAACCGTATGACATTTGAGGGAGAAGCAAATTAAAGTTTATAAAAAATTATTTCCTCTTCAATCATACGACCTCTTGCTCCCATTGTACACTTAGCCTTCTCTTGTACAACATGAACCCTACTAGCAATCTACATTGTACAATTTCCTCATTAACTTCTAATTGTTATTTAACCTAACATTGCATCTTTTGTTGCATCCTCACAACCATAGTTGGAAAACTCAACTCGACAAAAAACTCGCCAAGCCCAAAATTGACGAGTCAACAAAAACTCGGAGAAAACTCGACAAAAACTTGGCAACTTCTTTTTTTTTTTGTATTTTTTGCATTTTTTATGTATTTGGCGAGTCTTTTGTAAAGACTCGTGAGTTTTTGGAAAAGACTCGGTGACTTAAAGTCATAAAGACTCACCAGGCAAAAAAACTTAGGAGTTTTTCCAAGACTCCCTGAAAACTCGGCGAGTCTTCCAACTTTGCTCACAACCATCTGCAGTTGGCTCTTCCTCAAGTTATGGGTTTGATAAAACTAGGGAGTTATTTCACCAAGCTAGTGAACTCAAAGTCCAATGCATATTTCAACTTCGCTACTTGTTTGTATGGTCCTTTGCCAAAGTTTATTTAATTGTATGGCCATTGGAAAATACATTCTCTATACAATGTCCTACGTATGGGATATGTAAGCTATGTTGATGATCAAAGTATACTTCACAAGTTTTTTTTTCTACTTCTAGCTTAAGCCACCACTATCAATTTCCAATTAGCTTTATCATAAGCTCAACATTCCCATGATCATTGTCCATATTTTGTAATGGAAAGTTCATTAGTTGTGGCCCATGCAAGTTATGATCAAGTTGTTTTGGCTAACCAAGGACATCATCAATTTGAAGATTTTTCTTCCTCTACTATGTTGTCATTGGTTTGGAAAATTTTAACTAATATTACTTAATTTATTGTTTTCTATTTGTCAGCTGGAAATTTGACTTTTCTTTTTAGGGAAGATGTAGTTAGCAAAATAACTTTGTTATGTTTTGTTAAGTACCTGACTACCTATTATTTGCTTGGCTTGTGGGTACTTATTAGGAGGCAATTATTAGTAGTTGTCAGCGGTTATGTTTTGTGAGGTAGTTGTTGGGTTCTTTAAATAGGTTTATCATAGTCATGGAAAGTAGTTTGATCCTAGGTTGAACATCCCTGGTATACTTCGGTGTCAGAACTTCACATGAATAAATGTATACACCTTTTACTCTATCTAGTGTGCATTGTTATTTATATTCATTTATGCAAGAACTAGTTTTATCAAATATAGGAGTAAACAATGGATCCTTAAGAATGTTCTGCCATATGAAGTTTCTTGATTTTGGGAGTTGCATTTAAGTGAAATTATAGCTAGACTGATGGATCTTAAATGTAGTTCTAGTTGTCTAGTCTAGGTTAATTCATATTTAGCTCTTAGGCTTGGATTAACAAATATGTTTTCCCATTTCTTTAGGTCTTGACTCTATCAATATGGATTAAGACATGGATCCTTTTTTTTTGGTAATTGATCATGATTTACAATTAATATGTCCTATGTTATTTGTAAATTATTGTCAAAAAGGTCCTAGTAATCTGCATAAGCTCAATGATACTTACCACTACCAAATATTTCGAGAGCTTACAATTGTTAAACCAGTATGAGGGGTATTTAGTGACAAATCATTCAAGTATCCTTATGCATAGGGTATGGCTAAGACATGTGACCAATTTATTTTCATTACCATGGAAGATCTCTAGGAAAACCCTCCTTGGCCTAGTAGAGCCAAAAGTGTAGTAGAGTTTCCTGCTCTTGTTTCTTGCCCAGAACTAGTTGTGATATAATCATGAAGCCTACCTAATTAATTAGCCTGACTTGTTCCCTAGGGTTATTTTTCAGCATGCGTTTTCTCAAATAACAAGGTAAGGTTTTGCACACCATGTCCCCCAAATAGAATGGCTAATAAATTTGCTTGATTGTATTCTAGATCAATATGACTATGTACCCTTATTCTAGAAGCTAATGTACCCAAGAGATCCTATGCTTTTTACCATAAGCCATCTCTTCCAATTAAATTGGAGAATCAGTGAATTATGGGAAATGCCACAATTCATTTTATCTTTCCACAATTTTTAGTCTTGTGTTCAACTTGAATTGGGACAAAGAATCGACATGTATAAATTAGTATCATATCTTAAAGCCAATAAAAAGGTAAACAAAAATTAGTCAAAACATAAAATTTGTTATGGTCAAGTTCCTTCTCAATTATCTTTGCATCCTATCATAATGGGTTGTTCTCAATTTGACTACTGAAATGCTCCCAATGAATGGTTTTTTTAACAAAAACATATCACCATGAACTATTTGTTGGTTAAAATTGGCAAAAAAATCTACTAGTCATGTCTATCCTATAGGTCCAATTTACACAATTCTACTTATTGCATCACATCAAATTGTTGTTGAAAATATGGAAAACCTCCAGTGTAACTTTTGTAACATATGGAAAAGCATTCCGTTATAAAGCATAACCAGTAATGCACTCTGCATGGTCGAGTGATTAATTTATCCCTCCCCCCTCCCCCCCCTCTTGTAGTCCATATGGCAAATCACATGTCAATTACTTCTATAATGAGTTCCAACTGTCTTTCCTAACTCAACCAATTCCAAATCCCATAACTTTGAATGTCCTATTTCTAACACTTATCTGCTTGGACACCTAATGAAGCCATCATCTTTACAAGCACCCAAATATCTTACCTCTTCTTCTTTTGAATGGCCATAAAATCTTTACACTTTCCAATTGAGTTTCCCATAAAAAAATTCCTCTAATCTCCATATAAGATATCAGCATATGTCATGTTATTTGGATCAAAATTGTCTTGCCATGTACCCTAATTATGTTACCTTCAACATGATGTCCATGGCAATTTTCAAGATGAGTAGTTGCCATCATATGAGTTATATCTTCATGATACTCTATCTCTTGTAAAACACGTGCTATTTCTTCATCATTATTGATATCTAAGTGGCTATCCCAACTTTTGGAACTATCCCTTATGCTCATTCCATGTTGATGAGAGCTACTACTAGCAAAGCCTGTGATCCCCCGCTTCTTAGAGTAAGTTTGAAGTAACCAAGAAGCACTTTCTTGTACACCATTGGGCTACATTGTTCAAATACCAATTGATACATTCATTTGCCAAGGAATACGAGTATGGACACAATCATGGTAGGTTGCTACAGTATTGTGTTTATTGGTTCTTTCAACAAAATGCTTGGCACGGGTCATAACCTTCATTCATCCACCCACATATTGTGCTTAGATGGATGCTAGCAAAGGTTATGGAGTCTAGCTTTACTTCCATCGATAGCATTTTCTTGGAAGTTTCTAATGCCTTTTTTAACATATATATTTTGCATATATCCTACAATCATTGCATTCCATGAGGAGAGATGTCTATGAGGCATTTTATACAACTATGATGCCTTATCTATGCTTCGCATTTTGCATACATATTGGCCATAGCATTTCCAACTAGAATTTCTAACAAAAATGTTTCTTCCATTTCACTTTGAATTAATAGCCATACGTTGTTTTATAGCCTCCACTCTAGCATAGGCAAGGAATAAATAACAAGGAAATTACTGTTATGCTTATTGCATTCCATGAGATGATTTCTCTTTGAGGCATCCTTTAAACATTTCACGTGTTTTGTTTATGTTTATGTGTTTTGCATACATTTTACCAGTTCATTCCTTTTCTTTGATAGGTCATATTTGATTCCAAAGCTCCCATTTTGGCAACGGTATGAAGAACAGTAGCAAAGGTAATTTCTAACATCTAACTAAAAATTCATTTTGTGCATATCCTACAATCTTGGCCACCATAGGATAACATATTTTGAATTCATTCTATCAAATAGTCCGCCTGCCTTGTTTATGCTTCACCATTTTGCAAACATTTCAGCCAAGGCATATTCAACTATCATATCTGACAAAAATTCCCATCCTATAATGGTACAATGGATGTCTATAGATTGTTCCAAAGAGACTCTTGGCACAAGCAAGGAAAGATGATGTCGAGGTCTGTGAAGCTTAGCTTTACATCAATCATTGCATTCGATGAGATAAAATCTCTTTGAGGCAATATAAAATAGTTCATACCTTGCCTATACTTCACCATTTCTACACACACACCTACCTTAAATCCATATGCTGCTCCAAAACTTCTAAAATTTGTTCTAAGCTTCCATATTTTGCATACATATTGACCAATGCAATAACAACTAAAACATCAGAGAAAATTCCTCTAGTCTTGCACATCCATGGAGTCCACAACCTATCTTGGAGCCTCCCTTCTTTATGCATAGAGGATGTCGCATGAGAAAAGTTTGCAAACCCTCAAATGTTCAACAAACCACATCTTTTTGTCTCTTTCACATATTTCATTTTTTCACGAACTTAGTGAACTTTTCAACCTTCTATATTGCAAAGTTAGCAATTTCACAAACTTTGTGAAATTTATAACCTTTTCAATGTTGCACTTTTAGCCTTGTTGCAAACCTTGCAAGTTTTCGAACTTTTCATATAGTTAGGCATTTCACTAACTTTGCGAAATTTTAACTCTTTGATGTCGCTTTTTTTTACAAAATGTTTAACTTTGCCACAAAGTTAATGATAAGAGCCATACATATAATAATAAAAATAATGTATTACAGATGATAGATCTCACATAGCACAAGAGATGTTTGTGGGAAAATATGCCCTAATATCCCATATATGCTGAAATAGAGTAAACCCTTGAGGTAAGGCAACACTACACAATACTCCTTATGGAAGAATCCACTTCATGCTATATTTCCAAGAGTTCACAAATACAATACTATACTTCACACATATCTTACAATGATAATCACCTCCTTTATATAGACCTCCTAATAATATAATGGAGGGATGATCCTAATGAAGGCCTACTCAACTCCTAATATAATTAATTAGATAATTTATTCACATGACCCAATATATCTATCTTAAGGAATGTGTGCCACATGTCAACATCTCCATCCACCTAAATACATTATACTATCATATCCCTAGGTACATAACACGCCATCCCTCCTTGACATCTTTCATCCCCGAAAACATGAGAAGAAGCCAAATAGTATGATTGTTGCAAGTTATTACAAATATGATGCCATGACCAATCATCCAACCATTCCATAGTTGATCCTTGTGTATTTTTCTTGACAATTCCTAGATCTCATCCTTGAGCCATATTTTGTTGCTCCCATTTGATTCCATTCCTTATCATAGTAAGTCCTCCTTTGCTTCCATGAATAACCATTACTTCTATCATACCAATGATTGTTGTAATTGTTCCTATGATTCCATGTAGGTCCATAGCAATTTCTTTGTCGATTCCATATACTATCGTGTATGCATGATGGTTTCCTCCATGATTCTTGCCTCTCACAACGATGTCGATGCCTATATATTGCACCCTTTGTTGTCATTGGAGCCTTCTTTGATTCAACCATTTCCTGCCACTTGTTTTAGTGATTCCTTAGTAGAATTATTTGTCTCTTCATTTTTCTCAACATCTTGATCCTATTTCTTTTCCTCTAATTCATCATGCAATATTCATGAGATTTTTGAATTTTCTCTTCCTTGACTTTCCTTTGGACTTCTTTATGTCTAATATTTTGTAATGTAATTTTCTTCCTTCTCCAAAGGTTCATGAACTACTTTTTCACATTGATATGTATTGCATCTTTAAGAGGCAAAATCCTTGCTAGAGACAATGGCATCAATAATGTGATCCTTGAAGGTGACTCCAAAATCATCTTAGGCATGCTCGACACTAAGGTTGTTCCTTATTTATCATATAGACATATCATCGAGGAGACAAAGAAGATCCTCATGTCTTGAAAATTTAAAAATTATTAACATATTTAGGGAAGCAATACCTTAGCCAACCTCCTAGCCAATTGGGGAGGAAATATGAAAATTTTAAAATGCCAACATAATGAGGGTGTCCTCCCTCAAATGATCAAAAATAGTCTCAATTAAGAAGCAACAGATAATGATTGATCCCCAGGCGTTGTTATTAAGTTGTTGGAATGATGACACGAGGAGGTTTAAGGAAAAAGATATTAATTCTCATGCCCAATCTATCCATATTTGTGTAACAATAAAGATTAATCTTCCACAATAGAAACTACTAGAACCAAAAGGGATTTGGAAGATCAAAAAAGTTAGTATCTTCCACTTTTCCCATCAATACCACATTTTGCATTCAAAGACTCAAAAAACCAACCATGGGAGAAGCCCTCAAAAAAGTTGAGCCCACAAACTATGAGAGAGTTAAAACAATGTAGGAATGTGGGATATTTTTTGCAGGGGAAACCTGTTGTGCTACCTTGAAGCCATTAATGGTCATGAACCTATCATCTCCAAGGAATTCACCTCCTCTTGGAAAGTTGGTTTGATTTTTATCAAGGGCATTTCGTTCAAGATCTCGAAGGACCTGATTACTATGGCTACTAGACTAAAGATGGGAGGAAAATTTAGAAGATCAAAAATCACAACCATGATGAAATGAATAAATTCGTGAGGCTAAGAGAGAAAGTTAATAGATACCAAAATGGCTTCAGAAGGGATGATCTTCTTGGGTTCTAGGAGGTCATGGAGCCCTAATGCACTATATCATGCTAAAAAGAAGATTTACAAGGTTTTGTACTTACTTATTTCCCATGTTGAATCACTTAAGACATGACATTAAAATAGAATTTTCCATTTTGGATTTATAGTTCACTTGAGGAGTTGGTTGGTATGCTTTTAACGGGAAAAAAATGATTTTCCCTTCACTAGAGGCTTATATACTATTTATACAAATTTCAGTTAGCTTGAACCCCTACCACCCCTTTTATCCCTAGAATCTATGATTCCTCCCTTGTCCCACCAACATTAGTCTTCAGTAGGCCCTTCAAAAAGTAAACCAAAGGTATTTGCAGCTAGGAAACAGCATAACACCCAAGTGGTAAAAATTATTATGCCTTATTCCTAGATGCTCACAATCCACTAGTCCTCAACTTCATTTGGATAAGGGCAAAACCATTGACAGGCGGGTTCTAGAACCTCTAGCCACACTGATACCTCTCCTAATAGTGTCAAGAAGACCCATACTATCCACCCCAAGGTTAAACAAAAAAAAAAATAGGTTAGCTTGAGCCCCACCTCTTCCATGTCCCCTAAAAAAGCCAATATCTCTCTGGTGGAGCATCTGATTCTGCCACCCCTCAAAAAGTGCACCCAAAATCTTGTCCTATGGTAGGTTCTAAATCCCTAACTCAAAAAGAAGAACCTTTCAAAGGAAATTGCCAAGACTATTTCTATCATGAAGGAGAAATTCGGGAAATTGCAATAAAACCTCCAACTGCACAATAATGTTCTAAGATGAATGCTCTCCCAACAACTCACAGACAAGAAAAAAATACAAATCTGGAAATTAAAGTGTATAAATGCAACAAAGACTAGAAAAGTGACGAGGTTGGCAAAGAAATTTGGGAAGAGGTTGAAAAGTCTATTGCAAAGTTCAACAAATGGGAGAATATTGAACAGAGCATGGATGAATTAAAGAAAAATCAAGAAGAAATATGAAAGAACCTCAACAAAGTGGTTGCCTTCAATAAAGACACAATTAAAAACTCAACCACTAACATATATGTCCTATAGTCCAAACCCTAGAAATGGAAAGGGGAAACTCTGTAATAACCACCCTGGAATTTTTTTTTGAAATCACATCAATTGAAAGTGACATTACAATACAATATCCTTTTAACTTTTTGATCACCTAGTTCTCACGATGGGCAAGGTGAGAGCGTACAATGAAAGGATCTACATATCAAATTAAATTGCAACAGCTGAAAGAAAACGCTAGGTGGCAAGCCAACCAATACCACTTGTTCAGTGTAGAGCATATGCAATACTGAAAATGATCACCCATTTATTCAATGGTGAGTGATACAAATCCTCCACTTGTTCAGTGGAAACAAAGGGCACTTTCACTTATGCAGTGGGAAAGCTTAGTACAAATGAAACCACTTGTTCAATGACGAAAATAGCAAAATAATTAGTATTCAGTGGGGTGAGTATAATAATCAAGAACTTATGCCAAACACATTGGTGGTACTACCATCCAGTGTTTACAATGATATGTCTAACAATTACAATTCATTAAATTGTATGCACAACCCCTGAATAATTCAAATAACAGGACATAATCCACCCATCGCTGAACAAACAGCAGGATACCTCATTAAGATGAATTGTACTGCTGGTGCAGGTCTAATAATTGCCTTTTGCTGTTGTATACTGACCTGAAACACTATAGAATACTCTAAAAAATCTCTGAATGGAAGCTTCCAACACACCCACACTCCAACTACTGAAAAGAGCATTTCATAACTTCTCCATACACACCCCAAACATTACTAAAGATGATATGGCATACTTAAAACCCAAAACTGAACTGTAATAGAAAACATTATTGCTGTAATAGCAGGAACAGCACACATATAAAATGCCTCATAACTAATCATTTAACAATTTCCTCAACCAAAGAAGACTTTAAGGCAGCAAATAACTACTAGGCGCCACGAAAAGGAATGAACAACACTAAGAAGGAGTTCCAGTCCCAGCAATTCAAACACCTCATCCATAGATGGTATGACCTCCTTTGGAAGTTGTACAAACAGTAAACTCACAAATCTGCAAGACAGTATAAATAGCACCTTAAAAAATAGAACTTGATGTTATTACCTAGCAAGAAGACTCCCATTGATGATATAGCCAAGGAAGGAGGGGTACGGCCTGCCTAGAATGTCTTCATTAATTCATTGAAATCACACGAGTCAATCTCCAAAAATATAGCAACAGCAACCCTCTTCAAAACACATTCAAATCCTCCATTTGATCAACAAACCAAAAAAAACTTCAATTCAGCTCAACTGTAATCCCTAGATGGAATCACCAAGGCTAGCTAGGGGGATTTTCATCCCTGATACCAACAACTCCAAGAGGGTTTTTGTAATGTCCTCTCTCTAGCCAATGGTTTGGGAGTTATGGTTAGCCTATTACTACAGTCCCCATAGGCTAACCAGATGTTCAGGGGGGCCCTTTGGAGGGGATTCATGGTCTTCAGCAGGCTTGCGTTTTCATTCCTGCACATTTAGCTCAGTTTTAGTTGGTCGGTAGGCCTTTTGAAGGCAGTTCAGGGCTCATCATTCATACTTGCTATTTATAGCAAGTTATACCAGGTTCAATGGTTTCACGCCTGCAAAGGGATTTGTGTTTAAGGCACTCTCAAGGGGTTATTGTCAATTTTGGTCGAGAATGGGCACTTTAATTAAATTATTAAAGTCAAATTACTTTAATAACGTTATATTATTAAAGTGACTTTATAATTTAATGTTATAAAGTGACTATAATTTAATGTTATAAAGTAACTTTTAATAAAGTACTTTATAATTTGGCGTTATAAGGGGATAAAGTAACTTTTATTTAAAATATTATATTTTAAAGTTACTTTATGATTTTTATTAAAAAGGCACATCTTTCAAAAAGCAAATATTATTTAAACGTGCAAAAGGCCAAAAGTGACGTTCGATTTTGTGAAGGCATTATTTAATATTTTATTTAAAAGTAAAATGCCAAGTTAGGGCGTGAGGTTTTGGAGAAGGATAAAAGTAAAAAAGGAAGATCATTTTCATCATCCGGGTTATTATTTGCAAATGAAGGAAGCTGAGCAACAGGGGTTTGCAGGCATGGAGTTTCAAGCTATTATGAGGATGAAAACCCTTGAATAGGACAAGGTTTACAGGTGTGAGAGATCACCCACGAACTCTCAATTGAATGGTTGCATACAGGAATCATTCTCAGAGCTTTATAGGTTTTCAGAAGAAGAATAAATCACTATTTCAAAATTTAATAAGCAGATCAGAAATAAGGTTGTGTGATCAATAATTGCTGTTTGCATATTGTTAGTTTGGCACGTGGGAACCCTTCTTGGCTGGCCGCACACATCAAGGGCTGACATTAAGGTTTAATGCTGTTTCTGAATGCATCAAAAAGACACCTTGCAGCAGCCATACATCTCCCAATCAGCACATGTGAGTTTCTTTAAGCAGGCCGTACACCTGAGGATTGGCACGTGGATATTTTCAGACCAGATCTGCACTCTTTGACAGCAGCAAAATGAATACATTGTGGCGTACCATATCTGTGACCAGGTCAGTAGCAGTTTGAGGTTAATTTGGAGCAATCTAGAAATCGGTGCCTAGGGTTTTGGCCTTCAAATTGCTGTAACAGTAAATCAGATCTGAAAACTGACATTACCAGCAAATGTGTATGTTCTTATTACGTTAGAAAATAATAAAGAATAAATGGGTTCCTCTTCATTTATGCTTTTCCATTTCTGTTTTAGCAATTATTTTATTTATTGCAATTTCCGGCATCATCCTTGGCGAAAAATACAAAAAAAATCAGAAAAAAAAAACAAAAAAAACAAAATTCACAAAAACGCAGATCTAAACCCCAGGGGGATATCATAGTTTTTGTCCTGAAGAAGTTTTGGAAGAACTCAAGTTCTCTCCAACAAAAACACAAATACAATTTCATGGCTAAACCCATAAATGAGCCCTCAACTTCCTTTTATAACTTTTCTAAAGGGAAATAACCAGTTTTAAAATGTAATAATTTCTTTTTTTCCCTCACAAAGACCTTTTAGGAAAATTAATATTGTTTTTCATGTGCAAAATCCCTCAACCTAAGCATCCAATTTAAAACACATCTTAATACCTTTTCAACAAGCTACTACACTAAGTTGTCATTTTAATATTTTCAACATTAGACAACTTAAGTGAATTAATTATAATAACTCAATAGCTTACCCAAGTTGCAGAACATATCCAAATGAAATAATTGTGCAATTTTGATCATACCACAATGATGTTGGAGTCATAGGATGATGAACCGATGCAACTAGGTAACTTACTAAAAATAGCCTGCTCCAAGAAGTTTGCAGAGCTCCCAAAAGGTCGAAAATCAGTTTTGAAAGTCACAAGGCTCACCAAGGCCAACTGAGCTCACTACCAAGAACCAAAGTCACTATTTATCCAACCCTGAGCACTCCAAGAAGTTTGTAGTTCTCCCTAGCATACCAATTAGCCTTCAACAAAACTTGGAAACTAGCTAATTGTTCACAAATCAATATAGCTTAAAATGGGGGCATTACAAACACTGGAAGGTCCGGCCAAAAGAACCAAGGCAAAGATCATGGAGCGAAAAGCCAATGTTCTGAAGGACAAACCTGATGACAAGGGCAAGGTTCCTAAGGTCTCTTTCATGGAGAAACTTGATTTCATTCGCACCGAATGGCAAGCAGCTAGTGGTCTACAAAAGTTGGTGAACCACTAGCCTCTTTCTTTTATGATGTTCTATTATCACGGCTCTGGGTTGTCTTCCTACTATGCTTTGTTATTTTATCTAGTCCTTTGTTTTAGACTATGTTGATTGTGTATGCTTCTTGGATTTTAGTCTCACTATTCTAAGGCTTGAACTATCTACCTCTTATGACCTTTTTGTTATATAGGTGTCTAGGCCCTTTAATCCCATTTTTTACCAAAATACCAAAAGCCTATCATTGCCCTCAACATAGCCTCCTAGCCTTCAACACAAATCTTACTTTCATGGTTACAGCAATTCAAGGCTGTAATGACCCGTGCCCCGGATCAATAGATTTTCAATTTACTTCCTATTGGATTGACAAAGGTTGTCATCCAATATTGTCAAAGTTAACCAAGTTTCCAGATTATAAAAGAAATAAACACTACTAATGAAGTCAGATTCAAAGATTAATTTGATAATAGAAATTTGATAAGTAAATATAATAGCTATTTCTAATTTAGATTCTTAAAATCATGCTTTACATATGCAAGAGATTAGACCTCTTTAGATTGTTGTTTTTGTAGTTTTCCTTATATTCATGCAATTTTTGCATAGGTGTTGTTTCTGAGTTATCACTTATTAATCATGCATCCTCTTGAATGGTTGAATACGGCTCCTTAAGAGCACTCAAAACCTGAGCTATCAAAGTATATATATCTGCATTGATTGATCAATATCCTTCTCTTCATTGTTCATTATTAATTATACCTTTATGCTTTGCATAGAACAGATGTGTCTCTTGCAATAGAGACGTTCATCCATAAGGCATGTCTCTTAGTTAATCAAACCCTATTAGTTATGTTTGTGAAATTACTAATCGTTGTATCTATTGCTGCCTTTTATACCATAAACATCTCAGAATTATCTTTATATTCCTAACTTGGCAACTTAGTTATATATATTCTTTCATTTACATCTCCCATATAAGCTTCTTGCAGTAGAAGAAGGAATCGATGACAATGAACTTCTTATCGCGTCCCTTGTGAGGCTACTGAGTTTATTTAATTTGCAGACGTCCCCAAAGACTTCCGCCAGCAGATGCTTAGAAGACTTCTCTTTTCAAGAGTTTCGCTTTTCTTAGTTGGTGTGTTGGTAGTATTCAATGACCCGCATTTGATGTGACCATTCATAAGACAATGATCAATGCAAATACTTTACTGAGATAATTGCAATCCTCCTCTGCAGGTGGCTGAAGTCCTAGTCAGCCAAATATGAGACTATGTGGATTTGTGCCCTCTGTAGGTAGAAATCCACGTCTTTGCGTATTTGTTTGCTAGTGAAATACCAATGTTGCCCCCCCCCTCCCCGAATTAGGCATCCCACAACTAAGTAGCCTTCAACCCAATAATGGCTTCCTTATAATATGTAGTCATCCACGACAGCTAGATGATCTTTGATTATTATTCCTTCAACAAATCGACTTCCCAAAGAGGAGTCAAGTGGGCTAGGGCAATCGGCTTTAAAAATGACTTCAAATATTTTAATCAAACTTCCTTTAAAGAAGTCGGCTATATAGTCGCTTCTGCATCTTTAAGTTATTTTGCTTTTCTGTTAAGATCATCTTCCCTACATTGATATTATGAGACGATAGTCTGATAGAAACATTAACACCAACATCAATAAAACAGTGGTGGCCGATTGTGTGGCCATCCCAGTCTGAAAGAAATAGAGGGGGAATGGAATGGGTTTCGTCATATGTTGTTCCCATATTCTATCAATGCCAAAATCACATATCTTGGCATTGAAATCTCCATTCACAAGAATGTCAATCAATTTAATGTCATTGTGCACTATAAACACTCATGCACCCACGTAAAGATATGTGAGTCCCCTTCAAAACATCAATGATGAGCTATCATCAATTAGAATAATCTTCAAGAATGGTCAAGTATTGAACAGGAAATATCTTCGAACCTTAGTCAATAAACAATTCGTGCATACATCGGTAATCAATTGTCCATAGGTCAATAAGCCAATAAAAGTAGATTATTGATCAAATGAAGTCGATCAATAAAAGGGAGGCTTTTCACAGTGCAATTATCACTTAAAATGGGTGTAATGGTAAAATCTTGATATAATCAAATGAAAGAGGCGAATGCCTTTATAGATTTTACAATACAAAGTTCTAAATAGGAAGTTTCTAAAAAGAAACAAAAGCAAACTAATATAATCTAATATATTACAATATTGACCATTAATAAATAAACTAAATATTAATTTAATACCCTCCCTTAATGGTCAATCTATCAACTACACCAAAATGCCCCCTAAATTTGACAAACTTATCCAGGCTCAAAGACTTGGTAAGAATATCTGCAATCTGATCCTCTATAGGAACATACTACAACACAACTGATCCATCTTTGACAAACTAGCGGATGAAATGACAATAAAGATCAACATGCTTGGTCCTTTCATGGAAGACTGGATTTTTAGCAAGTTTTAGTACCCCTTGATTATCACAGTATAAGGGAGAATGGCCTGCTTGAGACAATTGCAAGTCAGAAAGCATCCTACGAAGCCAAACTGCCTGCACAACTACAGAATCCCTCCCATCAAGTGGAGCTAAGGGAAGACAAACACCCAAGTCAGAAGTCTTCAAAGACTAATCCTCAAGGCTCATAGAAGGAGAAGGTAGATAGAAGGGCCCAGTAGTTTCATCAACCACAACATCACAACTGAAGATGAGACAATTTGTATCTACATCAATCAGCCTATATGCCTTATGATTCTCACTATAACCAATGAATATGAGTTTATGGCTTTTGGAATCCAACTTAGTGCGCTTAGCATCGGGATCCACACATGAGCACTAAAGCCAAAAACTTTTAGGTGGCTGATCTTAGGCTTGCGTCCAAACCAAGCTTCTTCAGGAGTCATCTTCTTAATGGCAAAAGTAGGCAACCAGTTCAAAAGATAGACTGGTTCAGCCCAAAATTTCTTAGGGACATTTCTATGCTCCAGCATAGAACGAGCCATTTCAATAATGGTGTGATTCCTACGTTCAACGACACCATTCTGCTGAGGGGTGTAAGGTGTGGTAAGTTGACGCTTAATGCCATCTGTAACACAAAAACTAAAGAAGTCAGAAGAACAAAAGTCCCCCCCATTATCAATCCAAAGAGTCACTATCTGAATGGCTGACTCTTTCTCAACTAAGGCCTTAAACTACTGAAATATACCGAACACCTATGATTTGTTTTTAAGAAAATACACCCACGTTCTTCTACTAAAATCATCAACAAATAACAAAAAATACCTACAACTAGTAACTGAAGGAGTGTTCATTGGTCCACATACATCAACGTGAACTAACTGTAATACCTTGGAAGCTCTCCATGTGTCACCATCAGAGAATGGAGTCTGATGCTGCTTTCCAACCTGACAAGCTTCGCATACTCCATGATTCTGAGTCTAAATCGCGGGTAGACCACCAACCAAATTATCTCTAGATGGCTGAGAGAGATAATGTATATTCCGGTGCCCATAACGTTGATGCCAAAGATTGTTGATGGAAGTGCTCCTAGCTGCCATAGCGTGCTAATAAGAATCACCAAAATCAGCAAGTCTATACAGACCATGATCTTCAATTCCCTGAACAATTGTAGTGTGAGTCTCTCTATCAACAATGTTGCATGTATGCATGTTGAAAACAATATCTAGCTGAGAAGAATGACGCATAATTTGACTAACAGAGAGAAGATTAAGCTCCATGCCCAGTACATAGCATACATTGAGAAATATTAAATTTCTCCCACCAGATGTCATTTGGACGTCGCCCTTACCAACAACTATATATTCTTCACCACCACCAAAGATGACGGAATTGGAACAAGCCATATATTTCGTGAACCAATCTCTCCTGTTTGTAAAATGCTGAGAGGCGCTAGAGGCGATGTAACATGCAGATGATTTGACACGATCTGCAGGACGTTTGGTTATCAGTGCATAAGAGGTAGATGCCATTCCTCCCGTTTTCCAAGAGCACGGAAAAAAAAGGTAAAGTCAAGGTCAGATGACACTAAACCCTAAACACTTAGTTGGGATAACTCGTCAAAAAATTCCAATTCTAAGCAACACCCATGAAACTTCAGATGACCAGCCACAAAAACATCAAAAAATGCAAAAATCCATCAAGAACATGGTTAAAAAACTCATCAAAAAACAGAAGCCCAGCAACAAAGATAGTTGAGAACCCGTGCCAAAAAAAAAAAAACTAGATAAGCCGCGCCTTGCAAAGAACAACGAAACTCAAAAACTCAGTTGCCCGTCCAGAGAAAAAAGCAGCGCCCAGAAATCTTGTCACACGCAATAGCAAAAAAGCCAGAAGGGTCTCAAGAAACGTGCGCGAAAACCCTTAGTACAACGCCAAAATCACGTGATAAATTGCTTAGAGAAAACATGGATTTAACCAATGCAATTTTTCTTCTGATAAATCCGCGATTTCAACACTAAAAAAACCACGCAATTTTCCTACTGTGATAAATCCACAATTAAATCTCACGAAATCCGCACGGAAGAATTTTCCAAAAAGAGACGCGATTCTTTTCCTCGAAGCAAAACACGATTTTTGCTAGAATGAAGTCCCATGGACTTCAAAAAAAAGAAGTCGCATCAAAACAGAAGAAAAATGCAGGAAGAAGTCACTCTCAGAAAATCCAAGGCCCTCGCGATTTCTTTAGAAAAAGAAGAGCGCCAAAAATTTGAAAAAATTTCGAAAAATCATTTTCCCGCTCGACCCGCTTTGATACCATGTAATGGTAAAATCTTGATATATTTGAATGAAAGAGGTGAATGCCTTTATAGATTTTACAATACAAAGTTTCTAAATAGGAAGTTTCTAAAAAGAAACAAAAGCAAACTAATCTAATCTAATATATTACAATATTGACCATTAATAAATAAACTAAATATTAATTTAATAATGGGATATTACAAAGGCACTCAACTTCAACTATTTATCAACTCCTCTTACTAAGCAAATTAAATCACTCGTGGCTCTGATACTAATATAACACATTCCCTTGACTTTAAATGATTACATATATTTGATAAATAGATAAGAACATAAATATTATAGAGTTTTTCTTAGCAAGTTCGTACAAGTGCAAGCTAAGAGCATACTAACTATTGAATTCTCAAACTTCTAATGCCTAATGAGCTCACATCACTTGCATTTATACAAAGGATGCAAGAAGATCAATGGTCCAAAACAAATATGCTTGATCTACGAAAGGAGATTACAAAGAAGCATAGTAACAAAAGTTACAGATAAATATTCCTAATAAACAGGAAAAGTGAGCATTATTATAGATAGTGCAAAGAACTCATTTTGGTTAAAAAAGTTCTTAAGAGAGGATTTGATCTTCGTTTTGTTTGTTGTGAACCTAGTTTTTTATGAGCACCTAGGAAAGTCCCTATGTCAATGATTTAATCATGTTTGGTTTGATCTTTTGCTAAGGTAATATCCAACTTGAAGTTTAAATTTGAACTGTTATAAACCTAACTTGAATCTAGAGTTTATGTTAGATATTTATGCAAACCATGTGGCATGCAAAACTCCTGGCAAGAATTTCAAGACTTCAAGTTGTTTTGGCATCCAATGTGCATTTGAATGCACTATCACAACCATTCAATGCTAAGACACTGGCATTTACTCCCTTGGAACTCACTTGGTATGCATGGTAACTAGAGTTTGTGGAGAGTTAGGGATTTGGGGAGTTGAATTGAACTTTGAGTTTTCATTTTTGCATCCATGCATGATCTTGTGGTAAAGCCCTACCTATTTTTTATAAATTCCTAATCATGCAAGAAAGAGATCTTCATACAAATCTGGTTACACTCATGAGAGATCTTTACAAATGAGACCCTAGCAGTCTTTAAAACGATTTTTTATAGTTGATAAGGGTTGCTTCTTCGATTGGATGTTTTTGTCTGATTTATATTGGTATATTATTTGAGGAAGTCATAATGACTCCTAGTTTTTCAAGCATATCAGAAGGTTGGGAGAGAATAATTGCTCATGAATTTCTTGGTGAAGTGAGACAACTTTATAGAAAGCTTGGTTCCTAGATTGGACTCAGAATCTTCAGTCAAGGCTCACTATTGGTACTTTTATCTTGTTTTCCCTTCTTTTTGTGGCATGTCTTCAACCCATTGGCTCTCTATTTTGTTTAACATGTTTTTTATTGTAAAGGATGTATATATATTGAATATCTTCCGGATAAAGTCATGCATATTCATTATTATGATCAAAAACCCTAAGTGGATATGGGGATTTAGTTTATGTTTGTGTTTTGAGATTTAATCTTTATAAATCTTATTTCATGACTATTCTTACCTTAGCGCAATGAATAATATTCTCAATCAGATGTGTTGCATTTCCAATTCAAGAGTACAAACGAGATTAGGTTGGGTTTTGTTAGCACCCCATCTAACTGTGTTCAAATTTGCTTGAATCCCAAATCCTTTGTGCATTTAGACTTCATTTTGCCCACCATTTATAAATGATCTAAAATAATTTCCAATGGGTCTCCCTTGGTCAAAGTTTTCCTTAGTGTTCTCCATCACCCCCATGCGACTACCAATGTGTTTGAAGTTGCAAAGGTCCCAAATGTTCTAAGCATGGGGTGCTTCAAGTCGTTTTTCTAAGTGTATGCAAATTGTCAAACTTTCAAACTTTCCCTTATCAACATGCTTTTCCTTCGACCCCAGGACTTTGACACTTCACACGTGGTTATCTTTCGAAGTCATGATCTCAGTCGTCCCTTCAACCATATCCTTTGTGGTATGAGTTCTTCGATATCCCCAATCGCCAACTTCCGACATTTCCTTCTATATATTTTATTAGAGTCAGAAATGCAAGAATACCCCTACCATGATACCTTGGGCATGAGTTATAATGTATTTACAACTCTTAATCCCCGACATTTCCCAATGTGTTACCTTATTGGGTTCGTGAGTTTAGACCTATCCCTATTTGAATGTTTTGCAAGATGAATCTCGTGGTATCTGCAATCCTTGACTCTTCATATGCCCCTTCATCTATATTTTGGAGTTGGTGATGTGAAGATATTTCTATTTGTTTTCTTTGAGCATGAAGTATGGTGTAAACCTGTAACAACCACCCCCTATATTTTGAAAACTGTTGCTGATTGTTATGTCTTGCTGATGTGTTTTGGTTTGTCTTTGTTTCACATGTTTTCATCAGTGCATGGCATACATATGAAATATTGCATAGATAGGAAAATACCAAGGAATAGCATTGCTTTTCACATTGGACCATAACATATCATAATGGCAATTGATTACAAGTAAAATCGGACTTAAATGAAGATGTTTCAGACCTGGCAATGATGGTTATCAGACCTGATAACAGTCTCACGTGGGCAGCAGATTACATACAACTCCTTATGAGGGTCACCAAATGATGGTACTATCAACCCACAACACTCTCCTTCACCTGAGCCAACAATCACATGTAAAAAGGACTCCACGAACTCACTGTAGCAGACCCAGAAGTTGCTGTTCAACTGAGAAATGACTGAGAATGTCAACCCAGAAAATGTATGCCCCCCTAGGAGGGGCGACCAGCTCCCAAAATTCCAAACTTGAACAATAAATTCAAACCAATGCTTGAAATGAGGCACCCAGGTTAAAGGAATTCAATGAACCAATACCCAAAATGATTGGCCAAGCATGCATGGAGTTATAAATGGATTTTCACCTTCAGCCACTGTGAAACAGAGAGTTTCCAGAATTCTGGAAACGCAAATCAGATGTCAGAAAAGCTTCAAAAACACCTCCAAAATGAAGCCAAAGATCTAGCATGCCAAAACCTTCCAAACCCATATCAGAAAACCACGAAAATCTTCATCATTCCTCCTACAAAATGTCTGAAATCAGACCCTATGAACACCCAACTGTGATCCCTGAAGTAGAATCCCCTCTATCCGGCTAGGGTCAATCTCTCACCACCAAAACCAGCTCCAAACTGTGAGGGTTTTCCTCCTCAACTCGCAGCAGTAGAACCCTGGAAACATTCCAGCAGCATCCTGTTATGTTGCCAAATAAAAGATATCCAAATGAGACCCAAAGTGCTGCTTATATAGAAGTGAGAGGGAAATTAGGGCAACTTTACTTTGAATTATTTTCCCTCCAAGACTCCCATGCCCCCTTCATGAGCTTTTTTCATTTTATTTAAAAACCCTTGTCTCCCAAATGTGGCATCCACCTTTTGAGGCATAAAATAAGCCTTAATTTTATAAAATTTATCTTTATTCTAGGCATCCAACATAAAGGTGCATTGTCCCCCTTTTTAAAAACAACGTTACTCAACTAGGCCAAGGGGGGCTTTTTTAATGTTATAAGTTATAAAATTACCTTTAGAAAACTTAAGTAAATAATTTTCCAAAACATTAGAGCTCACTAGACAACTGCTACGCACTGCCCAAACTAGAAACCCTGCACTACACTCCCGCCAAGACCAGTTACTAAAAATAGTGAGTGGATCAAATCACCAACTAGCCAAAAATGGAGGACACCGAAAATAGGGAACACTACAACTCCCAACCCCTAACCCCAACAAGTGATCCTACTTCCACTTGTTGAATAGTTCCAAAGTTCTTTAACTCGCTGCCATGCTGCCAATCACACATTAGAGGTTCCCCAATTCATTGAACATTCAAAACTTCAACAACATCCCAAGAAACAATACAAACATGACAAAGTGGGATCTTGGCAACAAGTTATGAAGTTCACTGACTTACCAAAATGCCACCAAGGTTCGGAAAGGTTCAAAATCACCGACAAAGCTCAAGCTCAAGGTTTTCAAAGCTCATGCGTTGACAAGGTCACAAGTTAGTGAAATCACCAATATGTCAACAAGTTCCAAGACGATGATGCAATAGTGTGTTTGTGAGTTCATGAACTCACTAATTTGTCAAAAACTAGCATAGAGTATGTGTTATCCTCAATCACCGATTCTTGGTAATTTCATATATCTTTCAGAATCAGTGATGCAGGGGTATTCTAATTTTCTTGATTCTGGCAATGAGTTATAAGGTATCCCCAAACTCCATCAACTAGTATGAATTATGTGGTATCTCCAAGCCCCAATCCTCAAAACTTTGCAACTCCCACATTTTGCATTATTCACTCCTCCCCACCTCCCTACACAACCTAGGTCACCATTAATGACCAAATTTGATGCCACGACTACTCCAAGGAGGTCATCCAAAAATAGTTGTTCATCTCAAGGGTGACAATTCACATGCAATTTCAAGTAATGGAAGATGAAGACAACCAATGCAATCATTAATGCAATGGTTGAGTTTTAGTTCCCAATGGTCCTCTCACCTATTCAAGCCATCAATCTCATGAATTTCATGGGCTCTTCCTTGCCTTGCAAAACAAAACAAAGGATGCATTAATGAGCAAAATGGCTGCAATCAAAAAGCCAAAAAAACCCACATGTCTCAAGGTACTCGCAAACGCCTCAAACACAAGATTTCATGTACAAAATCTCCAGGAAGGTGATTCATATAGACATGGGCAACCTCTGCAAGTACAAACAACCTTGCCCCTTTTCCAAAGTGGCTTGGCGGTGGTTGAAAGGTACATATTTCTAAATCTTCACTATCCATATAGGGAAAATTGGTTGTAAAGCAAAAAGGAGAGAAAAGTTGTTACAAACCATTAGGGTTTCAATTCCCAGCAAAGGGTGTTATTTCTAACAATTTGGACTTCATCCCAAATGTGTAGTGAAACATAGTAAAATATACAGATTCAACATTACTTGAATGGTTCCATGTATATTGTGTAAATTTTGGGTGTTATTTCTAATTAGTTAGCCAACTAGATGACTATATAATCCTTGCAAAGTTTTTGTAAGGTATCTTTTTAGAGTTATATAAGAAATGTATGGCGTTTATTCATGAATTACTATGTTAGATTCTTTTAACATTCTGCAATTTCGTTCATCTTCTCATCTGTATGCATAGTACCTAGCTTATGTGTAGGGTTTGAAGGTGTACTCTTCGGTAATATTTTCACTAAGGTGTTAAACTGAGGCTCATTGATTGCATCCTTTTGTGAAAACTGAGGCTCTATCGCCCAGCTGGATATAGTAACCCATTTGCTTCATACTCAAGCTCCCATCACACCAACACACAAAATAAATCAATTTAACTTCATTTTTTATTGTCTTGTAGTTAGTCTTTCTCAAAGCCACGTCCAGATGTGCATTACAGCATTAGGGGCTATTAGGAACATATCCTTAATCACTTGATATGGTAGTTCATCTTAAAGGTACAGAACCTTGTAATGTCAAACCAACATACAAATACAAAGTGACAGCCTAGTAGGAGAATACTATGCATTGGGTATGGCTTGTGTCAAAGTATATATTGATTTCCTATAGCAATATCCAGTCTAGCACCTTAGGGAAGCACACCTTAGCCTAGCATAGCCAAAAGTCGATGAAGTTCTTACCCACCGTAGTAAACTGGTCCAAAGTTGCCCTACCTAAACAAAAGTGTGAACTCTTCCTCCCTGACTTTGACAAACCTGGCACTCAAGAGAAGCTTACCTTTTGGGACTTAGGGAATCACAACTCTAAGCACCAACAGGTTTTGTGGTAGTTGTGATATAGAACGTTGATTTAAAGTGTTGATCCTTTTGTGTTCTCAATGACTAGTTAGAGTATGCAAACCAAAGTTAAAGTTTTGTCACTTACTGTCTATAGTGGGATATATCTTGTTTATTAAGGATTGGGTTATGTTGTGACCTAATTCACACATCGCCCCATTGCAAATGGGGACCCTAGTCGTTTGCCTTCTTGGGTTTTGTCATTGCATCTCGGTCTTGTCTGGTCTTTGTTTGGGGGTTTAGGGTTTGAGTTTTGAATGGTCACCAGAGTCAAGTGAGGGAATTTGAGCCTGGATCATTGTGCAAACATCATCATCATGCTTAGGAGTCCCGAGGGACGAAGATCGACTGTCGTTTCAGTCAATTCTGACATCCCCTACTTTTGGGGGATTGCCCCTCCGGACTCCCTATTTTTTAGGGACTTTATTTTTGGCATTTTTGGCCTATTCTGGACTTCCTATTTTTTAGGGGCTATTTTTAGAAAGTTGCTATTTTGGGAAAAGTTTCTATTTTTGTCAGGGTTCCTATACTTGGAAAGTGCCCGAATTTCGAAAATCCACTCAGAAGTTCCAAAAGATCAATAGAAATCAGAGAAAATCAATTTGAAAAATTTATGAAATCCATGATGAAAATCAGAAAATTGATGAAAATCTGGAAAAATCAGTCCAAAAATCACAGAAAAATGTTGAAAATCTGGAAAAAATCTGAGAAAAACTGAAAATCATGGCGAATTTGCTTAAGCATGGAGGTAAGAATTCATGGAGGCATAGAAGGAAGACTGAAAATTTAACCAGCAAGCTGACTGAAGAACAAAATCAATGGCAAAAGCTTCAGCCAAGTCCGCCATGGAGAAAAAACAATGGCACAAGTCAAAGCCAAGTTTGCCATGGAGATCAAGCAATGGCTTGGCAATGTGCCAAGTCCGCCCAGCATATTGAAGAATGGCATGAACATGAGGTAAGTCCGCCTTGACATGGAATGAGATTGAGGCAAGTCCGCCTTGGAAGAAAGTTTGAATGGCATAGATGAAGGTAAAGTCCGCCCAGCAATGGCTTGAAGTCTAGCAAAGTCCGCCCAGCTCATAAGAAGATGGCACAAGTATAGGTGAAGTTTGCCCCATGTTAGATGGCATGAAGTCAAGACAAGTCCGCCCAGCAACATAATGAAGAATGGCTTGGCAAAAGGGAAAGTCCGCTCCAAAAAGAATGGCAAGGAATAAAGCTAAGTCCACCCTCAGCAATTTGAAATGGCAAGAACATATGCCAAGTCCGCTCCAAGATGGCACAACATGATGGAAAGTCCGCCCATGACATTAAGTCAAAATGGCTCAACACAAGATGAAGTCCGCCGTATGTCTTGGCAAAATGGAAAGATGACTAGCAAGTCCGCCATATGGAGAAGTGAAGTGGCTTGATGCATAAGCTAAGTGAAAATTGAATGGCAAGACTATAGGCTAAGTTCGCCTTGGAATAAAATGCATGGTTTAACAATGAATGAAGTCCACCATACCAAGTAAAAAAAAAAATCGAAATGTTGCCTAAGCTTGGACATTGAAATATTAAATATGCTTGGCACCTTGAGAAATTCGCCACACTTAGTTAAAATGAAGAATTTTTCCTAAGTCTAGCATACACATGTTTAAAAAAAAAATTCGCCTGAGACTTAGGAAGATAAAAAATTATGGCAAAATGAAATTGGAAGAAAAAATTTGCCTAAGGCAATGGCAAGAAAATCTTAAATGAAAATCAAATTTGCCTTCGATAAAAAAATAAATGCCATAAAATAAAGGGGTTGAAAACAACACATAAAATATTTATTTTTATTATTTTTATTTTCAACACCCCAAAGAGATAAACTTTGAAAAATCAAAAGTGGAAAAAGACAAAAAAACTTCACTGAACTGGCACATGATTTGGAAACTTTCCCGGAGACTGTCGTTGAAGATAAAAATTGCCATTCAAAAGCTAAGTGCAAGCCAAGTCCAGACTCAATTTAATGGAAACAATTGAAATTTGCTAAATAAGTCGAACTTCTCATCTTTATAATTGGATTCGCTTCTCATTTTTTCAATCATTCGATTTTCGAAAAAGTTGTGAGAAGAAAGTTTAGCTAAGGCAAGAAAGTTGAGAAAGTTTTAAGCAAAGTGAAGAAAGCAGATTCATACCAGCCAGCATTGTGATCACGACTATTTTATTTTTCTAGAGAGCCAGGCAAATTTATTTTCTTTACTTCATTTTGGCGTGAAAACTTCGTTAATTCTTTCATTTCTGGCATAATTCTTCACAAAGTTTGATTTGTCAATTAGCTGGAATATTTTTCGAGTAATTTAAATTTTAAATTTTAAATATTCTCTTTGTATCTTCTTGCAGATTTATTTTCAAGAGAATAAAAATGAAGTTTGCCAGCAAGGGTGCACAGTTGCAGTCAAAGATTAAATCCAAATGGGAGAACATTATGGACACCAACCTTGGCCATGTTCACTTCGATGATTTCAAGAAAAGAATGTACGGAAGTGATGGATGTTTGCCTACGCCAATTGCAAGAAGGATGAAGCGCAACAGTATTGTTCATGCACCTGGATTTCCACCAGCAAAAGAGTGTCCAGAGCTTATGGTGGAGTGTGCATTGCATTATAATGCACAGGAAAGACAGATAGAAGCACCTGATGGAAGAGTACTAGCATATTTGACCGAGCCAGCCATACAAGAAACCTTTGGGATTCTAGTTTACAACCGGACATCCTACCTTAAACTTTACCAAGATCAGCAAGACCTTTGTGCATCAAATATAAACAAGTCCTGGTTGCTGAAGCCCAGACCTACTGCCAAAAAGATGCCGAAGAAGTTGGCCAGAACAGATTTCAAAGAAGAATATGGAGACATCGTCTTGCTGCTAAATAGAATGGTAGGCAATCATCAGGGTGCACCTTTTAAAGCCTGGATGTATTATTTCATTGATGAAATAATTTCCGAGGTGAAGATGTTTAACTGGTCTAGAATGATCAGTGACAGTCCCCATGAGCAAATGGTCAACCTGGAGAAAACCAAGACCTTCCATATGAGCTCTTATGTCGTATATCTACTTGCAAGGACCTATAAATATGTTGGCTTGGTTTGCAAAGGTGTAGTTGGCAATGGCGAAGGACAATTCAAATCCTACGATTGCTATCCGCAGTTGCAGCTGAAGGAGAAATCACACTTTAGACGAGCACATGACGCCTTTCTTATGTATATCACTCGACTTCTCCAAGGCGGAGCACATCAGAGACTCACCCGTGAGGCCAAAAGTCTGATTGGCAAATATGGATCCTGGTTCATCCAGTTTCCCAAATTTACTTACATCAGGATTCAAGGATTTACAGGACGCCCATACAGACTACCCATTTACCCTACCAACAAAATGGTTTTGTTGGAAGTTCTAAGGCAATTGGAGACATATCAGAATATCCAAAGGCCAAAACAGAAGGCAGCTGTCACTTTTCCGTTCTTCATCGGCAATATGGAAGAATCATGTCCATCAGCACAGGCAACAGAGAGTGCTTGACTAGAGATGCAAAAATATCCGTTCATATCCTACAAGCCTAGGAATGACTTTGATCCACTCCATCGCATTGGAACTGTGGATGGAGAGAAATATAAGCACAGGATAGACTTAGAAGATTTTTGGGCCAATGCGGCTGATAAATATGATGTGAGGAAAAGACTGTGGTCATGATTGCCTCTAAATATGATAAGGGCGACTAAACTCTTCCAAGTACCTGATCAGCTGGATGATGATGGAGTATATGTACAGCCGGGCTTCGATGAAAAGGAGCCACTTCCTCCTGTAAGGTGGTCTAAGCCTGAGCTGGGTGACCTGGCAACATTCATGTGGCCTGTATTCAAATATTCCCAATGGTGGATAGACTAGCAAGTACAAGTTTTGCGGCGAGGGAATGTACAATTCACATATGAATTGATGGGTGATACAGAGTCATGTTCCTCAAATGTCAGTGCATCTCGTGGAGAATGACCAACAGATGCTGCCAACTTGAAAAAGAGGAAAGAGATTGATGACTCTGCAAAGCAAAACAAGAAGAAAACAGTAGATGAAGGACCCTCTCAAAAGAAGCACAAATCCAGGCCCCTTCATTCGGCTACGTCCAGAAATATAGATGAAATATTAGCCATGGAAGAAGAGTCTTGGGAGCAAGTCAAAATTCCTTCTCCAGTTAGAGATGTGGAGCCAATGCAATCGGAAGATGATGATCAGCCTTTTCCTACAAGCACGGAAATTCTAGAATCAGACGATGACATGGGCATTATGGATGGAACATTTGAAGAGGGAATGATTTCCGCCCTCAAAGGAATCCAGGAAGACCCATCTGTGCAAGAGATTCAAGATATGCCAGAAATTCAAGATGTGCAAGAAGTTCAGGATATGCAGGATGTCTAGGATCAACAGGAAGATGGAATTGAACAGTCAACCATCCCAGATTGGCTGAAAGAGAGACTAAAGATGAAGGCACCAGTAGAGGTACCAGAAGAGGATGACACTGCAGACTTCTTGGCCAGGCTAGAGCAAACTGCCACAAGAAAGCAAGCCAAGAAATTTTCTGCCATACAAAGGGATGAGGCTGGCAATCACACAGTACAGATAGCAGTGCCTACAGTTGATAAATTTCAAGATGAAATTCCCCCGAACGAATATGCCATCACAACTATTGACATGGATCCAACGACAAAAGGGCAAGAAGTTGAGGACTTGGATAATTCTGTTGCCACCATCAAGTCGAGGCTGGAGAAGGAAGTGGAAAAGAAAAGAGAGTATAAAAGGGAGATTGAGCGTCTAAAAGAGTATATCCAGCATTTAACCAGGCCACTCAATCAAGGTGAACAGTCAGCACCCCCACTTCCAAACTCTTCAAAAGAACTAGTTGGAAATTTTGAAGAAGAGTTGACTACAGCCAGAGAATCTAAAGACTGGATGGTTGGAAAGAAAGATGAGGCGATGGCATTCGCGGAGAAGCTGGCATATGTGTATGAGCAAACTCCCTTTCTGCTATCACGAGTTACAGACTTAGCGGAAGCATGGGATGGCCTCCAAGATATTCAGAGTAAAATTATCCCATGTCTTTGAGAGTTAAAGGGCATCCCGAAGCAAAGGTTGATTGATGACAGGATTATTGAAGCTGAAGCTGCATATCATTTCAGCGGCTAGTACTACGCACTGATTTCACTAGGAGAAGTCCTAAAAAGGGTAAAGCAAGATGGCGCCAAAGTTGAAGAGCAGGCAAAGGAGATTCGGAGTAAAATTTATCAAATGGCTGCATATATGCTTGACCGAGATATTGTTCGAAAGAAACACTTGCAGCCACAAAATTTAAAAGAACAAGTTCAAAGAATTTTCTCCACCACCTCTGGGCCAATCATGAAAGAAAATTTTACCAAGGCATTCAGCTTCATGACCATCAGAGATGCTTTCTTGCTGCATGAATCAAAATGGATGATCACCTTTGCAGAATTTGCCGAAAGTTTGGACTTGCTAGAATACAACGTCAATGCGCTGCCGGACATTGCCATGGAGGAAGTCAGCGTGATCGTGTCCAGATTCACCAAACGTAATGCTTTGCGAGTGGATAAGGATGCAACTCCCAGTGCCTGAAGTTCTCTCCAGTTAATTGATTGATGTTTAGGAAACCCTAATTAGGGTTTAGTTATGTTGAATCTGGGCCGTTCATCTCATTGTGATCTTGGCCATTCATTGTAATTTGGGAATTCTATATAAACCCCCCCCCCTCTCTCTCATTTCATAAGGAGATATCAAGAGATCAATAGAGAATTAGAGATTAGAGAATTCATTAGAGATTAGAAGAGATTGTAGAGAATAAGAGAGAGAGTTTTATGAGATTGTTGCAAAAGACTATCTTGATAATAAAGTTCATAATGCATGAGGTGCTTTGAATCCTTTGATTGTCAAATGGTTGCATGGTTGCATATTTCTCTTCCTCGTATAAGTAAATTTGAATTAGAATTTCATTTAAATGTATGTTAAGAGAAGGATATATTGATAACAAGGGTTAGCGAAACTTAGCTCATACTTTCTTTGAGTGGATGTTTTTCATTCAATGCGTAAAGTTAGACTGAGCTTTATCGTGGATGGTTCAACGTTTACTTCAAATGATGTTGTTCTATTGATGGTATTGTTCGTGGTGAAGAAATTTTAAGCACAAATCCCAGAAGATTGCACTTGCTTTATGTAGTTGTCGTTTAACGTGGCGAAACAAAGTATTGTTTATTTGGTTTCACTCAATCCTTGCCATCTCTTGATTTCATAGGAATAGCATAGGATTTCTAAACCCTTACTCTTTTTTCACTTTTTTTAATCTAAAGTCAGAAAATTCCAAAATGATACTGCATTCGCGTCTTTGCTTTTCTGAGTAACTTGCAAAAGTAAATCCCTATTGTGCCCCCAGCAAATCACATCAACCACAGAGCTTATCCACACTTAACTTAAACATTGGAATTGCCGTATGATCTTTCTTGCAGTCTTAGCATACGAGGTAGTTTTTCAAGAGGGGATATAGCGTCTTTGACACTTTATTCTAGAATGTTTGTTGTGTCATAAAACACGCATCAACAGGTTACTAAACCCTAGTTTCTTGTGAAATATATTATAAAGAATTCCATTTGAGAATCCCTGAATAAGTTATTGGTCTTGAAATGGGTAGATGCCATTGTGAGTAGACTGTGCTTGAAAAGAAACTCTAACCCTGAGAATGTAGACTTTGCTTGAAAAGAAACTGTCACCCTGAGAATGAAGACTGTCAAACATAAGTCAATTTTTATCTCTGTACTATGAAGGACCCTGTGCTAATGTTTCTATGGCATCATGGGTTTTTGTATGAAAGCAGTGATGATAATGTTTTAGGCGGTGAAAAGATGAGTGACATGTGACATATTTGGGGGTTTTTACAGTTCTATGTTATTTGGACTGTGAAATGATTTTGGATTGGTTTTTATCTTGCTGGGTTTTGTTTGGGCAACTATAACAGGGTTTTAAACCTTGGTGGGGTTATGAGATATGAATAGAACTTGTACTGTAAACTGTGAACAGTGAAGTGAAGTGAAGAGAAGTAAAGTGGGACTGTGAAAATTGATTGGTGATGATAATTTTTTTAAGACATGCATATCTGTTGATTGTGTTATTTTAGTCAATCATAAAAGCTTAGTGGATTTGACCCATATTTGTTCTATGACTGTAAGTTAATAACATGGATCTGAGGACTCAATCAATACTTCATTCAGAATTAACGGGTCAACTCAGGCAAGAGTTTGATTGATCTAAAACCTTGCCAATCTAACTATAGAGGTCCACATGGAGTTTGAACAGTTACTAGTTTGATTTGATCCTCACTCTCAAGGAGTCATTGCTCTAGTCACAGTGTGTGTTACTCTGTGTTCATTCAACCCTGTTGCATTAGCGTACTTGGAACTTTGGTAGACTCAGGTAGGAGGTGTAATGTCCCCATTTTATGACACCTTCTGTCTATTAGGGTTGATCTGGGAACACTTACTATTTTTAGTAAGTGTTATTTTAGCAGGGGGTCTGGTACAGTGCTTCAGCGTTTGGTGAGCCATCTCGAGCGCCTCAATATCTCTCCGGCTCAGGTTTCAAGGTGCATTAGTTACTATTTTTAGTACTAAAAATAGTAAGTCAATTAGGGTTGACCGGGCTTGGCAGGCTAGCTCTGGCCAGGCTAGTCAGTGTGCATTTTCAAAAGATTAAGTCACTTCAAGGGAACTATTTTAATATTTGAGTTTACCTTGGGAAATGTGCTTTAAAAAGTGACTTTATAATGTTTAATTAAAAAAAATGGGGACATAAGGGGGACTCAATTAAAAAAGTGACCAAGGGCGCCTAGACTATTAACTTCAAGTTGTTTTAAAAGTTAATTTATATTATATGAACCTTGTGTGCCCAAACTATGGAGGGAAAAGAATTAAAAATCAAATTAAATCAAAAGCAAATGAGTTTGGCGTACATTTTAGGGTTGCTAGAGAAACTCCGTTAAAAGATGATGCTGGAGGTTCATTTTTCACTATGGATGTTTGATTATTTTGGTGCTGTGGTTTGGAGCTTGGCTCTGAGCTGGATTTCGACTTGTTGAGACAAACGCCTCTTCAAGATCACCTTTCTTCATGTGTGAAAGACCACATCAAGAGAGGATTAGGGGAGCTTCATTCAGGAGCTTCAGGTGTGCTTCAAAGTTGCAGGTTTGGACTTGGAAACGAAGATTTTGATTATATTGTGGAGTGATATTGTAAGATTTTTGGCCTGTGATGATAAGGTATTGATTTTGGTGAAGAATATTGGATTTTGGTGATGATTTAATTGATTTCTGGGCACTTCATTTGTCCACCTGAAACCCACATTTCTGCTCATAACATTGAGGAGGAATTTTATATCAATCTGGGTATCATTCCTATGGAAGAGGCTTCTCAAGGTGATCCCGTTGAGCTGTAGATGGCTTTTTTTGAGCAAGAAATGGATTTATTAGGGCAAATCGAACTTTGCAGGAGGGCAGCCTTTGTGTGAGTCAATTTACAGCTTACATTCTGATTTGGTTTAGCTATGGTGACTGGAGTTGTGTGTTTTCAGCCTGGGAGGCGTGGCTCTAGCAGAGGGATAAGGTTTTGAACCAGCCCATGATCATTGCTTTTGATGGAATTGATCTGGACTGCAGCTGGGCGTCTACAACAGGTCTGAAAATGCCCTTTTTCTGAAGCCTGTGTATGTTTCAATCTCAAATGATTATTGAGAGTTTCAAGTTGCGATCTATCTAGCGTATTTTACTCTATTTATGAACTTGTCAACAAATATATGCACATGGAGGGAGTGCAGCAAGTGAGAGCTCAAATACTGCTGTTGAAAGTTTCAAAGCAGGTCTGAACGTCATTCTCTAAGTCTGAATATTGTCTTGAAAGAACTCAAATTTTCTGTTATGTTCCTTGAGTAATATATAGTCTGAAAACGTATCTATGCAACTAGTTCTTTCTGGTATTCTATCTTTGTATTCCATGTTATGTTCATTCTGTAAATGCAAACAATAATTGGCACTTGAAACTATCACAAAACCGTCACAAGAACATTGCAAGTAACACATACAAACTGTCAAAACAGCAAACAGCAAACAGAGGAAAACTCAAAAAAATATTTGGGGGTCTTATATTACAGAAGTTTGGGTGGCGGTCCTTTGGTTGGGTTCATTTTGCACCCCCACCCTTGAAAACTGTGACAAAAGCTGAAAGACTACAGGAGTTGGATATGATGAACCTGTTTTGACTGTCGTATGCATCAAGGACAGTTATCTGGGAATGTTTTTCTTGTTAATCCTTACAATTGATAACAGTCAATATGTAAATGGAAAGGATATAGTTGTACCTTCCTTCTTCCTGTTGATTACTTGAAGTGTATAGATGGCAAGGCTTGAACTTGGATTGCCTGAAACTAAGATAGTTTCCTTTATCATTATCTTTTATTGGCATTCAAGTCTGAGACACAAATTTGTATGATGAGATTCTTATTGTACTGTAACCTAATATTATCCCCTGAAAGAGAACACAATGTTAAAAATTGATATCTATAAAAATGCAAACCATCCTGGAAATAAAAGATAAGGCAAGGTTTATTATTAAAAATTGCTTATTGTTAATATGCAATATTTGTTACGGCGGTTCTAATAAGCTTGATTAATAAGCATTAAAATGTGTCTCAAAAAGAGTTCATAAGTAGCTAATGGGAGCAACTGAATGGTACTATTTAGATTTTTCTTTCTTAAAATTATATGGTCATTACAAGCTGGAGTTTATGATCCAATTATTAATAAAGCTTAGGAATGCTTTACTCCTGTTGTTTCTAAGAAAGGAAAATATTAGCTTGAATTCACCATTACAGTTAAGTGATGTTATGAAGTTGAATCTTGCAATGTGTTTATACACTAGAGGTATTTAATATAATAAACAAACCATTTCTGTTGAAGTTAGAAAATGGACACCTATAAGACATACTACTATTGATTAATTTGAAAGAAGAAAGCTCTGTGATTTAAGGAAATACAGTGAGATTAAGATGGATAAGGAATCTACTTAGTAATCAATGAGAGCACAGATCTCTTGGGATAAATGGGTTTATGTCATTAGACTTGAGTTAAGTTGAAATACATCCTATACCCGATCAGGAAATCAATGAAGCAGAAAGTTCCCTGATGTAAATTGGATGCTCTGCTTGAATTATCTTGAACTTAACTCTCCAAAAAGGAAGAGTCGGACCTAGTGAAATTAAGGTTAACTTGAACTGGAGTAAGTGATTGTACTTTACTCTCCTCAAAAGATCATATTGATGAAATATGAAATAATGCAGATTGGTACAATAAACAAACGAACATATTAAGAATTCAGCAATAAATCAGAAATAAGGTTTGGTCTTTAAGATCACTTGTTGAACAAGACACTTAAAATGTTACACTTGGCAATGAAACAAACCTTGTAAACACTAAGAATGAACTGATAAGCATCATGCTGTGGTATATGCATGTAATAGCCTCAGGATCTGACTCTTTATGAAAAAAAAATTAAAAATTAAAAAGAGGTTCTGGTGTTGCGTTGTTATTACAACAAATAGGACTTTGACTATGAAAACAATCCGCACAATATCCTATCTCAAGCCAACATCAAAACACAACCTTTGAAACCAAAGAACCTCCTTATGAGCCTGAGTAGCTGTCATGTACTCAAATTCCATAGATGAAAGAGCAACCACAAATCGCCCCTTGCTCATCCACCTACCTACGCTATCAAACAGGTTAAACACATAACCACTAGTGCATCAACAAAAACCTATGTATTCAGCCCCTTGCCCAAATTAGCTCCTCTTTGGTACCAAATAGAATACTCTAAAGTGCCATGAAGATATCCAAAATCCTCTTGACAGCAGTCGAATGTTCTTTGCCCAAATTGGACATAAACTTGCCCAAGACTCATACTGCTTGGGCAATATTTGGTCTTGTACAAACCATCACAAACATCAAGCTTCCAATAGCACTAGCATATGGAACATTATACATAACCTCTTTCTCATCCTCAGTCTTAAAACATTGTTCCGCACTCAACTTTGTTTCCAAGGCAATAGAAATACACACTGGCATACAGTCTTGCATCTTGAAACACTACAACATGAAGTTATCATACTTTTTCAAACTCAATCAAAATGTTTTGTCATCTCTATCTCTCCTAATTTCCATTCCCAAAATGAACTTTTCAGCCCCCTAGATGTTTCATGTCAAATTATCGTGAAAGTTGAGACTTGAACACCTTGATCATATCCCTATTATCATTGCTAAAAAACATGTCATCAACATATATAATGTAATGTCCCCTTCTTGGTCCTAAGCTTTTCAGTGACCGTTAGCCTATTTCCGGAGTCCCGTAGGCTATTCGGAGGCGTTCCAGGGGATTCCAAGATTCTTGGAGGATTCTTGCCAGCACTTTCAAGGTGTATTTGCAGAGGTTTGCTAGAGTGTATCCTTGGTGGGCAGGATGGCTATTTTTAGCAATGTCTATTTTTAGTACCTATTATTTTTAGTGAGTTTCAATTGCATCTCAGTTTCGACTAGTTTGCCATCTAGACACACTTACTATTTTTAGCAATTTGCTATTTTTAGTAAGTGTTATTTTGGGCACTTGGTCCTAGCAGCAGTATAGTGCAAGGTTTCCAGTTCTGACAATGGTGTCAGTTTCAGTTGTTGAGCTCTGTTATTTTTGGCAGTTCAATCATCCACCATCTTTGGAGTTCAAAAAAGGCAATATTATAACTTAAGTCATAAAATTCAAAAACGACCCTTTGTACCTTAATGCCTAGGTTTGATGACTTAAGTTATTTTTAAAAAGTGAACTTGCTCATTCTAAGGTGGACAGCAAAGTTGGGGTTCTTAAGTGAAAATCAAAATAAAATATTGTTTCCTTGAGATGGGTGTCCCATTTGGCGGGAAAAGGCATTCAAAATTTCGGAGCCCTAATTTCTACTTAAACCCCCCTCTATGCTCCCATTTCGTTATGCAATTTGATGATAACGAAGTGCTGCCAAACTAGTAACAGACTCCTTGGGCTTTGAGGACGAAAACCCTCAAGGTTCGCTCTAGTTTTGGAGTTGCAAGATACTCACTAGTTGGACGTGGGTGTAGCTTCATTGCAAGAGTCACAGTTGGAGCTTATTGGTGATGGCTTTCAATTTGCTTTCAGTTTTGATTTCTTATGATGTCTTCTAGCTATGTTTTGGTGTGATAACTCTTCTTGCAGAGGTTTTGGAATGTTTTTGGAGTGCTTTTCAGAAGATTATTGCTTGCTGGTTGTACCATTCATACATAGGTCAATCCAGTGTTTTTGCTTGTGCTGATTGGAGAAGGGCATATCATTTTGTGGGTATTGCAGCATATGAATCTACTTCCTTAGGCGCCCCCTTATGCCAAAGTGCAGAATTTTTGAAGGTGTTTGTGGTTTTTCCTAGCTGGTTGCCCCTCCTTGTTGGCCGTGCCATTTAAGGGGCTTGGTGCAATATAAGTTGTGTTTTCTGCCACTTTTCCTGCTGTTCAATCTGTTTTGGAGGCGCCTAGACCTTGTCTTTGCCTTGCAATCATCTTGGGAGAGTTCTATGGTGATTTGTATAAGGTTGTGACCATTTGGTAACTTGTTGGTTGGTATTTCAGACTGCTGCACCAACTTCATCAGACCTGCAATTTTACATCAGACCTGTAGCAGCAGCTTTTCAAACCTGATGCAGTCATTTGGAGGCCATTCCATGAGGTATACTTGGTAGTACTTTGTTGGGGAATACTTTATTTCATGTTGGGGTTCCATTTTGGGGTGTGTGCCAATATTTCCTTAGTATTTCACATTGTAGCAGCAGATTATGACATTCTGAAAATCTAATTGTAATGAGCTCATTGAAACACCGTTTTGGTGGTACCATTAGTGACTTGCTCTTTGATTATTGCTACTTACCCCACTAAACAAGTGGTTATTTCTAACCCCACTAAATAAGTGGCATTCCCATTGAATAAGCGGATGAGTTTTCTTTACTTTCATGTTATGCCCGCTGAATAAGCGGAGGATCTTTCTTTTGCTTGGTCGGCTAGCCCCCAACGCTTTCTTTGCTGGTTGTAATAACCACTGAATAAGCGGAGGTTTCATTTCCTACATTCGGAAATTTCATACTCACTACACTAAACAAGTGGTTTACTTCAGAAGCACCTAATTGTAAACCTTACCACCATATGCTCTCACCTTGCCCACATCAGGATCTGGGTGATCAGAAAGTGGAAGGTATTTGCTTTTAGTTTATTCTTGATTCACTCACCCCACTGAACAAGTGATTGCCTTCACTTAATACAATGTACACCTTGCCACTGTATGCTATCAACTTGCCCACATCGGGATTTGGGTGATGAAAAAGTGGAAGGTAGCTTAATTTTGTTGATTCTCATTGTTATTTTGGCTAACACTAATGGATGCAAAATTGAAAAATATTTGGGGTGGATATTACATATAAAGATAACAATAAAATAATTATCAACCAATTCAAAGTATAGACAACAATCAGATTTAGCTCTAACACCCAGGTTCAAAACATACATATCAAACTTGTGAGAAATTTCTTCAATCTACAAACCAAATTTTCCTTGTCTTTTACTACATAGTGCTAGGGTTGTCAAATATACTTTTCCTCCTCCAAATTTCTTCAATATTAAAATAAGGGTGACTACTTCAAGCTGTAGAGAAATTTCTTCAATCTACAAACCAAATTTTCCTTGTCTTTTACTACAGAGTGCTAGGGTTGTCAAATATAGTTTTCCTCCTCCAACTCTCTATGCAAAAACATTATCTTGACATCCATCAACTCAACCTCAAGGTCATTAGCAGCAACAACAAATAGCAACAATCTAATGGATGTAATTTGCAATAGGAAAGAAATCTCACAAAAATTGATTCCCTCAAAGAATAACCCTTAGCCACCAACCATGTCTTGTATTTTTCAATTTTATCATCATAATTAAACTTCTTCTTAAAAACCCATTTGCATCTTACAAGTTTCCTTCTTGTAGGCATCTAAAGCCAACTCCCAAGTCTTGTTCTCCTACTAGGCCATCACCTCCTCATCTATGACTTCCTTCCAATATTGGAGATAATTGCACTTTTAAAAAAGGTTTATTGATGCCAAGTAAAGATAGACACCTAAATTGGAAAAGTCAAGACTTTTATTAATATTTTACACTACTCCTCATGTGGGCATCCCTTTTGGAGGGAAAGGAGATTTTGAATTATTGAGTTCTTGGGCTTATAAATAAGCCTCTCTCCCTCTCATTTGGATATGTTGATTGATGATATCAAAATGCTATCGAAGTGAGGATTGAATCCCCTCAAGGGCTTTGGAGAGGAAAACCTTCAAAGTTGCTCTAGTTTCGAAGTTGAGAGATACTTCCTAGCTGGACATCAGAGTGGCTTCACTAAAGGGGCCACCATTGGAGATATTGGTGAAAGATTTTCAGTTTGTTTCTGATTTTGGATTGTTCTATTGCTTTCTAGCTATATGTTTTGGTGTGTTAACTCTTGTAGCAGCGTTTGGAAGCTTTTTGGTGGTGATTTTAGAAGATATTAGTTTGTTGGTTGTTCTTTCTTGCCCTAGGTCGTACTACATGATTGGATTTTGCAGATCGAAGAATTGGAAACCATTTTGTGGGAGTTGGCTCTTTGTTTTTCTCTTGCTAGGACAACCCATTCTGCAAATTATGGTGATTTCAGGAGGTGAACCTGATTTTTAAGGGCTGGTTGACCCTCCTTGGGAGCCGTACCACTTGTTGGAAGGGCATTGAGTATTGTGCCAGCGAATATCAGTCTTATTTGAGGCGGTTTGCATCTTGTTTGGGGACACCTAGGCTTTATCTTTCAATAGCAAGTGATTTGAGATCATTCTGAGGAGATTGGAGAGAGTTGTGACCATTTCTTGAGGGGCTGGTTGTGGTTTCATGTCCGCTGTTTGGGCATATCAGACTGATGCACCAGTCATATCAGAACTGACATACGCTAGTCCTTTCATGTTTTTGATGCCTAATCCATCTTATGTTGCAGGGATAACTTATTGTTTCATTGGGCATTCATATTGATATGTTATTCTCATGTTTTCATGTACTAGATCTCTCATTGTAACGCTGATATGGTAGTACCAATCAGCTATCTACTTTAAGTTATTTTGTACTTCACTCCCACTGAATAAATGGTCAAGTTTCCTTTCATTTCTTGTTGCCTGCTGAAAAATGGAAGTGGCTGGCTATGCCGCCAAGTACTTGCTTTCCTTTACTTTCCTATAGCCCACTGAAAAGTGGAAGTCGCTGGCTTTGCTGCCAAGTAGTTTACTTTCTCTATTGATTGGCTTTCCGCCAATAGCTTACTTGTTACTTCCAGCATTGATATTACAATCAAATCCCCTTACACCATATGCTCTCACCTTGCCCACTCTGGGATCTGGATGATCAGAAAGTGAAGGGTTGTTTTCTAGTTTGCTTATCTTTACGTTGGGCTAACACTAACAGGTGCAAGTTGTATGAAGTTTTGGAAAAAATAAGGGTAGAATTTTACAATGGCATCAGAGCTAAAGTTCCTACCAGCGTTTTAGAAGATCAGTAAATTTTGAGTTATGACAATGGATTTCAATAGAGTTGAAGATCAATTCAAGAGGCAATGTGAACAAGAGACTTCCCAACTATTTAAAGAGTACCAAAGCATGACAAATGAGATTAGAAACGCAGTTTCTTTTGACTATTTCTTGGGTTGTGTTGTAATCTTGAAACCTAGAAAGTTGGGTGTGGTTAAGTACAACAGAAGAACAATGAAAGAAAAATCAGAACTTGCCATTGAAGAAGGGTCAAAGAAAGAAGAAGTGCTTGTTTGTGGTTTGCAGCCCACAAGTAAGCATGAGGAAGACAAAAATCAATCAACAAGTATTGATGATGATGATGGGACTCTAAGTCTTAAAGCAAATGAAGGCACAAGCCAAGAGCACATGACACTACAAGATGATTGCAAGATGAAAAAAGAGTCACCTATTGAAACTGTGAATGAAGAAAGAACACATGAAGTTTGAGGGAGTTACCGTCATGGAATTTGATAAACCATCCATGATGGACCAGCTTCAAGGAGATATGAGTTTGTTGATTATTCCTCTAGAAGAACCTACCATTGCTTCATCACCCTTACCTTGTCTTGGCAAGGAATCAAATGTTGGCTTGGTTGACGTTGAATTGGATGTTGTTCACACATATGAGGGCAGTCCAAAAAATCCAGTATGTGGTGAACAAAGAGGTTTGGTTGGGACTGAGTTGACATTGCAAGATATGGAGATGAATGAATATCATGATGCTAGTACCAAAAAAATGAAGAGTAATTTATTCACAGAGTTATCCAATCATGAAGAGTCCAATGATCACATCTTTCTTGAACAAAGCAATCAGCCTTATAGCACTTGGGAACCGGGGGTGATGCCACCTACATATGATGAGGATCCTATTGGAAACAAGCAACACTGAGAGGGAGGGGGGTGAATCAGTGTTCTGCAAAATCTAACTTTATTATTTTGATCATTAACCCACTTGAAACATTCAACCAAGAGAAATATACAAAAACAGAAAGCAAATAACCATAACACCATAACACAAGGATTTTTACGTGGAAACCCTGTTAGGGGAAAAACCACGGTGGATGGTCAATCCACAATATAATCTGAGTATACTCAAAAAGAAGTTTACAAAATGGGAATGCACTTGCATTCAGGCGCACTGCCTAGAGCTCACTGCTCAAAATAGGAAGGCACACTGCCTTACAGAGATTTGGATTAGATCCAAGAGAATGAACTGGAAGAATAGCATCTACAAATGCTTAATTACAATTCCGGTTAGGCTCAATTGTTGATCTTTTGTCCTTCTGACTGATACTGCACTTTTGCTCTGCTCTGCTCTGACTCGCATCACACAATCTTTATGCGCAAGTGAAACTGTGCATAAAATTGCTCTAACACTCTTTTGATATTCGCAATGCACATCGACACACCACGCACACACACCAAAATAATATAATAGATCATACATATATGTCTATGTCTAACAATTTAACTGCAACAAGTCGGCTTTAATAAAACTTAAAAATATTAGCAAATGTCGGCTCAAAACTTAAGAATTATTCAATGCACATTCACAACGATCGTCCACAACTTAGCTTGGGCCCAAAACAAAATGATCAAACACAAAAATATTCAAATAAACATTCCTTGAATATCCGCACCACATTTTATGAACTGAGTCGACCCCAAAATACTAATAAACAGAAAAGTATCAACCGGATCTCCAAACTTACACGTGACTTGGTACGAGGCACTAAGATTTCCAGATAACACAAGAAATACACTGATGCACCTTTCGTGAGATCCACAACTCAAAATAACAACTAGAAATTTGCACGTGAATCGTTGAACACCAAACTGTCGGATGCTCTGTTCTTCCTAACTGTCCTCAATTTGACTGCCGGTATATAAGCAAATGATGTCATGCGGATCCAATTTCCGACTAGGGTTGCCATCAATGACAACACCAAAGCATAATTGCAGTGTCTCTTGCCAACAATCTCCCCCTTTGGCATTGATGGCAACACTTAGTGAAAAATGACTAAGCGTCGGATAAAAACCAATATGAATTACACTACCACTTCAAAACTTCAAAAAGAAACTTTAGTCTCAGCTCAGAAAAACAACTCCCCCTATGACTATTCATTTTTCACTGTACACTTCTCCCCCTTTGACATCAATGGCAAAAACTAGGGAAATGAAACAAAATTCCAAAACTGTATAGGCATGAACTTGTAACTTACAAAAGTTTGAAAATATCTGCAAAATCTTGCTTCAACACTCTTAAATTGTCGTCGCAAACCTTTTTGACTCTCCAAAATTGTTATGTGACCACACATTAAGTAAGATTGAGCTTCTGCAGAATCAAGATTCTCTGGGTCACTAACTGCCACAGCAGCTTTCGCTTCCTTCAAAGCATTCACCATTATCTCAATCTTCGGACTAATTAGTCCTCTGAGTTCACTTACTCTCCCAACAATCCTGTCATTTTCATTCTTCAAGCATCTAATTTTGTCAAGTAGAGATGTTACTTGACCTTCTTGTTGAGCAACATCACCAGCTAATAGATCAAAAGTATCAGAAATGATAGCCAATTGATTTTCAAGATCCTTCACCTTTTTCTCATTACCTTCAGTAAACTTGGAAAAAACCAAACATGCCTTATAGGCCTTTCCAACTTCAGATATAGAACCTTGAATGTTCTTCATGCAGGTGGCTAACAGATTCTTATCCTTTGCAATCACTTCCTTCAACCAACTAAGTCTTTTACCATTAAACTCTTTTTGCACTTTATCCTCAGCAGATTTCTCAAGAGACTCGAATTGAGTACTTAACAACATTTATGAGCTTCTCTAGCTCACTGGAAGAGGAACCAAACAGATCCATGACATGAGTAGGCATTAATTTCTTAGATCTCCAGATGCAAGGCTTAGCAATTCACTATCCTCTATGTGAGACTTCAGAATCTTCTCACTGGCCTTAGCTTGAGCAATTGATGTGACCTTCATCATCTAAACTGGGGACAAAGTGGATAGATTGATTGAGCTTTCATCCAATTCAAGATCAAAATCTTCCTGGTGCTCCATCAAAGATCTCTTCACTGCCTTGGCAGTGTCTCTTGCCTCCATTTTGATCTCCTTATCTTGAACTTTTTCTTCTTCAACCTTGGGTTCTTCAGAGACTATTTCCGGATTGCCTTTGGGTGCCTCAACCTCTTCATTTTGCACCTCCTTCTCCTCAGCGAATACCACCTTAGGAACTTCAGTTTCCATAGGTGTCTGTATTTTCCACTTTAGGAGGAATCTAAAAATCCTCAGCATCTGCATTTACTTCCTCATTTTCCAGAACATTTTTAGTATTCATTTCCTCAACATTAATCTTATTCTTTAAAAGAAACTCTTCCAAAATCTCCTTGGTTTCACCAACGACAGCATCAATTTCACCAATCATGAGTTTATTCACCCTTGTCTTGCTCTTAAATTCCGTTTTAGCCTTTTCAAGGAGTGAATTCATCTCCTCAATTGACATTTCTGCACATAAATCTACAAGAATTCTCTTCCTCAGATTCTCTTCTTCTGTTCTAGCACTTAATCTTCTGGACTCCAAAATATCATACAAACTCTTTGGTAAGCCAAACATAATCTCAACAAGAACTTTATTGAAAATGTTCATATGTTTTATTGTGGCTTCTTCAAGAATTCTTTGACCTGATTTATCAAAAGTTTCATACAATTCACAGAGGGGCTTAAGATTACCGTCCTTGATAACTGCATTCTCAACTTCCTCAACTAACATACCAGGTTTATCAACTTTTGCCTTCTTTTGCTTTTTCTTCTTTGTCGGAAGATTTGCTCTTGTCTAACTCGACAGCCTGAGTTCCGGTAGCTTTCATTTCTCTCAAAACTTCTTCTGATTTTGTTTCCTCATCTTCTGAAACAGGTTCATATGTTCTTGTGCTTTTATTCTTCCTCCGTTTACCGGAAGGCTTGTCTTGAGCTGGCTTGGCTGCAGGGGAACTCCTTGTAGATCTAGTGCGAGCAGAAGATGCTTCTGGACTAGCAGACTTTGTTTTTGCTTTCTCTTTTGCTACTTCTGCCTCTTCTCTCCTCCTTCTCACTTTTTTCAACTTTCTACAGGTATGCCCATATTTTCTGCAAAAACTTCTACCTCTTTTCTTACTCTCTTGACTATCACCGGTTTTTTCAATTCCACATGAACCTGTATACTTTTTTCTGCATAATTTCCAAACCTCTCTTCTCCTTGATCCAAAGGTGAATTCAGCAAGTATTATGCATACATTTTCAAAATGTTCTCCTCTATTTCGTATCCCATAGGCATGATCTATATTGTTCTGGGATCAGCAACTTCCATGTAACATTGGTCAATATCCACCATGAAACAGATAGTATCTTTGTATTGTTCCACAATTGAAGTGGGAATTCTTTCCTTGGCATGCATCATATTCTGGAAATTTTTGAAGCACCCCCAAAGGGTAGTATTTCTGACCTGACGATTACCAATTCCAAACAACATGTTCCTTATCTTAACAGCTATAGGCTCATCATTTTGCCAATGTACTTTTCCAACACCCGGAACCTCATCCATGAAATAGAAGGATAAACACAATAGCAGATTACCATATTTGAAAGTATTCTTCTTATCTTTCTTGATTTTGCTCAAATTCTCCATCAACTGACTTCTGAGCAACTCACACAAATCATATTTTGTATTTTGTTTCACCATCTCATAAGCTACATAGATGGTCGTACCGGATACAGAATTATCCCGGCTAGAATGGTATATCTTGTAGCCAATGACCATTGATGCAAATTTTACATCCACTTCAGCAATATCTTCTATTGTCATTGCCCTTCAATCCCATTGCGCACTTGTTGCCTCAATAACCTTCTCATTCTTCACGGATTTCAAGACTGGGAGTCTATCGGTGGAATTCAGACCCATGACTGCACATATAGCCTCTTTTGTGATCTTGAAGGGTAAATTTAGCCACATGAACTCAGCATGAACATGGTTCAAAATGTATCTAACCCATTCATTTTCCTTAAATATGGGAAATTTCGCAAACTGCATGAACTTCTTCTCTTCTAGGGTTTGAAATTCCGGCTTTACAATAAAATCCTCTCCAATTATATGATGGGAATACAGATTCATTATTTGAGAGCTTCCTAATTCTTCAATATTGGCATGTATATAAGCCCTAATATCTTTTGTGTGCAATACTCCGTACGGTACAGATGAAAACGCTCCTAAGGGCTCGGTCTCAACAGACTTATAAGGATGCCATTTGAATTTAGGACGGGCTTTGTCCTTCACCTCTACTACCAATGGAGTGGCCATGATTACAAAATCACAAATTCACAGGCTTTTCAATAAATACCTTTCCATCAGATCGGAGTTTAATCATAGAATCTTCTTCACGCTTTGAGTCTCTCCACAAATCAGCAAAGTTCACTCCAAGGCTCTTCAAACTGCTTTTCACCAAAATGCAAAGTGACAAATGAAGGATAGAAATGTTCTTTTATCGTCTGCACACCTAACCCTTCTTGTTGCAATAAATGTCTTTACCCTAATTCATCTGGTTACTCTGTTTTCATGCACTAAGACAAATAATTCTTCTGTGGATTTCCAAAACTCTATAATACTGCCTCCAATTGGGTTAAACATCTAAAAAGCATTGATCCACCTACTAGACTGGTCCACATTCCAGTATCAATTGCCTGCAGGGGGTTTAAGGATTTTTCTTCTAACACCTCCCCCTAGGCCAAAGGCCTAAAACTAATTCCCAGAGGAATTACTAGAAGTAGATTCTAGTGCTGGCATATTTCCTTCAACAGAGGAATTCTTTTTCACCCATTTCTTCTGCATTTGCCTCCTGATCACATTTGTAGTAACTTTCCCTTTTCCTTTGACATCTTGTTGTGTATTCTGTCTTACCGGACCTCTTATGTTCCAACAGAATCTAGCAATATGGCCAAATTTGTTGCAGTTTTAACACACAACATTTCTTTGTTCAAACCAATTGTTCCACTGACTTTGCCTTGATCTACATTGGTTAGCAGTATGCCCAAGTCTATTGCATGCATAGCATCTAATATCTCAAAAAAAGTTGTTCATCACATTCCTGCATTCATTAGACTTATGACCATACTTATAGCAATTAAAGCATTGACCTAAGAATGATGGTCCACTTGTGTTCATCCTGCTCCTACACTAAGAGGCCATATGACCGAATTTGTTGCAAGCAAAACAGTAGCCATTGTCTTTGAGCATTTGCTTGTCTTACCGGATTCCTTCTAACTCCATTCACCTGATTTCCTTGCCTGAATCTCCCTTGTCCGGATTTCTTTTATCCAAATCCAAAACTTTCTCCTTCATATCCAAAACCTCGCCTGTCACCATCAGTCCTTTGACCTTTAATCAATTCATCAAGTTTGGTTGAACTGCCTTTGAATTTCTCCTTGTACTCATTTGCAGCATTAAGTTCATCTCTGAGATCATCAAGTTGTTTTTCAAGCATTTCCGCATTGTTTTTAAATTGTACCAATTCATTGTCCAATCGGATGCATTGTTCAGATTTTTCTTTCAAGGATTGAGCAAGCTTTTCTTCATTCTTCTTTCTATCTTCAATTTCCTTGGTCATTTTCATCATCATGGATTCTATCTCACGCTTCAAGGCAGTATTTTCTCTGGAAAACTTTTCACACTCTTTTGTTTTCTCCTTCAAGGCATGACTGAGTTGTTCATCCTCCATGCTTATGTTCTTCTACTTGAGTTGATCACATAATTCCTTTCTTTTCTCCCTTGATTCATTGATTTTTTCTTTCAATGACTGGATGAATTTTTCTGCATTCTCAAGACTTTCCTATAGTTCCCGGTTCTCAGACTTTGACTGGTCAAGATCATCCAGGGCCACCATAAGTTGTTGTTGAAGACTACTTGTATCCATTGTAAACACTTTCCAAGATCTCCCCAAGCTGTTAGACTTCTTCCGAGAAACTAGCTCTAATACCAATTGTTGGAAACAAGCAACACTGAGAGAAGGGGGGGGGGTTGAATCAGTGTTCTGCAAAATCTAACTTTATTATTCTAATCATTAACCCACTTGAAACATTCAACCAAAAGAAATATACAAAAACAGAAAGCAAATAAACATAACACCATAACACAAGGATTTTTACGTGGAAACCCTGTTAGGGGAAAAACCGCGGTGGATGGCCAATCCACAATATAATCTGAGTATACTCAAAAAGAAGTTTACAAAATGGGAATCAACTTGCATTCAAGCGCACTGCCTAGAGCTCACTACTCAAAATAGGAAGACGCACTGCCTTACAGAGATTTGGATTAGATCCAAGAGAATGAACTAGAAGAATAGCATCTACAAATGCTTAATTACAGTTCCGGTTAGGCTCAGTTGTCGATCTTTTCTCCTTCTGACTGATACTGCACTTCTGCTCTGCTCTGCTCTGACTCGCATCACACAATCTTTATGCGCAAGTGAAACTGTGCATAAAATTGCTCTAACACTCTTTTGATATTCGCAATGCACATCAACACACCACACACACACACCAAAATGATATAATAGATCATACATATATATCCGCGTCTAACAATTTAACCGCAACAAGTCGGCTTTAATAAAACTTAAAAATATTAGCAAATGTCGGCTCAAAACTTAAGAATTATTCAATGCACATCCACAACGGTCATCCACAACTTAGCTTGGGCCCAAAACAAAATGATCAAACACAAAAATATTCGAATAAACATTCCTTGAATATCCGCACCACATTTTATCAACTGAGTCGGCCCCAAAATACTAATAAACAGAAAAGTATCAACCAGATCTCCAAACTTACACATGGCTTGGTACAAGGCACTAAGATTTTCGGATAACACAAGAAATACACTGATGCACCTTTCGTGAAATCCACAACTCAAGATAACAACTGGAAATCTGCACGTGAATCATTGAACACCAAACTGTCGGATGCTCTGTTCTTCCTGACTGTCCTCAATCTGACTGCCGGTATAAGCAAAAGATGTCATTCGGATCCAATTTCTGACTATGGTTGCCATCAATGACAACACCAGAGCATAATTGCAGTCTCTTGCCAACAGATCCTACATGGGACGTATTTCCCTTTGATCTTGATGATGTTCAAAACTTAGAACACAATGTAAGCCATGAGATTGTTGTTGAATAAGGAGATGTCTTTAAAGAAGAAGCTTGTATGGTGAAGCTCCAAAATGACTTCTTTGAGAAAGTTGCAGCCACTAATGACAAGTTGGATGCTACTGAAATTTTAAAAACAGCACCTATTGGGGAGCATCTTCATCATTCCAATGATGGCAATCTAGTTTTCGAGTGGGAATCTCCTATACATGAAGAACATCAGTGCAACTTCTCAAAGAATCCGATAGAGGAGCATGAAGAAATGGAACCTGATGAGGATTTTAAATCAGCATTCAGTAGTGACTCATTGCTTGACTTGGGAGCTACCATGACTTTTGATCAAAGTGACAATGAGGAGGAAGTAGATTTAGAAGATCATATGGCTCCTGATAATGAAGATATTCCTACATCTTGGTTACACAAAGAACCAAGTCACTTGGTTGAACAAAGACCTAGGGAGTTATGTGAATTGAAGAATCAACTCTTAGTCACCAATGAAAAGGAGATTCAAGTCCTCACAAAGTTGGATAGCACTCACAAGTTCCTTGAAACCCTCATGCAAAACAGTGTTGAGGGAAGAGATACTTCTTCAGACTTGCATTTTATCAAAGACTCTTTGGAAACAATAAAAAAAGAGTACTTGCACTTGATTAGAGATCGGGATAATGCCATCAAATTTGCAAAGAAGGCTATTAGTGCATTCAAAGAAAGGGAGAGGAAGGTTGATGAACTTTCCCTTGAGCTTGTTTCGTCAAAAGGCATACTAGAAAATACTCAGATGGCACTAATGGAGGTAGAAGATCAACTAGCTGATTTTAAACGTCTCAGGGAGCAAGAGAATGAACAAAGAGTTGAAGAAATCAAGAAGTGATTGATGAGCTTGATAGTCTTCAAAAGGAGTTTGACTTGTATTTTCCAAAAAAATCAAAAGTTGCAAATGAAGATTTGGATCATCAAGTTGGATTGGAGCAAGAGAAAGGAAATGATTTTCAAATTCTTGATAATCCTCTCTTTGAAGTGGGTGCAGAGGCAACTTATGATAACCCCCTCTTTGTGATGGAAGATGAAACATGTGGTGAAGTGTCCAAGCATGAGACCAAGTACGGTTTTCAGTTTATTGACGATTTGATATCAAACCATGAGGATGTATCACACTTTGAGATTGGTAATCTTCCAAGGTTGCTTGATAGTGAATGCATAAGTGGGTTTGGGGATGAAGCCTCCACTTGGGAAGTGTTGAATCAAGGTGACTTCAACATCTTTGACATCGAGATGTTGTCCAAACATAGTTTGGTAACTACTGAAGGTTTTCATTACAACAGCAAGGAAAGGAGATTTCAGACTTGTTACCTATGAAGTTTGGGAGAAAGAAGGACCAAAACAAGATGTCTACATGTTTGACAATCCATCCCTTGGGTTGAGTGATGTTTTAGCTTATACCAATTCCTGTTGGGGATTGGGATTGACGACAACAATTGCTCCATGCCCCATAGTTGTTGATGCTTTCGTGGAAGGGCTCCAAAAGATTACCAAAAGAGTCACAAACTTCCATGATGAGCAAGGTGTTATGATGGCCATTTGGAGTTGTGATGAACACCTATTCAAGCATGTTGTGGGTTATTTTTTGGTTGGGTATCCATGCTTGGGGTCGTCAACATGCAGTGACAACTTATTGGGTATGGTAAGACGGATCCTTGGAGAGATAAGGAACAAAATTTAAGAATTTATGTTGTTCCCTTCCTTACCAACCATTTGGTGGTTCCATGTAAGGGTTGGAGAAATGAACGGATGGTTACTCTTGGGAGTGTTCCTTGGTATAGAAGGGGTCAGATTTAGAGTCTTGAGCTTACTATTTGGCTGCAGACCAGCCACCTTAATTTGGAGTTACTCTCATTCAAGAGAGTTGGCACATTATTTCTTGCCAAGGAGGTAAAAGGTTTCAGTTGGAGATTGCTTTGAAGTGCTTCCCAGATACTTTCAAGGTGTTATTATGCAACACTATGCTCAACTCACATGCTAATGCTTGGGAATTTCATTGGCACTACTGTGATCACTTGAACAAAGCACTAAACTCAAATTGTACCTTGCTGATTCCAGCTTTTAACAGCAGTGACTATTGGATACTTCAAACCCTATGAACTCAGAAAATTCATCTTATGAGGATTTGTGATGCAAGCCTTGGTAGTTCCATCTTAGTGTTGGTTCAATACAGCGAACTACCGCTTGCTTGGTTTCACTATTCAGACTCTCGAAGTTGGAGCAGCCAGAGTTTTCAAGAGTCTTCATTGTTGTGTGTGGAGTTATGATGATATGTTTGTTGAATTCTTGCAAGGAATGCTTCCTTTTAGCAAGAAGATTTGGGGAAGCCACATTTGCAGCCATGGCTCTACTTAACACCATGAGGAGATATGTTGAGGAGTACAGTTATGAGTTGAGTAGGCTTTCCTTCCTATTGCCAAGGATCGTGTTAGACAATGGCATTGCAAATATGGACTTCCTAGAGATGTTTGGGCAAGAGATGTTGCATAGTGTGGATTTCAGGCCTCCCAGGTATTTCAGATCAGCTCTCATGGATGGTATCATTTCGGGGTTACAGGAGAGGATAGTGCAAATTTGGCACAATGGTTTCACAATTGTGATCAGAGTGGTGCAACATCGACATGGTGGGTCCTTTCTGAGATGGACATGGGATCCTAGGATCTTACTTGGTTTTATGTGAATCAGTCTATTGTTTTTGGAATTGTGGTGGCATTGCTTGAGGACAAACAATCTTTGGGAAGGGAGGACTGTAATGTCCCCTTTTTAGCCCTATGCTTTTCAGTGGCCGATAGCCCATTTCTGAAGTCCCATGGACTACTGGGAGGCATTTATAGGGTTTCCTAAATTCTTGGAGGTTTCTTGTCGACTTTTCAGGGCTTGTTGTGAGAAATTGTTAGAAGGGTTTCTGGGTCTTTATGGGTTTTCAGAGAGCTTTGGTGGGCTGTCACATACATTTTCACCAATGGCTATTTTCGGACTTACTATTTTTAGTAAGTTAGGACGACTACCCGGAATGTGCTCAAATGGTGTTTGGAGTCACTATTTTTAACAGTATGCTATTTTAAGTAAGTGTTATTTTTGGCAATGTGGTTTGGCAGCAATTCAACCCTCAGTTACTATTTCTAGCAATGTGGCAGTGCAAATTGGGCAATGACTTCTCCAGCATTCTTGGAGCTCAAAAAGGGAACTTTAATAACTTAAGTCGTGTTATATTTTATTGTTGCTTTTTGGCCCCCCACGCCTAGGCAATATAACTTAAGTTGTTTTAAACGTGGGCCTCATATTTGGACGCCAATATTGGAGATAATTGCACTTTTAAAAAAGGTCTATCGATGCCAAGTAAAGATGGACGCCTGAGTTGGAAAAGTCAAGACTTTTATTAATATTTTATACTATTACTCATGTGGGCGTCCCTTTTGGAGAGAAAGGAGATTTTGAATTTCTGGGTTCTTGGGCTTATAAATAAGCCTCTCTCCCTCTCACTTGGATATGTTGACTGATGATAACGAAATGTTGTCGAAGTGAGGATTGAATCCCCTCAAGGGCTTTGGAGACGAAAACCTTCAAAGTTGCTCTAGTTTCAAAGTTGAGAGATACTTCCTAGCTGGACATCAAAGTGGCTTCACTACAGGAGTCGCTATTGGAGATATTGGTGAAATATTTTCAGTTTGTTTCTAACTTTGCATTGTTCTATTGCCTTCTAGCTATATGTTTTGGTGTGTCAACTCTTGTAGCAGCGTTTGGAAGCTTTTTGGTGACCATTTTAGAATATATTAGTTTGTTGGTTGTTCTTTCTTGCCCTAGGTCATACCACATGATTGGCTTTTGCAGATCGGAGAAGTGGAAACCATTTTGTGGATGTTGGCTCTTTCTTTTTCTCTTGCTAAGGTGACCCATTCTGCAAATTATGGAGATTTTAGGAGGTGAACCTGATTTTTAAGGGCCGGTCAACCCTCCTTGGGAATCATACCACTTGTTGGAAGTGCATTGGGTATTGTGCCAGCAAATATCAGTCTTGTTTGAGGTGGTTTGCATCTTGTTTGGGGATGCCTAGGCTTGCTCTTTCAATAGCAAGTGTGCCAGCAAATATCAGTCATGTTTGAGGTGGTTTGCATCTTGTTTGGGGATGCCTAGGCTTGCTCTTTCAATAGCAAGTGATTTGAGATCATTTCGAGGAGATTAAAGAGAGTTGTGACCGTTTCTTGAGGGGCTGTTTGTGGTTTCATGTTCGCTGTTTGGGCATATCAGACTGCTGCACCAGTCATATCAGACCTGATATACTCTAGTTTTTTCATGTTTTATGATGCCTAATCCATCATATGATACAAGGATAACTTATTGTTCCATTGGGCATTCACATTGATATGTTATTCTCATGCTTTCATGTACTAGATCTCTCATTGTAACGTTGATATGGTAGTACCAATCAGCTATCTACTTTCAGTTATTTTGTACTTCACTCCCACTGAATAATTGGTCGAGTTTTCTTTCATTTCTTGTTGCCCACTGAAAAGTGGAAGTGGCTGGCTATGCTGCCAAATACTTACTTTGCTTTACTTTCCTGTAGCCCACTGAAAAGTGGAAGTGGCTGGCTTTGCCGCCAAGTAGTTTACTTTCTCTATTGGCTCGCTTGCCGCCAATAGCTTACTTGTTACTTCCAGCATTGATATTACAATCAGATCCCCTTACACTATATGCTCTCATGTAATGTCCCCTTCTCATCAGTGATCAGCTCAGTTACTCATCAGCCTATTCCGAAGGCCCGTAGGCTCGTTGTGGTAAAATTAGGGTTTCCTTGCTTGGAGGTTTGAGGCATTTTCTAGGTGTTTACTATTTATAGTAATTACTACTTTTGGCAGTGGTCTTGTTGGCAGTGCTTTAGTGTGTTTCTATTCTTGTTGGAGCAGTTGGTATTTTTGATACAAGCTTCAATATGCAGTATTTGTTGGCATGTTTTTAAATACAAGGCAATTAGTGTTCTATTTTCCAGTTGACCCCTTGGCCTAGTGAAATCACTTTAAGTTGTTTTTAAAAAGTGGGTCATTGAGGGTACGCCTTCATGAAGGAATTAATATTTTAAAAATAAAGTTTAATGTGCCTTGTTGAGGGACGCCACCCTTGAGGGAATTTGAATTTTGGAAAATTGAAAAGTCATTTGTGTCTTTTGGCGTGCCTTGAAGGGAATTTGAGGAGTTTCTCCTTTTCTATAAAATTAAAGCTTTGCTCCAGCATTTGGTATCTCATGTTTATGCTAAAGTTATGCTGTCAAATTGATTACTCTATTTGCACTTCGAGGAATGCTGACCTCCTAGTACCCATCCAATTTCGTGTTTGCAAGATAATACCTAGTTGGTTTTCAGAAAGCTTCTCAAATCAGACTAGCAGACAGAGCTTCAAACTGGTGAATTTTGATGTGATTTCCAGTTTTCAAGTTGCTGGTTTCTACACAGCTGAAAGTCATTTTTGTTTCCAGCTTCTTGTCCGATTTTAATTTGGTTTTGGGCATTCAAGAATATCAATGCTAGGGTGATGGCGCCCCTTCTGGTGAATTCCAGATTTTTATTTGAAGTCTTTATTTTATCCTAGCAAAATCGCCCTTCTCAAGGGCCGTACCATTTCAAGTGCATTGGGAATTGTGCCATTAATTAATGATGGACTTTTGAGGCTGTTTCTTCATCCTGTCATGGGCGCCTATCCTCCAAAGGTTCATTGCACTTCGTTTCACGCCATTCGGAGGTATTTTGGTGAAGTTATGAGCATTTAATTGATTCTTACAGTTGTTGGTTATTCATTTCCAGAATTGCAGTTTTATATCAGACTTGTTACAGTTTGAATTTTCAGTCCTTTCTTCATCAATAATTGTTAATATTTTATCATGGAATCATCCAGTATCATGGTGCTTGAAATCATTGTAATACTTATGTAATTTTGCAGCTCTCTTTCTATTTTGTAAGACTGTAAACAGTAGTACTGTTCCAGTCCTTTATTGCTGCAATTATTTCTTATTTCTCACATTAAGTACCCCTGGATGGTTTACCGCCAGCGAGTTTTTAGTGGCGAGTACTCGCCAAAAACTCGCGAGTCCGTGCAAAAAACTCGGCTGCGCAATGTTAAAGGCTGAAAACGTCTTTTATGTTGTTCATTTCATTTCAAAATCACTTGATACTTTGTGTGAGGAGCTAAAAACCCCCCCCAAGCAAGGAGATATCATTTCCAATGATTTGCCATCGAGGAGAGCGGATTCGAACACCATTTTGTGTGGATTTTGAAGGGAAATTCGATTCACAGGTAAGGTTTTTGTTTTTGTTTTTTGTTTTTGATTAATTATTTTCTTTCATTCTTCTTGCAAAATACTCATTCCAAATTGAAAAAAAGACATGATAGAGCACAAAGAAACAATTTTTTTGCATTTAGAATCCAAAAAACAAGATTCATCACAATCTTTTGTTGATTTTTGCTGATTTTTTTCATTTTTTTCACTGTTTTTTGAAATTTTCAAACCTAGGTTCATTTTTTGTGGAGAATGATAAGATTAGTTAATAATGTTAATTGATAATTCATTTAAACACATTTGTATCAATTTAAATCAAATTTAGCTCTAGATTTTTGAAGTTTTAATGATTTTAGGTTGTTTTTTAAATTTTTTTGTATTAAAAAACTAATATGTTGTACATATTTTTGAATGTGTAGATTGATCATTGATCAGTGAATACACATTACACACTATAATGGCTTCTGGCTCTGGTTCAGGCTCAGCATCAGGTTCCGCCCCCGCCCCATCAAGTTCCACCCCTCGCACACCATCATCATGGGTTCCAGGCACTCGTCCTGCAGGGGCTAGAGACCCTACATGGAAATATGGTGTCAGAGGGCCAGTGCCTGGAACAGTTGTTTGCGGTGAATGCAAAAATACATATCATGGAGGCATAAATCGCCTCAAATACCATCTAGCAGGCATTCCTCAGCGTGATTCCAAGGTTTGTGGGCAGCCCAAAGAAGAGATTAGAAGAGAGATGCTTGCCCTACTTTCACTTGCTGAGGAAAAAAAATGCAAAGGGAGAGGGCTAAAAACGCCATAGCAGCATCCATAGCCAGTGGACATGCGCATGCCCATGGGTCTCAGGAGCACGGGGTTGAGCACATGGATATAGAGTCAGATGAGGATGCAGATATTATTGGCATTGTGGGCTCTCTTCATGGTCCACGGATTCGCACTCATGGCACAGCCGCCACAGCCACACCATCCTCTAGGCCCCCCTTTTCCTCTAGTTCGACTAGAGTGCCAATGCCACCACCACCTTCATCTTCACGCAACCCACAGAGTTTTTTTGTGCCAAGAAACACACCAAGAGCACAAGTATCATTGGAAGCTACAAGGTGGAACAAGGAGGTGCATGAACATGGCATGTGCTGATTTTTGGTATTTCAATAACATACCATTCAATGTGGCGAGTAGTCCCTATTGGCACAATATGGTCACTTCATTGATAGTTGCGGGAAAAGGCTTCAAGCCACCTTCTCGCAAAGATTTGAGTGGGAGGTAAGTGACAAGTCAACTTAAATTTTATGTTCTTTAATTTAAAATTTAAATTAATTTATTATTTATGTTGAATTCAAGCTATTTTTTGTTTAAAACTTACAATTTTGTACTTATTTAATTATTTTACTTTGTACTTGCAGGTTGCTCACAAATGCAACCGAAAGGGCAATGCATGTGGTGGAAGAGCAAAAAACTAAATGGAAGAAATTTGGCTGCTCAATTCTTTCTGATGGGTGGACGGATGGGAGAAACCGCACCATCCTTAATTTTTTGGTTGCTTCCAAAGGTGAAGTTGTGTTTTGGAAGTCGGTGGATGCTTCCAACAGGATAAAAACTGTAGATACATTGTGTACGTTGTTGGATGAAGTTGTGATGGAGGTGGGGATTGCTAATGTGGTGCAAGTCATCACAGATAATGCAGCAGCGTATGTGGCAGCTGGAAGGATGCTTGAGAGTAGACATCCATCACTCTTTTGGTCACCTTGTGCGGCTCATTGCCTTGACCTTCTTTTGGAGGACATAGGCAAACTTGTTTGGGTGGCACCGATTGTAGATGATGCAAGGAGCATCACAAAATATATCTACAATCACCCTTGGGTTCTTAATTTGATGAGAGAGCATACGCAAGGGAAGGAGTTGGTGAGATCGGGTGCCACAAGGTTTGCAACAATTTTCCTAACGTTGCAAAGCATTTTGGATTCTTTGGGCTCTCTAAAACAAATGTTCGTGAGTCAAGCATGGAATGACTCCTCATATTCAAAGAAGGCCGAAGGAGATAGAATTTCTGCAATAGTCTTCGACCCCTTGTTTGCACAAAAAGCTACAGAGATCGTGAGGGTAACTTCAAAACTTTGATTTTAATTTTAATCTCAAGTTGAATATAAATATATATTTTTTAATTTAACTTTAAGCCTTTCATTATAAATTTCTAACTTTGATCTTTTTGTATTTTTAATCTAGGTGTCGGAGCCCTTGGTTAGAGTCCTCCGCTTGGTAGATGGGGATGAAAACCCAATGGGATACATTTATGAGGCCATGGATAGGGCCAAGGAGGCCATCAAAAGTTATTACATGGGGGACAGCCTCAAATTTGATCCCATATGGGAGATTGTTGATAGGAGGTGGAACAATCAACTCCACCAACCCATCCATGCAGCAGGGTACTTCCTCAACCCTTCTTATCTCTTCTCAGAGAGCTTCTCTGATCCTAATGGAGAGGTTATGGAGGGGCTCACAACATGCATTCAGAGGATGGAATCTGAGGTTGCAATGAGAGACCTCATCGTCAAGGAGATGGATATATACAAGATGGCAACTAGGAATCTCTTTTCTTCGGAGCTGGCTATTAGAGGAAGAACCACTCTGCCACCAGGTATAAAATTCGGAGTCTTTAAATTTTAAGTTTATTTCACATGCATCTTAGAATTTGATAAAATGTGTTTTGACTTTTGACTTTTGAGTCTTTGACTTTGTTTTCTAACTCTTCAATTTTCTTTTCTTTTTTTGCAGATGTTTGGTGGAAAAATTGGGGTGGAAAAACCCCAAATCTACAAAAAATTGCCCTCCGCATTCTATGTCAGCCTTGTAGTGCATCCAATTGTGAGCGCAATTGGAGCTTGTTCGAGTCCATTCACACAAAGAAGAGGAACAAGTTAACACAAAAGCGCCTCAATGACCTGGTCTTTGTGCAATACAACCTTCAGTTGCGCATAAAGAGAGCTGAAGAAAAATCACTGGATCTTATTGACTTAGATGAGATAGATCCTTATAGTGATTGGACAGGGCAAGAGGAGCAGCCTCCATTGTTTAGCGCAGATGAAATCCTTGACTTCGAGAGAGGCAATGGAGGATGTGGGTGCATCAGGAGTCGGAGATGTAGGGTTGGATGAGATTCAGCCAGAGCCAGCAGCAGTAGCACCGCAGCCACCACCACCAGCACCACGCACACGCGGCAGGACTAGAGGACCCACCCCTTCTTCCCTAGCTGTTGCTAGACTAGGGAAGAGGAAAGCCTAGCATGTTGTATTCAGTTGTTGTTTAGTATTTGCTTCTAGTTCTAGTTTTACTGTTTTCATGTATCAGACTTTCAGGCTTTTAGCCATCGGGATTCCGCGTGAGAATGCGATTTTGTAATCAATTTACATTAAAGTCAATCAAAATTAATAGAAAACACTTTTGTACTCATTTATGGATTCATTGGATTCATCTTGTCATTGAATTTTGCAAAAAAAATGTGTTTTTAATGAAATTTAAGCAATTTTTTCATTTCCCGAATTTTTTGCCAAGTTTTTTCCGAGTTTTTGCCGAGTTTTTAGAAACTCTCCAATTTTTCCCTTGGCGAGTTTTTTGTTGGGGCAAGTTTTCCAACTATGTCCGCCAGTGTGGAGAATAAGTGTATCTTTCATTGTACCCACTGAAACAAGTGGAGAATTCCCACTCCTGAGTGGATGCCCATCGCAGCGGATGAATTAGATAGTTGAATCTTCATGGTTGGTTATCCGCCTAAGTTTACTTTCAAATTGTAATAAGTACTCCGTCATATGTTAGCACCTCACCCTCACTGGGATTTTGAGTGCACATTCTTGACGTTGAGTTTTATCTTCAGTTCAGTTGCATTCTATTTTTGTATCAAGTTTGAATACTAGGGACCCTCTGACCATATGCCCGCCCCTCTTCCTTAAGTGGTTTTAGGGCGCATTCTTGGTTAGAGTTGCTTTGATAGTGTTTTGGATTTGGCGCTAACGCTAATCAAGTTGGCCAAGTGTTGATGATTGTGTAAAATTGGGCACAAAAATTGGTTAGCATATTTCATCTCACCTTGCCCACTCTAGGATCTGAGTGATCAAAAAGTGAAGGGTTGTATTCCAGTTTGCTTATCTTTACATTGGGCTAATGCTAACAAGTGCAAGTTGTATGAAGTTTTGGAAAAACTGAGGGTGGGATTTTACAAATGTTACCTAGATGTGAAATCCTTGATGAAGTGATGTCACACCACAAGTTGCCACAAATGTTGATTGATGGATGCCTTGATTACTTGATAGACCTGCAAAAGTTTAGTTCACAAAACATAATAGATTGTTGCGACTAGCATGTAGAGAATAACTCAATACATCTTCATAATTTGGCATGATTGATCATAATAGCTCCTTGCACACAAGTTGCTTCATTCATCTTATGTCTTGCAATCTTGAACTTCATTGATGAAACTGTAGCAATAATGCTACTAATTTTGCCCTTGAATTGCCTTGACTGATTTTAGGATCTTCATTTGCTCAATAGATTTCTCTACCTCTCATTAGAATTAAAATCATAAAAATGACTTGTATTTATATGTAATTCTTCTAATTTCCCAAAACTCAAATACCAATAGCAAACAACTAAAATTGGATTTTCAAATAATAAAATGCCAACATCGACATATACAAAATGGTGCCAAAAAGGGTTGGACAAGGGCATGGCGTGTCCTAGTCCAGACCCATCCTTTTCGGGGTTTTAAACATCAGGGACAAATATTAAATGCCTATTTTCATTTCCATTGTTTTATTTTCCAAAGATATTTATAAAACGGGTAATTAAATGCATAATTAGGTCCAAGCACATAGGGGGAGCTAAACCTAGTGTGAAATTGTCAAGGGTGACAAATTTCGAGGCTACACAGATGTATATCATCTTCCAAAGCTTATATCCTTGCACATTATCACCATAATCAACGAAGATACACTTCTCAGCTTTGAAGTCTAATTCAAACTTTCTCCTTTGGAGCATGCACATATGCATCATAACCAAACACTCTTAAGATCTAAAAAGAGGGCATATGCTTGTTCAAACCTTCTCAAGGGCTTTATAAACAAGAGTTCATGTAGGAGATATAACAAACAATAATGACTACTTTTGCCCTAAAATTTTGCTCTAATCTGACACCACTAAACATACTCTTAGCTTACATCAACATCTTGTTCATTATTTCCACAATAGAATTATTTCTTGTCAAGCAATTCCATCATCCTTATAATAATTTTCAAACTCTATAAGGAATATTCTTCACCATTTTTTGTTCTCAACACCTTGATCTTTGTCTCCTTTTAATTCTCAACAAGAGCTTTGAACTCTCTAAGTTTCTTGAAGACATTGGATTTTTGCCTAAGAAAAAACACCAATGATTTTTTAGAGAAATCATCAATGAACGAAACATGGTTTAGAGATTTTCCTAATGAAGGTACATTAATGCATCCAAAAATATCACTATGAATCAAATGTGAAATCCCATCAAATCAAGCATAGCCTAAATAAATTTTAACATAAGTTTGCTTAGCATATATACAATGTTCACAAAAATAAAAATCCAAAGAACAATCAATTAGCCCCTCAGTCATCCCCTTAAATTTCAAGGCTCGTAGACCATTTTCACTCATGTGGCTCATTCTTTAATGCCACAAACTCAAAGGTGTCGTCACGACAACTTCAAAAGATACAATTTCTTGTTTTTTAGAATATATTATTACAGCAACACCTTGAATTTTCCTTCCAAAAACTTGCCTTGGAAAAGATATCCTCTTGCCCTCCTCCTTTGAGGTGTCACTCTAATGATAGCTTACCTTCCTAGAAATTTGTTCTTTGCCACCTTGAACTAGAGAATGATCACTCCTACCCTATCATTGTACATTCCCTAAGCTATTACCCGGACGAAAGCTCGAGGGCCTCTTGGGGCTCCAAATCTCCTCTTGGCTTCCAAGGTATTGCCTAGCAAATAATTTGAGGCTTCCTCTTGGGCAGCAACATAAGGTGTCTTATAGAAGGCCATAACTTTTTCATAGGATTTGAAATAGAGTACCTTTTTTTAAAATTGCATAATTTTAGACACATCCAAATATGCAACCTCTTTTAGCTTCCCATGGTGTCACCTAGGTGACAGTTTATCTTCCTTGTCCACTTTTATCTAGGGCATTTTATGAGTACCAACACTCCTTGTCCTTCAAGGTATTGCTTGCCCAATAGCTTGGGTCACTTCTCAAGCAACCACATGTTTCCCAACCTTTTGAGGTCCTTCAAAAACACTGACTTATCTCATTGTCTAAGGTATCGCCTAGGAGAAACTTTAAGGCTTTAACGGGACACAAATTTGACTCCTACCCTTCCAATGTATCTCCTAGGCAATACCTTGTAGTCTTGCATGACAACAACATGAGGTATCACTTGAGCATGACCTCTCTAGCACTTTGCTTGCTTCTTCAAAGAAGTTGCCTTGGCAACAATTTGTGCAAACAACCAAGAGACAATAACTATACAAGGTCCTAGCATCAAGTTTGAATAAGGTCCCTAGAAAAATCCCCCTTACCAAAATCAAACTTCCTCCCACCATCTTACAACTTTCATTATTTAAGATGGCATGCACTCACAGAACATTCATTTTCCTCACTTGAAATATCAGGTTTCTTGCCAAGCATGGAATGTGCAATACACCAAGCAAATTTTTCACTTTCCATCCAATAACACATGTTGGACTTTTTCACAGTCAATAATTCTTTGACACACTATCTCCCAATAAGACTTCACCCTCATTATACTTCCCATACATTGAAAACCCCTCCTTGTGAAAATTCATATCAAAAAAGCACCAAAATCAATAAGCCTTGCATCTTTGCATGCATGAGTTGCAGAAGATGTTGGAAACACATCTCTATATTCTTCATTAGAGGTTTTTGAATTTGAATCATCATCAAACCTCTTGTTTGCCTTCTTTTATTTACAATTGTTTTTTTATGTGATAAAATATTTCACAATTCCGTCATTTAAACTTAAATTTTCCAAAAGACTTAAATCTTTCCTTGGACTTGGACATTCTCCTGTCTCTTTTACTATTCTTGCCCTTTTCCTTAGACCTACCTCCAATGACCAAAGCATCCTTAATAGACTCAAAATAGTTTTCCACCTCCTCAACCTTCAACTTGTAAGTGATAGAGTTGATCGCCATAACAAGATTATCCCAGGAATCTGACACAGAACACAACAACATAATACACTAGCCTTTCTCATCCATTTTAACATCTACAAAATACAAAATGTCTGATTACAATATTAAATGCATTCAAATGTTCAGCAACCGAATCACTATCTCCCATTCTCATAGAATACAACTTCTTCCGAAGAAAAGGTTTATTATCAAAAGTCTTAGTATGATACAAAGTCCCTAAGTTAGCCCAAAGTTTATTTGTGGTGTCTTCACTTGATTCATTCAAAAGCAAAAAATCAACAAGATGGTCAAACCAAGCTTCCTATCAACTTTTGTCCAGTCTTTTGCAAACATCCTAGAGGATTTTTGTCCAACAATTGCAGCCCAAAGATCTTCATTGACCAACAGACCTTCCATTTTAAGCTTTCAAAGCTCAAAATTTTGTCCATTACACTTTTCAATCTCCATCCTCCAAGATGTACTTGCCATTAATTTGAACCTGCTATTTTTTTATACACAACTCCCATGACAAAAATAAAATTTACTACCCAAAGGAAGTGTCCATTACACTTCCATTACTCAAAATTTAAGCTTTCAAAGCTCAAAATTAATTTGACAAAAAATAATTTGAACCTGCTGATTTTAAGCTTTCAAAGCTCAAAATTTTATCCATTACACTTTTCAATCTCCATCCAGCAAGATGTACCTGCCATTAATTTGAACCTGCTGATTTTTCTACACAACTCCCATGACAAAATAAAATTTACTACCCAAAGGAAGTGTCCCCTCTTTCATACAATAAACTTAACACAAGCTCTAGTACTGAATGTAAAGAATTTTTTAGCATTCAATACAAAACAAGACATCAAACACAAAACCCCATGACCAAAATAAACTTCATGGACAATGGAGAAGTCCAGATCTTTAAATGACAATAAATTTAATGAAGATTAACCAATGGACAAAAAATACAAAAGAAACATTGATTCTTGAACTCAAGAATTTATCCAGGGAAAACCCTTTCAAGAAAACAACCCATCCAAAATTTAGTGCCACTAACCATATCACTCAAGCCAAAGGTTACTAATACAATGATAATTTTGGCACCTTAAAGTCCTATGCCTAGACTTTTAAGGAGTCCCAATAGCATTTCAACATCTCCCTACACAAAACCTTCTCACATATTTTTCCCAAATCCAACATTCAACATATAGATCTAGGAGCTTGAAGATGGAAATGTCTACTTGTCAACACCCAAGGTGAGGATCCAAGTTATGATTCTTCAACTTCCAAGAATCATTCCAACTTACATGTAACTCCTTTTTGTCATAGATTCTCTTACATATTTATTTGTAAATCCCTCCATCATGCTTTTAAATAGTAACTTCCATGTCATGCCAAACATTCCAAGAGGCAAATTGTGCATCCAAGGGATCTCGTGGAATCCTCCAAAGGTAGAACCCCATTTAATGAGGGGTCAAAATTGCAACACCATAAATATTAAAGTATTACATGGCTTGCAAGGTGTTCAACACACCTAACATAAATATCCCAACAGATTTGTGTAGGTGCCCCAAACAAGTAGGAGCATGTTTTTCCAAGACCCAATGGTACTGAGGCAATGGGTCAACCTAAGTCAAATGTGACTTTTTCCCACATTGCAAGAATTTGACAACAATGTTCTTGCCACTAGCTCTATTTTGTAGATATATATGTGATTTGATTGGTACGAATTGTTAAGAGTTCCACAATCATTTCCATCCTTAACCAGCAGTTGATTTGGGGGCTTATATGACTGTTTGGAGAAATGTTTTTGACTTACAAAAAAGAAGAATGGACACAATGTGAAGTAGAACAACATAGGAATGATGGTCCTTGTGGTTGGCAAGCAACCAAAGATGATTAAGGGGGATTACTAACAACATTCACTCAATGGAAATTTAATAAAGCTTGCATGTCAAATACACAACACCTGCTACTCATATGTAAGGCGACCTACAATATAGTCTTCTTATGAAAGAAACTTGGAGAACATTTTATTTCGTTCACCCTAATCTTTAAAGCAAAGTGCAATGTGAAATTTATAAATTTATTAAACAAAAACCTAAGTCGTTTCAATTTGTGTATACTGATTTATGGACTGTAAGGTCAGAAGTTGCATACATTGCAATCTTCAGCTTACATTTCTACATTTATTTTAGTGTCCACTCCCGTAGTCCTGCTTTTTTACCACAAATATGCAAAAACTAGAGAAAAAGACTTAGGACATCATCCCCAACTTATTCCTAAAGTTTGGGCCCTGATTCCATTACGACACCAATGCCCTAAACGCTCATGTCTGTGTTCAAACTTTGGGTCTAGGCCCCAACGACCATTGTAACCCTAAAACTTATTATGTTTCCAACAACCCATTTGCCCAGATTTGCCTACAAACCTGTTTTCTAGCTCATTTGTTAGTGTTCCTCTCGTGTGTTCTCTCACATGCTATCTCGTTTTCTTTCTTCCTACTAAGTTTTCAAGAAGAAGCATCCATTGTTCGCAGGGCAGCAAATTAGTGGTTTGAAGATTGAAGATTTGAAGCAACCATTGGGCCAAAACCATAGATCTCCCTTGGATTATTTCTCCCCTCTCCATCTCCTCACAATAGTTTCTGTCATTGTTCCCATTAGCAATAGTTTTCTCCATTTCTTCTCATTTTCCTTGATGCCATAGCTCAAAACCCTTCTTCACACCCATATTGTTGCAGATTTGAACCTTACCATCTCCTTTTCCCATATTTTGTGATCTCCAACTCCTATTCATCCTCCATCACAACCACACACCACTATAGCATAGAAAGCCGCCTAGAGCTTCATTCTTAGGCACAATATTTATGCACACCACCTTTTTCACCTCTTTGGGGATATACACACTCTCATCTTTCCAAAATGCTATTGCAAAGACTGGAATAGGCCAAATAAGGGACTGATTAGGCAGTTTCCCATACAGCACAAACAATTTTTTCTGTCCCACACTTCAGCTAATCAAATCTCCTCATTGGTGACCAACATCAGTACCTTGCAAGCACAAGCAACATCAGACAAAATAGGCAAGCATACTCAAAATTTTGGGACCTGTTGGACACAGAGACACCAACACCCCAGACTACACATTCCCTGATCCTGCTCAAAATTTACAGGAACATACTCTCAGGCCTGCTGACTTTCTTTCTAGCATCTGTTTTCTAACCAGACACATTTTATGTTCGCTATCGTTGTTTCTTTCCATAACATAGTTTTATCTACTGGTCCATTCACAGCTCCTATATTTATTATATTTAGATCATACTCATACTCTTTAAGTTGAATTGGTTAAAATAATCTGATTTCTTTAATAAAGTAAGTACAACAGAAAGAATCTGTTTATTCTTTTAGCATATAGGAGGGTGCCCATATTTAATCTTTCATCAACATTGAACCACATTTTAAAATAAGCCTTCGATCCTCGTGTTCAACTTTCTTATGTTGACTTACAATATTGTTCTTGTTCAACTTTCTTATGTTGACTTACAATATTGTTCTTGTTCAACTTTCTTGTGTTATCTTACAATGCTGTTCTTGATGTTTCAAAGGTTTGGATTTATCTGAAAACTATGAAAGCATAGATTGAAAACTCACAAAGTACTTGCACAATTCCTGAGTACTCACAAGAAATACCACAGCCGAGTAATTCACCCATTTACTCGCCTATGCCAAGATTTGTCGAGTTTTCCAAGTTTTGCTGACTTAATGAATTTAAGTTTTTTTATAATTTGCCAAGATTTTGCAAAGTCGTTGTGTTTCCAAGTCAAAATTGGGTCTGTAGAGTTTTGCAAAGTCACAAGTTTTATAACTTTGTATGATAGTATAGTATAAAGTAGTCCAGTTCTTAATTACAAGTTGACATTGAGGCTTCGTTGATTCATTTGTGTGAAAATCATTTCAAGATGCTGATTTGATAGAAGAAGCTTGATGGAGGGTATTATTGACTTTGCTGAAATTCGGAATGGGGTGATATTGTGAAGATATTTATTACAGCTGAAAGTGACTTATGACTCATAATCACTAGCAAGGAATTACTTACCAGAAGGGCATAATTATTGGTAGGGTGAAGCTATTGCCATGGTGATGACCCCAATTGAATATGTACCAGGGGCTGCAAGTCTGGGTACAAGTATCTGATGAATTTTGAAAGTTATTCTGACTGAGGCGACAAACAAAACAAGGATTTATCCTCTACTCTGCCATATCAAAGGGAATATATAGTTTCAGTTATTTATTTCCTATAGATTCCCTCACTCCATTAGAAGAAAGGGGAAAAACCCATGAGAAGAGAATCTATGAACAGAATTCCAAGCAGAGCTTTAACCTAACTCCCTTTGGGTTATCTCAGGAATGAATGAATATAAGGGCTGGTAGTGAATAGAATATCATCTGTACCCAAATACGCGAAGAAAGAAAGAAGATAGCGAGTAAACGTAACGTCCAGTTTTAGGGTTGTTGTAGAGGTGTTCATACCGCCAGAAGTCCTCGACAGTGTTGAACGTGTAAACAGAGCGTAAGGAAGAACCCCACGCAACCTGCTTTGACTTGCCATTTGGATTATCGAACCAGAATGTCCATGAATGCTCAAGTGGGTGTGTGTGAGAGTCTGCCGCCTCCAGTGACCTTTCAATACTCTCTCCTCCTTCGACGATTTCTCCTTCTTCTGCGCCTGATTCGCCCATCTCTGCTGCATCCTCCATTATCCTGCCTGCAAAATAAAGGCTCTCAACAAAGAAAACAAAAATCCTCCGCATTCAAATGGAAATTGAAAGCCCGTTGCTTACCTTCCCAGTGGTTCGAGCAAATGCCTTGCGGACCTCTTTAGCAGAAAACTGAATACGTGTTTCTTTAGATTTCCCTTCAGCCAGACTGCAAAACTTTTACTTGTATTTCTTCCCTCCACGGAATCGCACAATCGTAGTTTCGGCTTTGGAATGTTCTGAAAAAGCTGAAATCTATTGACGAGTAAAGGCACTCTTGTTAAATTACGAAATTTATATTAGGATTCATGTTATTATGCTCACTTAGTTTGTTATCTTATTTACACTTCATCATGGAGTTTTCTCCAATATCATGTTTACTTTGCTTGCTACTTTATTTGTACTTGAATCAAAGTTGTCTTAGAATGGCACCTTTAAGAAGTCTCGATGCATTACCTCAATGAGCATCACGTAGATGCAATAAGTGTTATGTGGACCATTCATTCTCATGAGAGATGGATTTCTGAAAGTCATGAAATATGGGTCAATGAGTTTGACTAAAAAATTACATAGTTGTATCATGATATAAATATCATGAAGTAAAATATATTTTTAAATGGATGTTGTTGTATTCTTGTAAGTTGTAATATCCCCTTCTCAAGTCTAGCTAATGTGACTGTTAGCCTATTCTAGAGTTCTTGTAGGTTAATTGGTGGTGGTTAAGAGACTTTAAGGATCTTGGAGAGTTCGGTTTTGGGTTTTCTTAGCATCCATTGATGGTTTGGAGTTCAATTGGCATTCAGAATTGTGGTGGTGCTCTTTGGAATATTTTTGGCCTTCTAGATTATTCTCCACATTTCTTGGAGAACATGACTATTTTTACTATCTGTTTCGGCACCCGACATCTTTCTCCAACATCAATTACTTATTGGCATGTTTAGTTTCTATCGTCAATGCCTTGGCAATGTTTTTCGCAATTAGGATGGGTTTATTTAAATTATTGCACTAAATTTATAAAGTAACGTTATAGTATTTACTTTAGTGTTTTAATTTAATAAAGTTATGTTATGTCCCCTCAAGTGGACATCTAACGAAAAGGGGACTTAGACATAAGTTGTTTTAAAATTGCAAAAAGGCCTTTGAGGGAAAATGATTTATTTTTAAAATTTAAATCCCTGTTTTTCCCTCCAACTATATAAAAAGAGGATTTGGGCTCTCATCTAGATTATTCAAGTTTGCACGCATAACAGGATGTTGTCAGAATGAACATTGAGTTCTTCTAAGAGTTGACTGAGGATGAAAACCCTCATAAATATTCACTAGTTTCGATGGTGCAAGATTCATCATAGCTGGTTTGGTGCTTTCAAATAGGAAACACATTGAATTTCACGAAGTTTGAAGATTTGGGGTTATAGGAATAATGAAAATTTACATGGTTTTTTTATAGCAAATTGAGGTGGTTTTTGGTGATTTTTTGCAATGTTTTTATAGAGTGTGTTAGTGTCTTTCCATTGCTATTTGTACTACTATACTTTTCTCTAGTAATGCCTTAGCTGGGCCAAACCATTATTGTGAGTTTTGGGAAGTGAGATTGTAGGTATTAGTTTGAAACTTTATGCAAAACATCCTAATAGTTGTGTGACCATTTTATGGTAAATTTTCAAGTGTTTATCTACTAGTATCAATTCCTAGGGAAGTAGTACTTTTGTACCTGGCCTTACATGGTTCCCTACGGTTGGGCGTGACCCTTGTCCAATTCAAGCATTGTTCTTTTTTAAGTGTTTTGGAGTTGGTTGGAGGCATCTAGGATCTAAGTGCATTTTCTTGACTTTTGGTGATGAACTTCAATAGTTTGAGGTTTTGGTGATTAATCTCTTGTTGGTTGCCCTTGATTTCTAATACTAATTCATGTTGGGTATGCCTAGAGATATGTAGCAAACCTGGAACTTGCATTTTCCTGTCACAATGTGGAAATACATAAGTGTTGGGTTGATTTACAACCTTTGTCGAAGCTTTGGTGAAGTTGGAGGGGTGTGTTGGAGTTATCAACTTGTTGTTACTGGCATATTTCATGCTTAGAACTGTATAGCAAACTTTATCACCTTAAACATGGTTTTTTTATAGCAAATTGGAGTTGCTTTTTTGGTGGTTTTTTGTAATGTTTTTTATGGATTATTATGGTGTCTTTTTATTGATGGTCATATTGATATACATTTTTTTGGTAATTCCTAGTTGGGCCAAACCATTATTGTGAGTTTTGGGAGGTGAGATTGTAGGTGTTAGTTTGAAACTTTATGAAAAATATTATTAACAGTTAGGTGGCCATTTTGTGATAAATTTCCAAGTGTTTGTTTGTTGGTATCAACTCCTAGGGAAGTCATACTTCTATACCTAGCCTTACATGGTTCCCTACAACCGGGTATGATCCTTATCCAGATCAAGCATTGTCCTTTCTGAGGTTGTTTGAATTTGGTGGGAAGCATATAGGATTTGAGTGCTTTTCCTTTCATTTTAGTGATGAATTTCAGTAGTTTGAGGTGTTGGTGATTAATTCCTTATTAATCGCCCTTGATTTCTAGTGCTAATTCATGTTGGGTATACTTGGAGATGTGTAGCAGACTTGGAACTTTCATTTTTATGCCATATTGTGGTAATACATCAATGTTGGGTTGATTTTGAGTTGATTTGTAGCCTTTGTGGAAGCTTTGGTAAAATTGGAGGGGTGCATTGGGGTTTTCAACTTGTTACAAACATGTTTCATGCTTAGAATTGTATAGCAAAATTGATCATATTAATATCAGTTAGTTCACAAGGTGAAGGAGATGTAATCTTGGGGTATAGCCTTAGTTCAAACCTTTGGGAAGTGTGGGACAATAGTTAGAAGATGTGTTGGGAGATATATACTTGATCCACTATCTTCAACAACCTTTTTGGAATCATCATTAGACCTACAAACCTCTTCATTGTTGTTGTTTGAAGGTATTTCATGTGAATGATCTATGTGTAATGTTATTTCATGTATTGATGTTTCATTGTGCATGTTTATCAACCAAAACTTTTCTAACAATAGTCATAAGAACATTGAACATTTATATTAGACCTATTGCAAAAAATCTATTAGTGATTAAATGATTTATGTCAAGCTTGTATATTGTTAAGAAATTTCAAAAAAATAAAGGGGGTGTTTTTACAGTGGTATTAGATTTAATTTCCCTACCAACCTATGCTTAACACTTGTATACAATTTGCATATCATCTATGAGTGAAGGATAAATTAGATACTACACTAGGGAACAAAGAATAACATATCAAAGAAACCAACCAATAGAGACAATAGACACATTTACAATTGATCAAACAATGCAAGGGGGTTTGTTTAGTGCTACTAATCAATAGAACAATAATGGAGGTACAATTATAGTAGTGTCAAGGTCAGTGTGTAGACCACTTCAACCCTATTTTATCCATAAAGAGGAGGTTCATATTCCTTTGGTGGATGAGATTAGAGTTGGTTATATAGAGCATAATACCCTACTAGAAGAGATTAAGCGCCGTTTTTCATTGAATGATTACCTTAATCAAAGGAAGAAAAGAGGAGATGGTAGAGTTGAACAAAGAGGATCAACGGTCTAGAGGGATTTTCAACAGGCATTGAGCAAGGTTACCTTGCCATATTTTGATGGTAGTGAATGTAAGGAAGCTAAGGTAGCGGAACAACTTCCTACACTAATCTTGAGAGGAGGATAATGCAAAACTTTACATATCTTTACAACAGTTATAAAAAATTAAACATAAATAGCATGCATAACACAACACAGTGATTTACGTGGGGAAAACCCTTTCGAGAGAAAAACCCCACACTCCAAAATCCACCCAATAAATTATTCAAAAATTATAAAGATTAAAATATACTTGCAAAGCAAGCTTCTCATAGGAGTATCACCAACTAGAGATCCAGAGGCTATGCGAATGTTATCAGATTCTCAAAATACATAACAACACATAGTTGTAATACAACGCCCTCATAAAATAGGGTTGCCTTCTAGGGCAAGTCAAGCCAACAAAATATTGACCATCAAATTTGAGACCTAATGATGAATGGTCTAGATTTATAATAATAAAAAATATATAAAATTTAGCTTTCGAGGGAGCATGGCCCTCGGACCCGCCACCCCCCTCCACGCACCTCCTACACTTACATATTAACATTACCTTGTGTAATTGAAAGGGTGAGACACATTTTCCCAATAGTGACAAAGCACGGCCAAAGCACGAGTTCAAAAGTAAGTTAATTATTTTTCACTTAGGTCCATGGTAGAGGATGAGGTAATTTAATTTTGCATTTGGACAATAGCCCATGAGTGGTGGTACCATGGGTTGGTCACTCTTGGACACAATCTAATAATCATATATGATGAGTTCACTAACAAACTCATCAAGACATTTGATGAGAAGGCCTGAATTTCACTTCAGAGAGTTTCCACAATTGAAACAATATGGCTCACTTGATGCTTACATTTTGGAGTTTCAGAGGCTATTTGTTATGGTTACTAACATTATAAAGAGAGAAGACTTTTAGTCCTTTTCAGTGAAGGGCTAATGGATCCTATTAGAGGATGGATTAAGGAATTTGACCCACCATCTTTATATGAGGCAATTAAAAAAGCAAGTTGCATGGAGTTAGTTGCCTATAGAAGTAAATTCTAGTCAAAAACTTTCTAAAGCAAGAAGGATAAAAAACATTTTTACAAGGACACAAATCGGTCGAAGAAGACATCCTCTATATTGAATGATGAGGCCCTAAATGACTTGAAGAAGATATTATGTTTTACTTGTAAAGAGTCTTGGGCCCCAAGTCACGAATGTGTAGTTAAGAGGAAAGCACACCAAATAGATTACTATTCAACTGATGAATCAATGATGGAAAATTTAGATCGACAATCTAATTTAGAGGAGAAAGAGGAGGAAAATTCATTCAAAGAGTCAAAAAGGAGAAGGGAAGTGAGGTCACTCTTGCCCAAATTTATAGCTTTCAAATGAGTCTAAATTAGAGTTCATGAAGACCTTGGCAGGTGTTGACAAGAGAAATGGGGGGATTACAGTCTAGAGATCTATACTTCGTTATTCCCTAAATAGTTAGTTTATACCCTAGAGGATATAGTAAGAGAAATAAGTATGGGTAGTAGGAATCTATATAACTATTATCAATTAGATTTGCACCCTGTTGAATACAAGATTCAACAATCTACTAAAACATGGAAACCTTCTTCAGATGTGGGTGATCTGAACGAAGAAGGAATCTCAAGAGTGAGCTGGTTCTACAAATGATTGATCCTATTCTAAATATTTTTCTGAAGGAAAGAGTTAGAAGGATGGACTGAAATCAAAACTTAAAACTAACTGGTGATTAACTTGTTATTTCTGAAAAATCTAGATTTTGCCAATCACAATAATTTCTCTAATACAATAGTTCTCACAATCTCATTGGCACATGATTTCATCAGTAATTTATATGAAGATTCAAAGGCATTGAATACATCATACAACCTAAAAACATGAAATTTTGTGCAGAAAACTCATAAAAGCTGGGCATTTAAGGCTTCAAACTTGAAAACACAAATACATCAAACTGTTGTTACCAGATTGAGACCAGAAAATGAAAAGAAGAACTTTGTTGCTTTATTGAAACTGAAAGAAGTGTTTGTCTAAACTGAGTACAACTGAGTTTACAAGCTCAAGAATGCTAAGAGCAAGAAACTATAATATGAACTAGGAAGGAAGCCAAAAGAAGACTAAGTCTCTTCAAAATATATCTCTCAAGAAAACCTAATCTGAGTTCATAAGGAAGCTCAAGGAAAAAAGCTTCAAACTATCCCAAAAGACTGCATAAAAGCAGAAGAAAGCACACTGCTTTTATGATCATACTGAGAAGCCCCTAAAAATAGGCTAAATCTGCTTTAAAATCCAAAAAAACACCTTATCTCTCCAAGATGAAACTCAAACTCCACCAAGAGGAAAAAGTCAATATCAATCTGCTAAAAATAGCAAGAAATCATAAAACAATTTATAAGGATTGCTTTATGGTTCCGCTTTACATGATTGCAAATTTTACAATTTGTCTATTTTTGCAATTAAAGATTGCTAAATATTTTGCAAAAACAAATACAACCCTATTCCACTAATACAATGATTGATTTTTCTTTTAAAAAATCATAAAAACATCAAGGCACATCACTCTCTCCTATCAAGATCCTTAATTGATTTCTCTAAAATCAATTGTAAACAAAAACCCTAAGTCAAAAGTGCAATGATTTTACAACCTTTATTGATTTCTCACAAAATCAATTAAAATCAAATATATCCTCACTTATCAACTCCTCACCAAGGCATCATTAATCATAAATTTCTCTAAGTTCACAGCCCCTTACATTGCCAAAATTAAAATAAGGAAACCCTAGGCCTTAGGAAAATACACCATCATCCTTCAAAGCTTGACCTAGGTATATTAGAGTTCGACCCCTTCAAAACATTAAGCTTCATATTTTTATGAATCACAATATAAAGCAAACCTAAATTCGAATTTCCCACATGCTATTGTCAAATGGGAAAAATCGAAAGCAATCATAATGTTCGACTTAGCTCGAATTAGGGCATGAGACAAAAGGAAGTCAAACCCTAAAAATGATTTCATTTTCTCAATCATCATTTTGAAAAAAACTGGTCTCTGCCTGAGAGAGTACGCTGCCACCATGATTGAGCTCAGTCCTTAGCTCACATGCTTAGGAATCTCCACTCTTGCCTTCAGATAGTCGAATCTTTGATTGGGTAAGCTCGATTTGTATACTATTGTGGCTTTTCACTTCATTCAAAGAGCAAGAAAGGCCCTTAAGGCCGCGGCTTGTTCATGCTTGTTCCTAATTTTTCTCTTACATCTCCTGTGACTATTCTTCTTGGCCGCTATGCATGAGCATGAACTCGAGCTTTTGTCTGGAACTCCATGAGAAAGCTCGCTCGAGGGTCTCTCTTCCTCTCCGCACATAAGGTAAGCTTCTTGTTTATAGCCTTTATGGCTTCACTCTTGAACTTTCTGGTCTTGTGGCCACGATTGACACTTAGTTTATGTGATGTCTCCTTACTTCCTATGCTTATATTTTGTTATTTTTGTGTTCTTTGTCTCAACTGGCCACCCTACACGAGCTCGCACTGGATGTTTTGCTTGGGGTTTTGAGACTTTATAAAGCTTTGGCCGCAACTATATATGATCTCCTGCAGGCTTGAACTAGTAAATTGCGCTCTAAGCATATATTCCTCTCTTCAGAAAGCTCAAAAAACTTCTCTTTCACTTATGATTTTATGGCCATGCACAGGCCGCACCATGAGTATCTCAAAAAAAGCATATTTAAAGCTTTTGGGCTCGACCTAAAATAGGAATCTCTTTATTTTTCACATTTGAGGACAAACCCCTTCATGGGTATCATGAGAATCGAATGAAAACTAATATTCTTTATTCTGAAGCTCGACCCACCAAAGGAAATTCACATTTTTGTACTCTCCAAAACAAAACTAGATATGGGTATTTGTTATTCTAAAGAAATCAATCTTACTTTGATACTTTCTCTTACGGAGCTCGACCATTATGATTTCTATCTGTATTCTTGTTATTTCATATAAAATCCTCATATGGGTATCTTGTATATATTAAAAAATAATTATCTTGTTGCTTTGATAAAATACCCATATGGATAAGCTGGAAATTGTATTAAATATGTATACTTAATTTGAAACCCCAATGTGGGTATACTCGAAAGAATAAACAAAAATTTATATTGCTATTTTAAGTTGGGCCGAACTCACCATGGCATTCTGCTTTCTCAGTTTTCTTTATATGAGCTCTTGGAATTTTGAAGCATATTTCTTTCTTGGCGCATTTTCTGCTATGTTACAGCATATCCGTAGAAATACTATGCATTATGAGAAACATATTTCTCCTCCTTACTGTCGAAAACCCTTGCATGGGTAAGCTGGAAATTGTATTAAATCTGTTTGTCTTGATATTCATGTGAAAACTAGCTCGACCCATGAAGATTTACTTCTTTGTATTTTTGTATATGTTTAAACTCCACCATATGAGTTCACTTGTGATATGAAAAGTCTGTACATTTCGATAATTGTGTAAAATATGAGCTTCTTTTAGCATTCAAATTCTTCAATTTTCACCATACGAGCATTTAGAAACTTAGAGAAATTTGTGTCATTCCGTTACATAGGTATACCACCATATGACAAAACTGAAAGTTTGTTAAAAACCTTCTCATATCTACACTTTGCTTACATCTCGTAGAGTTATTTCCATACTTATGTATTTGTCTCTTTGTGAAGAAAAGTACCTCTGAATATACTACTGTTGAACACCCTCCACAGGTTCATGAAATGTTGGAAATGTATCTTTTGTTTACGTTTCCAATTATCACCTCCATGTTGTTTACCTTGCACACAATTCTTTTTGACTGAGTTTGTAGGTTGCTAGTCCACTTTTGCTTCTCATGCATATTATTTAGGGATACATTCAAATTTGTCCTTAATCACCTCTGTTTATTCCGAAATGACTGTCCTCCTGCGATACCACCATCTAATCCACAACAACATTTGTTTATGTCTTCATATTCCACATTTGAGAATAAGAACGGTTATGATCTCATTGTTTGGTGACCATGATAAAACAGTGGCATCCATAATCCTTATAGGTCGCTTTGATATTGTCTCCTTATTGATTTTCCTTGAAGAAACTCAGGATGATTGACCTTTTGATTCTGTTATTGGACTAATGCAAAAATTTTAATTGAAATATTGTAGTTCTATGGAGTGCATCTTACTTGATTGTTTCAGCCAGCTAACACTTCAGAAACACCTTATGTTATGCTTTGTCTTTTCCTTGTCATTATGGAAATAATCATTTCACATTGTAATTCCTAATGCTATATTTATGTTATCAGCCAAACTAGTATTGACTGTTCATTTACCATCTGAATGCAATGCTTGTCCTTTCATACTCTTGGGCTTCAACCCTGGCACTCTTCATGCATTTTTATGCTCCACTTAATAAACTGTTCCATGAATCTGCTCTCCTCCGAGATGAAAATTGAAACAATTCTCTTCATTGAGGCATAATGTATGCCTATTCACTATCCTTGATTGTGAGAAAGAACACTGATGAACTGAACCTTGCATGACATATGATCATGATGAAAAAATAACACTATAGCAAAAGAACATGAACCATACAACAATGTTCGAGATGAATGTACTCAGTTAAGTGATTGAGCGGATTAAACTCACTGTTCACCTGTAGCTTTCAGAAAGCATTTTACCTTATTGTTATGAATGCACAGTTGGTTTAATAGCTTGATAGATAACTATGCTTAACTCTTTCAGTTGTATATCATTTATTTTTTGATGAATATGATGATACGATCTCGTATCATCCCACTTGTAATGAATAAGGGCAGCATGCCGAGTTCTACCCTTGTGGGAGCCCATTTTTCTCCACATGCTTGGTCTTTGAATAATAATCAACATCATGATTTTCCCTATACCCGCACAAGGAAACAAACAATGTTAGAATAAAAACAAGATATGATGATCATACTGATGTTTCTCCCTCAACTTATTTTTTTTGCACTTCACTTGATTGTTTCAGTTATGATTGGTAGCAGGCTACACTATTGTTGGTGATTCATATAGGTATCTTCATAATTGGAGCCTCTAACATCCCTCTCTTTTCTCTTACAGGTCAACAGAGCTCGAGAAGACAAAAGGTGCACTATTTCATCATCGACCATCAGCCAATCAGGCAATGATGATTATGTTGTTACTTATGTGATTTCTTCTTTTGCATCTTCCATAGTGTAGTGTGCTATTAATGATGCACTGTGACAGTCCCATGCACGGCTTGTGTGGATATTTGATTTCATCTTATGGTTTTCATTTTGAAAAGAAAATGCATCTTAATGCAATGTTGTATTATCATTTGGATTCTTGCAATCAAATGAAGCTATGTAAATATGAATCACTTTATGAAATAATGAAAGCATTTAAAATGCTCTGTTGCTTATATGCTCAATTTTGTACTTCATTTAATTGTAAAACATTGAATAGCACTCCTGAAACTCAGTTTCCTCATTTTAATGCACAACTGTCACTTGACGAACAATGAACAATGTGCAAGCAACACTTAAGCACAATGCATAAATAACTATAATTTCACTTTAAGATATAACAATATTCAGCCAGCTACACCAACTGAGTTGTAGCAAAAATTTGGTAACAATAACACCATACTAACAAAAGAAATTGTTCATAAACCCATAACACACATTTTTTCCTTATAACTCCTTCCAATATCTATGTTATATTATATCGGATACAAAATGCCAGGTCTAGTCTCTACTCTGATAGTGTATTATCTTATCATTACTTTTTATGCATACATCTCTTATCCTTCTATCTATTACATATGGCATATATGCATGTGTTCCCTTGAAGGGTTGTGACTCCTTCATAGTGGCTAGTGTCTCCATCGGTACTGTGGTCTTCTATTGGTATGCTTTGTTCTCACCCTTTGAGCTGCTAACATCATCCACCCTTTTAAAATGATGTCTTGTCCTCAAGACATGTTGCTTAGGAAAGGATGTTTTTATATTCTACCTTGAGCTATACCAATATAGCGGTCCAGTGTGCCTATGCTTGGAGGAGTGTGTCAACTTGTGCTTGAATTTGGGCTAATGTACGTTCAACCTTTGGCAAAGTGCTTGGGATTGTAATGTTGTTGGTTACTTATTTTGCTTCTTTCAAAATCAACTAGAGGAACCTCAACTCGTTATTGATTGTTTCTCTTAGCTATTGTAGTTGCTACTTGACCAATTCACATTATGTGTGGAGTTGTTGGAGCTGGATGTGTAGGTGTTCTATATTGTCCCTTGTTATGTCGATTGGGTCCTATAAGGGGTCATAGCTCATATGTGTTATCTAATCCTCTACTTGTATGATCTAGCTCCAAAGGTTTCTTACGTTTACGACCTTAATGTTATCCTTTGTTTGTTTGATTTGTAGCTCCAGTTGAGATTGTGTAGTGGCACATCTTTTGATAAACTATTGTGTGTTCATTTTAATGATCTCATCCTGAGCTTCCTTTCTTATGCTATCTTTTTGAGATGTCAAATATGTCTATAGGTCAATAACTAATTGTTGTAATTTTTGTGACAAGGGGAGGGATTGATCCCTGCTAAAATGTGGAATAGCCTTTTGGAGTGCATCTATGGCTTCCTGTAGTTGCTTTGTTTGTTGTACATAGGAGCTCTTCTTTGGTGGTTGCATGGAAGATGTCCCCTAATTTTATCTTTTGAATGGGTGACATTCTGAATAGATTCACCTATGAGCCTATTAGTGGCACTTGAAGTAGTTGGGGAGATGGTGACAGTTGGATTTGTTGTTATTGAGCTAGAAATTTTTTGATTGCGAAGATGGTATCTGATGAAGTGAATACTTCCTTAGAGTCATCCTTGTCCTTCTCTATTTCTTCCCCAAATTCCTTTACATTTTCTTCCAATTTCTCTGTCTACTCTTCTATTGTGGCTTCAGTTTTTTAAGGAATGTTATCTTCTTGTGTCAGACCTTCCTCCTGCTCTAGATCCTTGTTCATTGCCTCAGAGTCTCTAGGTGGCATCCTTTATCTCCTTTCAAAGGGTTTCTATGTCTTTCAGATTATCTTGCATGAGTTTGTCATCTCGTTGTTTTGTTTGGAATTATTGTGCTTGTGCTTTTGCAAGAGCTTGTTTCTATTCTTCTGTCACAATGGAGCTCACTGCTGATATGGCTTGTTCTTGTCAATTCTTCATCCCGAGTCAAGGCTTTAGCCCTTTTTTCCCTTACTGTTGCTGCAAACCTGTCAAGAAATCCTTGCATTGCTTCTTCAAGACTTTTGTTTTGATTGTTTGCATACCTTACCAAGCTCTAAATTATTTTTTCTTGGTTTTCTTCATCATACTCATACATTTTCAGTATCTACGATAGCATCCCATTGTGAAAAATAACATTAAATGTTTCAAGCACATTTATTGGATTTATTGAGTGTACTAGAGAGTTTTGCTCTGGTGTTTTATCGTGTTTTCATTCCTCTTGTGGCTCCAGTTTGGCTAGGGGAGTCCCTAGAGGCCTTCTTGTTCATTTCTTTTTTCATAGAGGTTGCTTGACCTCTTCTTCTTCCTTTGAGACTTTTTTGACCTCAGCTTCCTTTGTATCTTCTTTTAGCTTTTGAGCCTTTTGCTTTGGTCTTGCATGTCAGGTTGTCTTTGGATTTTGTGGTGGTTTACCCAATTAAGGATCTATTGATGTTGATGTCACAGGTCCTACCAATACTCCTGGCAGGGTGGTCTATGATCTTATGGCCCTTCTGTTGAAAGGTTCAAATTGTGTCAAAGTGGTCACTGATGGGTCCAATCCTTCTTCTATCTTGCCCCCTTGCTCACGTGCTTTCTTCTTCTCTATTTGAGTCCTTCTGAGCTTCTTGGTCCAACTTCCTACTCATTACCTCTTGGTAGGTCCCTAACCTATCGGTTGTGGTATCTCTCAAGTTTCAGAGTAGGAATGTCATGAAGGCATCTATTTCTTGAGTTATGACTTCATAAGGGAGTGTTATAATCCATACCATGTGCGGTTCAACCACCTCCATATATGTAAAATATTTGTCTACTAAGAATGTTATAGAATTTTCATATTGCTTGACTGATAGAGAGAGGACCTGACTCTTGTATTACATTTTTTCTTGGAAGTTTTTGAAAAACCCCCAATAGGTTGTTTGCCTTGCTTGAAAATTCTCAAATTGGTGGGTATTGTCCTTAATTTGGGCCACTATAGTTTGGTTGATTTACTATATATTACCCTTGAAATTGGACAGTTCATTTAGGAAATAAAACACTTAGTAGATAATTAAAGTTTTGTATGAAAAGTGGTACCTTGTATTCTTGATCTTCTACAAGTTCTCCATCGGTTGCTCTCGAATAACCTTTCATAAATCAAAGTCTTTACCTTCGACCACCATTTGGCATGCAGTGTGGATGGTAGTGGCAATTACAAAGTCTTCTTGGTTAGTATAATAGACTTTGTAAGCTATACCCATTGTTGCATACCTGACTGCTGGGTTGGTAATTGTTTGCAGGCACAAGATCTTACTGTCCAATGTGGCCTTGATCAACCTCTCCACTTTTTTTTTTTTTAATGGTCTTCTTGGTTGGACCCCTCCTACCATTCTCATCTTGGTTATAGTGTGGAATGCTAACTAATATGTGGCTGAAATGGGAGGAAATAATTGGAAAGCTACTAAGGTGGTTGAGAGCACGAACAAGGAAATGATCAATCTATTTTTGTTCATGCCTATCTTTGAATATAGTACTAGTTAAGACTATTATATATTTCTTGCTAGTGGTCATTATTAGTTTTGTCAAACTCATGATTTTTTCTTTTATCGAACTCAAATGGTTTGTTGGTCTTAGGCCACAAACAAACCATAACAAACCTATCGGTGCTTGTTTAAGTATAAATATGTGCAAACTTAAGACTTTTGATATAAATGATAATGTAAATTTATTCTGCTATTTCAAAATCATTCTGAATTCCTCATGCATGTGTGACTGAGTTGAGCTAAGAATGCATTAATATTTCCACCATCAATCAGCCAAGGAGACAGGGCCCACTCTTTGTGTCAATTGGTGATATGTTTTCAATTTTTAGTGTGGTAATTATAAGTGTGTGATTTGATTTGAAGTGAATTTCTTTTATGTATGTAGATTTAATTATTCATAGTCACATTTAATTTTATTTTCTATATGCATATTTAATTATTTACAGTCACGTTTAATTGGATTTCAAGGTTGATTTCATTATTCATTAATGTGCTTATTGGTAATTCCAGGACTGAAGATTTGTTTTGTACAAATTGGAATTTACTATTCATAGTGCATCATTTCATAACATACTTTATTTCCTATTATCATCTTTTCTATTATAATTCATGTCATTGCAATTCCTGTCACAGTTCCTAGTGCACTTCCTGTCACAAGTTCTGCCAGGAAACAAAAACAACAAAATCAAACCGAGTTCAGGATTAGAAGTTTATTATGTAATTCTAAGACATTGATTTTAATAATTCAAATGAGAATTCAAGAGTGTGTGTTTTGAATTGAAATAGGAAGGTAATAATTAAAAATAGGATTTTATTAAGTTTGTATATTGAGAAGTGTGCCTTGATTTGATTTCTAGATTAAGAAGTGTGTCTTGATTTAATTTCTAAATGCATTCATCCCCCCTTAGTTCATTAGTTTTAGCCCTTAGGTAGACTATCGCAATACACTTCACAAGTTTACAACTCGTGGATTGAAAATTAAGGAATAAACTGAGGAAACTACTACAAAATTCCCAAGGACCAACCTAAATACATTTACCAACTTGATAGAGTCACGAAATCAATTTACCTTCAATATCAATCCACTATTTAATCCAATCACTTAGCAGGCGTCATTACCGAGGAATGGTGTTAAAGGCCTGTTAGCCTAGTGAACTAAGTTAGGATCATTACACTAAGGAGAAAGTCTACGTGATAGTTGACCTTGTTTGGATAATTACCCTTAGTTTGCTTTGTTGTAAGTCATATAGGTGCATGTATCATAGTAGAGATAGTAGAGGGAGATTTGTTAAAAAGGATAAGGGGAGTAGTTCACAACAAGAAAAACCAAAAAACAAATCAAAACCATCCATTGAGGGAAGTAGCTCACAACGAGAAAAATTGGAAGGAAAATTATAACCATTAGTTGTGCACACATCACCTGAGAAAGAGTTACCCAAACCAGATATCGAAAAGTGTGTTATTGAGTCTACCATTGTTGAGACCCCTTCTAGTATTCGTCCAAAGTCTTCCAAAGAATTGCAAAAAAGGATTGCAAAGTTATTCTAGGAATCTTACGAGTCTAGAGTCGGTTCATTCTTACGAAACCAAAAGCCATTCAAAACTTTCTTCACCACTTGGGCATCTCAATTCATGGTTGATATCAACAATAATGAGAGGGCATTGGCTCACAACAACCCGATCACTTTTGAGTTTTCAATTACACATCCTGAAGAGGATGCCACTATGAAAAAATACCCCATTTTGCTTTTCATGTCTTTTGTGGACTTTCTGTCGAGGATCCTAATATGTTCTTATTTGATTTTGATGTGTTGTGCCACATTTTTGACTATCAGAGTGATGCACATAAGCTCAAATTATTCCTAGCCACACTGAATGATGCAACACTACGTTGGTTCATGAACCTGAGAAACATCAGAACATGGAATGACACGAAGGAAGTATTTTTCACAAAATACTAGGAGTATTGCAAAACAAAAGAGGTTTGGGATGAGATCTTCCATATGAAACAGAAAGAAGATGAATCCGTGGAAGATTACCTTGAACGAGCTCAGCCTACAACGATCATGACAACTAGGGCTAACTCTTAATACTATTAAAATGTTGTTTCTTAGGGGAATAAGAGATGATATCATGGATGCATTGAATTTAATAGGTAAAGGTAATGTCTCTAAATTGAACTTTGATGATATTTGTGACATTTGTAGGAATTACTCGAGGTCTTAATGTTTTAGGAGGAATTATTTAAGTAAGATTTCTTCCTCGGGAAATGCAACAAGTATAATAAAGCATGAAATAGGTAATTTACTCGAAGATCTCAAAATTGATTTATTAAATCATATGGGTAAACCAATAGACACTTTGTATACACGAAGGAAGCAGGAGGAGGCTGAAAAAGCCATAGCCGTCTTTTGTCCTTTTTGTCGAAAGAGACATAGTGGTGAAGAATGTTGATATAATAGAACAAAAATTTCTTCTCTAGAAGAAGCTAGTAGGGACACTATTTTAAAACCTCTTCCTGTAGGTATGACCAAGGTAGAATACGTAGATGAACCCATCTACTTCATGGCCCAATGAAGACCTTAACAACCAAGAGAAATACCCCCAACCGATTACCAAGCATCCCCCCAAAGTCCTTTTCAACATAATTCTTTCCCAAACTAAACTAGATGGTATGGAGGTTGGAAACAACCTCCATACTACACCAGTGGTCACAAAAATATTCATCTGCTCCATGATCATGGCAAGCATGGAGAGCATCACCACCACCATACCCATAATATTAGTCATTCCCTCTGTATCCACCACCTCCAACAATAAATCCTTATCAACAATCCCAACAACTCTTGTCACCTGTCCCATCATTGAATCAACCATCTAGTTCAACTCAACCTCCAAAAGCCACACCTATGCCTACACAACCATCACCTAATCCAAACAATAAGGTGGCTCAATCGGTTTATAATAATGAAGTGGCAAGGTTCTCGACTTATCTTGTCAGTGCATTAAAGATTGATGGTGTACACCTGAGGTCAGGGAAGAACCTCCAAGGTCCAACCATCAAAGAACTCAAGAAATCTCTAGTTGAACTAGAAGATGAGCAACCAAAACAACAAGAAACATCTCAACCTGATTTTGATTTTATGAATGAGTTACATAATGTTAACATTAAAATTCCTTTGTTATAGGCTATTTGAGATGTTCCAGTGTACACCAAAGCAGTCAAAGAACTCTGTGGGAGGAAACAACAGAAGAAGTAGGACCCCCAAGATAGTCCAAGTCATTGAACAACTTGCAGACTTGATGTTGGGGAGAATCTTTGTTCCTAAGTATGTGGATCTAAGGAGTCCAATGATTAAAGTACATATTGGTGATGTAATCATTCCAAATACACTTGCGGATCTAGGGGAAGCTATAAATGTAATAACTAACGAGACTAAGGAGAGACTATCCCTTGAAAGACTAAGACCTACTCCAACAGTCTTGCAAATGGCTTATCGCTCCCTTGTAAAACTTGAAGGTATGATTGAAGATATCATTATTTCTATTGAGTCTTGGGAGTATCCAATAGAGTTTATGATTTTGCAACCAAAGATTAAGCTGGGGGGTTACCCCTTAATTTTAGAAAGACCTTGGTTGGTCGTTGCTAATTCTTTCATTAATTAAACATGGTGATTTTGAATGGGGAGCAAACGAAGCAATTAACATTGTACCCTCCAGGGCAGCAATTGTTGGAAACGGAGGATCCCTTATGGATCAATAGTGATTTAGAAGAGTCTTTACCTATTTTGATAATAGATCAAAGTAGGGAATTTGAGGATATTTTAGAAGACACTATTATTAATAATTTCTTGCAATTTTTTATTTGATTGATAATGTTTTAGAGACAATGATTTCTCCTACACCTGTATAAGTGATAATTGCCTATTTGGAAACTTTCCATTAATTAGTAGTTCATAGTCTATTCAACATTTTATTACTTTGCATCATTTATTGTCGCATACTTGTATATACAGTCCATTTTTTATATCTGGTAATTCTAACCCATATTTGTCTATTTCACAATTTCTTGCTATAGATACCCCTATACAATCTCAAGCTACTAAAATCTTGCCTAGTAAAACACTTAACATACATCCCAACTTAAATACCTCATAATTAGAAGACCTGATTAAGATGTGTTCTCAGAAAGAGGCCTTTGCTTGGGATTACCAAGACATGAGAGGTATTCATCTTGCAACTTGTACACACCATATCTATATAGAGGAAGGGATTAGACCTGTGAGACAACCCTAGAGAAGATTAAACCCAGTCTTACGGGAAATAGTTAAGGATGAACTTCAGAAGTTGCTTAATGTAGGGTTTATCTATCCTATATTAGATAGCCAATGGGTGTCCCCACTTTTGGTTGTTCCTAAAAAGAATGGAAAATGGTGAACATGTGTTGATTATAGGGCCCTTAACAAGGCCACTAAGAAAGACCATTTCCCACTTCCTTTCATTAACCAATTCCTAAACACCTTAGCTAGAAAGAAGTTATTTTCCTTTCTTGATGGATTTAGTGGGTATAATCAAATCCATATTGCCCTGGAAGACTAAGACAAAACTAATTTTACCTGCCCATGGGGAACATTTGCATATAATGTCTTACCTTTCGAATTGTGTAATGCACCTACTACATTCCGATGGGCTATTCTGAGTATTTTTGCAGATTTAATTCGTGACTATGTAGAAGTGTATATGGATGACTTTACTTTTTATGGTGATACATATGATAAGTTAAGGAAAATCTTGAAAAAGTACTTAAACGATGTATTGATACTAACCTTTCTTTAAGTCATGAAAAATGTCATGTTTTAATTATTGAAGGTATTGTTTTGGGTCATTATATTTCTGCAGAAGGAATTGAAGTAGATCCTAAAAAGGTAAAAATCATTCAAGACTTGCTTGTGCCTACCTCTCCAAAGGATGTACATATCTTCTTAAGACATGTTGGTTATTATCAAAGGTTTGTTCAAAATTTCAGTAAGATTGCCTCACCTCTCTTTGTGTTGCTAGGGAAAGATGCAGATTTCTCATGGACACTCGAATGCTAGCAAGCTTTCAAAGAAATCAAAGGTAAACTTATAACTACACCTATGTTGTGAGGACTATATTGGGAACTACCATTCCATATACATATGAATGCATCAAATAATTCCATGGGAGCCATACTTGAACAAAAGGAAGACTCTCTCTTTTACACTATCTATTATATCAATAAGAATTTTATTGGTGTTGAGGTAAACTATATTGTCCCCAAGAAGGAATTCTTGGTTGTAGTCTATGCAATAAATCAATTTTGCCACTATATCACTAGGTGCAAGGTTTTTGTACATATAGATCACTCTGCCGTTAAATTTTTGATGAATAAACCAATTGTTACTAGATGAGTGATTCAATGGTTGCTTCTCTTGCAATAATTCAACATTACTATCCTTGATAAACTAGGATGGGAGAACATAGTGGTTGAATTTCTATCTAGACTGCAATGTGATGATAGACCAGTTCCTGTGGATGATACTTTTCCAGATGAACACCTTTTTTCTATTTTTGTAAAGAGCCCTTCGTTTGTTGATATTGCTAACTATCTTGTTACCTAGAAGTTTCCACCCACTTCTCATGAGAACGTCGAAAGCTCAGAGGGCTTAGTGGGCAGTACAGTTGGATAAATGGTTTGCTTTTACGTATTGGGATTGATAATATTATACATCGTTGTGTTGCAAAAGAGGATTTTTTTTATATCCTCCATTCTTGTCACTTTGAGCCTTGTGAAGGCCATTTCGTAGCAAAACGAACCGCTAATAAAGTTTTAATTGCAAGATTTTATTGGCCAACAATTTACAAAGATTGTAAAAGTTTTGTTCAACATTGTGATAAATGTCAACGTATGGGCCGACCTACTCGCTCTGATGAGATGCCTTTACACCCAAAATTATCAATAAAACCATATGAAAAATGGGGTTTAGATTTTGTAGGGCCCATTAGTCCTCCTCAAAATAAGAAATACATTTTGGTTTGTACAAATTATGTCATTAAATAGGTAGAGGTTGTAACCTTAAAGCATGATATGGATACTAAGGTTGTTAACTTCTTGTATTCAGAGATTTTTACTAAGTACGGTGTGCCTAGAGAAATTGTCACAAACTAGGGAGCATAGCTCACCTCTGACTTGGTTGTTGCATTGGTAGGAGAATATGAAATCAAGCAGTGGAAGTCCTCTCCATACCATCCACAAGCCAATGGGCAAGTGGAAGTAATTGACCACGAATTGGATAATATTCTCATGAAGATAGTAGCATTGCACGAGAAATATTGGGCAAAAAGACTTCTCGGAGCAGTTTGGGCCTATCGCACAACTTGGAAGATGACCACAGGACTAACACCATATGAGCTCATCTATGGCAAGAAGGTTATCTTACCAATTGAATTCGAAGTGAAGAATCTTTGCATTGCTCTTCAATTTGGGATGAGTCTTAGTGAAGCCTAGAAAGAGAAACTTGCTCAACTCCATTCTTTAGATGAGATGCGTCAAGAGGCACTTCATGTAGAAGTGGTGCAGAAACAAAAAGCACAGTGGCATGACTATTTCATTCAGTCACAAAAATTCCAACTTGGGGATTGGGCATTGCTTTATGACTCTCGGTTCTAAGACTTGAAAGGGAAGTTCCATATTCATTGGCTCAGTCCTTATGAAATTTAGACTGTGTACGATAATGGTGTTGTTAGACCATGGACTATGGATTCAGAATGCATAATTCTTCTTGTCAATGGGCATCGTTTGAAGCTTTACAAATGACCCCTTTCAAGAGAAACTTTTGCTTGTACTGTGATGGAGGAACTAACTCTTGTTCCTCTCACTTCCTCTGAATAATGATGTATGTATATATATATATATATATATATATATATATATATATATATATATATATATATAAAAGGGAAAAAAAGCAATAAAAGATCCAACGGCAAAAAATTTCGGCATTGTTGGCCAGTTAATGCATGAAAACTGGTTTCTAGCAAGTGTTAACTACTAAATAATCTTAGGGGTGAAAACTAGTTCTTTGATGCCTCTAGGCGATGATAGGGTGAAAATTGGGTTACTGGCAGTCTATCATCGATATCAAAATTTAAAAAAGAAAAAGAAAAAAAAGGAAAAAAAAAAGAAAAGAAAAAACAAAGATCTTGTCACTTTTGTGCCAGAAAATTTTTTGGAGGTCGATGTTCCTATCGCTACCTATTCTATGGTGCGACAGGAAAGGTGATATTCTTGTGCCATTATCCTTTCGATCTTCCTCATTGATTCATTTCCGATTTAGTTTGGTTGAGCATCTTGGTTCTTATAGACATTTGTTCCTTTTTTTCCCAAGGTAGGGCCATCTATGCACCATTGGTGCTTCCGTGTTTGGCACTAGTTTCTATTACTAGCTTTCTTCGGATAGGAACTTATCTTTTTTTGTTCAGCCATTTGCATTCATATTGATGCCAATTGTATTGACACTTCATTGATTTGTTGTCTTTTCCATGTTTTAGCTTTTGTCAGCAGTATGTTTGCTCTATTTTGTCAGCATTCTCCACTATTGGTAGCCATGTGTCATTTTCTCGCGTGCCTGCTGCCTTGCCCAACTTTTCTCATGTTGATGTGAATTTCTTCCAGTGGATTGAGTAGCCACTTCAGCTCCGTACTCCATGACAAGACCTGCACTTTGTATTGGTATTGGTACTTTTTGAAAGTTTTATTTTTCTTTTACATTTATTAAATACATTTATTTCTTGTGGCAAGTCATGACATGCCCCGTGGACAGTTCATAGCTCAATTAGAGGGGAAAAGGGATTACCTTATTATTATTTTATTTCACATGTCACTTTGATGTCCACCACTTCCCTTCATTATAACAACTTAATTTCCACCTATCTTCACCGTACTTTCCCACACTTTTCACCATAAATCCATCTCTACCCACCATGATTACTAAATTTGAAATGATCTTTCCTTGTTTCTGGTAAACCACTATTATTTTCTAGGATATCTTATTTTTGTTGCTACTATTGAAACCTTCCACACTGTTAAACTACTGTTGCACTTCCTAGAAAAGATTTACCATGGCGAAGGATAGGAGACCCCATTACGAACCCACTTCGTTGGAGGAGCTACGGGATCGTGAGAACAAAGAAATTTATGCAGTGTTTAAGGAGGCTAAGTGGGATGTTTATTTCAAGAAATTGAGGGGATTTGATAAGAGGGTTGCCCAAGAATTCACTTCAAGTTTTGATGGTAAGAAGGTTTATGTGAGAGGTTTGCAATTTCCTGTCACTGCTATAGTGGTATCCGACATCATGAGCTTGCTATTAACTGGTGAAAATTATTTTCCCAATGAAACAAAGAAAGTGATGGACTTAAATCCCATACGTACAACATTTATAAGGCGGGGTGAGTCTGTGGAGGTGGTACAAGGCCAGGGGACTAAATTGTGTTTGTTACCTAGAATCTAGAATGGTGTAGCCAAGTTCATGATATAGTATATCACCTACAAGGGGAGGTATGTCTATCTATATGCTCAACATTGCAGGTTGTTGTCACATTTAATGTGGAATCAGATAGTAAATATACCTTATTTCCTGCATTGCTCTCTACATCGTATGAGTAAGGAAGTTCAAAAAGGGAAAGTTAATTCATTAGCTGACCATGGCCTAACTAGGCTATTAATTATTGTTGCTCTTAAGAAGCTTTCTCCCCTAGGTGATTGGGATACATTTGTTAACATAAATGATGGTACCAGTTTTGATGCTTCTAAAGACTCTTCAAGTGAATCTTCCTTCAAAGATTTTGATGAGGAAGAAGGAATTCCTAGCATGCCTTAAGGAGGCCCTAACGAAAATTAAGAGCCTAGTGTAAACCTGAGTGAAATCCCTTCAAAGAAACAAACCACTAGGAAATCATCTAGAAAGTCCTTGAATACTAAAGAAACTGGAACTTCAAGTGGTAAATCCTCTAAAGCTTCGGGGTCATCAGATAAAGCACTTAGGAGAAAGCAAACCCTGTTTGAAGAGTGTCCAAAAGAATCAAGTCATGAGTCTCCTAGTGTTAGGAAAGGTAAACATATTGTTACTATTCCTATAAGTTGATTAGAAGACTTGGCCAATGTGGTCAGTCATATGGGTAGTCTGAAGGGTGATGACCTAGATTCAGATGTTGAGGTTTTATTTGAGGTCCTAAAGAAACAAGGAAAAGCAAGTAGGGAACATTAAAGGGAAAAGAGGAAAACTGCATCTAAGGCTAAAAGAAATAAAGGGGCAAAGAAATAAAAAGTAAACAGGACTCCTACTCCTAGAACAATTCATGATCAAGAACCTGATGATTTAATTGGTAAAGAGTCTCCCGCAAATGAACCCTTAGCTGAGCAAGAAGAAGACCTTATTCCATTTGAGTCACAATGTCTCTCTTTGATTCATCATAATAATGAGGATTAGTTCAATGAGACTAATGTAGAAATAGAAGACATAACTGCAAAAGAATCATTGCCTCAACACAATGAGATTAATGTGGAAATAGAAGAAGCCTTGAACTAGATTAGCAAAGAACAATTTATTGGGATTAATGTGGAAATAAGGGAGACAGATGTAGAGGAGCAGGAAAGTTATGAGAGCTCTCTTTCCTCGTTGCACCAATTTAATGAGGAACAAATTAATGGAGTTAATATGGAAGCATGAATTAATGCATTAGTTATACAAATAGGGTTTGAACAATTGAATACCATTGGGGAGACAAAATTCGATGATGAGCAAGTTAATGAGACTCAAGATGGAGAACAAGAGATAAGGGTACCCATAAGCCCTATTATTACTGATGCAGACAAACAAGGTAGGCCTAAGAATTGCCTTTCGCTCATTGAGCAATTTGGTGTAGAGAATTTAATGATAGTGGAATATGTTTGATCCAAAGGATCTTCATCAAAATTTGAAGTTTCTCATTTGTCTCTAGAATCAACATCATCTGAAAGAGAAAGGAATTCTGACTCCAACGCAACTCGAATGGAGTCAATCGGAGTTACGACGGTCAAGATATGCTTGGTCAAACCTTGGTCAACTCAGGGACTCAGGCTAGAAAAATGTCAAAATTCAAAGTCTTCAAAAGTGGTCAAAGTTGGCATCAACACGAAGAGCTCACGAGAGCTTTCCGGTGATCATTTTGTGTCAAACGAAGTCTGTATGTGTGAGATATAGCTAGTCAAATTTTAAGTCAAAATGGGTTGACCATGCTGACGTCAGCAGTTGATGATGACGTGGACCAATCCAACAGTGACACGTGGCATTGCATACACAGTTGGCACTAATCAATTACAAGTTGACATGTGGCATTCTAATGGTGATGATAGCAAATGATGGGGTGCCACGTGGCCCAATCACAGAGTAGCACTCTTGACCATTCAACTAACAGCTCTTTAGGTGCCAAAATAGGGGGGATAAGGCATTTTAAAGGCTTTTAATAGCTGAAACCACCCTTATTTTTAAAAACTAAGCCCCTAGTAATAAGGGGAAAGAAATCCTTATTAAATATGAGATAATCTCCCAATAAATTAAGCCCGTATTATGTTAAAACCAAATGGGCTAAAAATAATAAGCCCGAGATTATTAAAATTATAAACCATTCAAAAAGGGGGAGATTATTTTTAGCCAAAATAATATGGACCACCAGGGAGAAATAATTTAGATTTTTAAGGAGATTAATGGGTGGATTTTCAAGATTTTGATGTAAAAATGGAGGATAAAGAGATATTGTAAAATCAATTGGTTAGTAACCAATTTGGGTAAATTTGTAATATAAAAAGGGGTAGAAGGGTAGGATGAAGACTAAGTGGCGATGTGAGAAGAAATTCCTTGGAGAAATTTTGCTCAATTTCTGTGCTATTTAGGAGGTTGCTCTTGTGCACTTTGAAGAAGGGCTTGTCAAATTTCTTTGTAAACCAAGGGGAGATTATGCCGACATGTTGTACTAATTTTCTAGAGAAGTAATCGGATCGGTCCACTCATTGGAGAGGGGCCCGGAGACAGTCATTTTTACGATGAACTCCATTATCAAATTTATTTGCATCTCTCTTTCTGTCTCTCATTATGTGTCATCACTTTGTTATTTCCATTATTTTAATCATGTTCATGTGTTAATTTTGATTAAATAATTTGAATTTTTAAATTGTAATCGTTAAGCATTCTTTAAGCAATTGTCATAGATCCATAAAACAGATCAATGTTGAACCCAAACAAAACAATGAAGAAATTTTTCTTAACCAAGGAGAGCAAGAGGTTGACACAAAGATGAAAATAGGGATTGAAATAGAGGTTGAATTAGAAGCTAAAGAAAAATTTGAGGAAAATGAAATTCTCCTCAAACGAATTAAAGAATTGCAAAGTTCAGTTGAAAAATTAAAGGAGGCAAATAAAGAATTACAGGATCAACTTCATAAAGCTAATTCCATCTCCCAACTACAAGAAAATGAAATTTAGAAGTTAAAGGCATAATTGGAACAGGTAACAGTTTCTAAAGATGAGTATATGCTTATCCATGAGCATGAAATACAAATGAAAGAGTTGCGACAATAATGGTCTCGGGAAATTTCCAATACCATTCAGAAATTAATCAGGTTATCTTGGTTTTTAATTTTTCCTTTCTTGCATTTGGACATGCAAAATCTTAAGCTGGGGGGAAATGATGGGGATTAAAATGTTCCAATAATTTCACCTTGTTTCCCTTTTTCCTCTATCTTTTCTATCCCCCTATCATTATTTGTCATAGGAAGTATGAGTATTTGATAAAATGTAATAGGAAAGTAAAACAATTAGAAAATGCTAACTAATCCGTGGTTAAAATGGTAGACAATAATTGGGAAGCTGCTAAGTTGGTTGAGTGCACGGATAAGGAAATGACCAATCTACTTTTGTTCATGCCTATTTTTGAAGATAGTACTTGTTAATACTGTTATATATTTCTGGCCAACGACCATTGTTAATTTTTTAAACTCATATGATTTTTATCTTTTATCAAAATCAAATGGTTTGTTGGCTGTAGGCCACAAAAAAACCATAACAAACCTATCGATGCTCGTTTAAGTATAACTATGTGCAAACTTAAGACTTTTGATATAAATGATAATGCAAAGTTATTTTTCTATTTCAAAATCATTCTAAATTCCTCATACACGTGTGATTGAGTTGAGCTAAGAATGCATTAATATTTCCATCATCAATCAACCAAGGAGGTAGGGCCCACTCTTTGCGTCAATTGGTGATCTATTTTTAGTTTTTAGTGTGGTAATTATAAGCGTGTGATTTGATTTGAAGTGAATTTCTTTTCTGTACACAAATTTAATTATTCATAGTCAAGTTTAATCTAATTTTTATACGTAAATTTAATTATTTACAGTCACATTTAATTGGATTTCAAGGTTGATTTTATTATTCATTAATGTGCTTATTTGTAATTCGAGGACTAAGATTTGATTTGTACAGACTATAATTTACTATTGATAGTGCATCATTTTGGAACATACTTTATTTCTTGTTATCATATTTTTTGTTATAATTTCTGTCATTGCAATTCCTATCATAGTTCCTGGCGCACTTCCTGTCACAAGTTCTGTCAGGAAATAGAAACAACAGAATCAAACCAAGTTCAGTATTGGGAGTTTATTGTGTAATTCTAAGACATTGATTTTAAGAATTCAAATGAGAATTCAATAGTGTGTGTGTTGAATTGAAATAGGAAGGTAGTAATTAAAAATAGGATTTTATTAAGTTTGTAGACTGAGAAGTCTGCCTTGATTTGATTTCTAGATTAAGAAGTGTGTCTTGATTTAATTTCTAAATGCATTCATCCCCCCTTAGTTCATCAGTTTTAGCCCTTAGGTAGATTGCCGCAACACCCTTCACAAGTTTAGGACTCCCAGATTGACAATTAAGGAATAAACCGAGGAAACTACTATAAAATTCCCAAGGACTAACCTAAATACATTTACCAACTTGATAGAGTCGTGAGATCTGATGGCACTCTCAAATTTTGCAAATTTGAAGTGCCCATATTGAAAATTTTGCCTCTACACTCTCAGAAGTGCACCTGAAAAATCTGCCCAATGACTTACTTTGGAGGGTTGTAATTTGGTACTTGTTGATTTTCGTGCAAAACCTATCTACAAGCACACTCATGTGACATATGTGAGTAAGCATTTCAATTTTCAGCTTCCCACAATAAGTTTTTTTAGGGTTTTGAAAAGCGAAGTTGGAGGGTTTTGGCATAGTTATGTTGTTTGCAAACTTTCAGTGAATGTTTAAGATGCATGTAAATTTGATGAAATACATCAAGTGTGCTATGTATCCTGCACAATATATAACCCAAAATGTGATTGCTTAAAGCAAATGAACCATTTGAAAAACCCACGTGCTTATTGAGAATTGCAACGCACTACACAGTGTTTTATTGAAAATACTTCAAAAAATGTCTACGTTGCAAAGGGGCACCGCCATGACCTGAACAGAGCTCAAGCAAACAACAATGAAGTTAGGGCAACAAGTAAATTGAATGACCAAGATGAAATGCTAAATGTAGCCAAATCTCATATGTCCCTTGCTAGCTCACGAGTCCAAGTTGCACGCCTGTTAACTCTGCAAGATCCGCGAGATTGCACCACGTGGATGGTGGTCCCCGAAGCTTTGTTTTTTTTTTTAAAAAAAGAGGCCTTCATATTTTCTTTAATGGGAAAAGGTTTTTTAAAAATTAAAGAGCCCGATAAAGTATTTAATGGGCCATCATATTTTAATAGAGAAAACATTTAAAATCAAATATTTTGCCCGATGCAAAGTTAAATGGGCTTTCTTTGTGAAAACAAAAAGGTAAAATATTTTAAAGGTGAAATGTGATTGAATAGCAGAGGGGATAAATTTATATAGTGAATAAAATATTCACTATGTAGAATATTTTATATTGTTGGGAAGTAAAAGTGATGCACGTGAAATGGCATGAGGCAAATTTTGACAAAGTGAAAAAAATATTCACTTTGATTTTTCATTGCTGGAAATAAAATGCTTTCACGGGTAAATAGATTTTCACACTATAGGAGAAATAGAGTTTTCACGGGTAGAGGTATTTTTACATAGTAGAGTAAATGGAGTGAAATTCTCCACATGGGAAAATTTTCTGTTGTTGAACAACTTGAGGCAAAGACAAAATGGAGGCAAAATTGGTTGTTGCAAAGGGAAGAGAAAACATAAGAGGATTCCAGATTATTCCTAGTTGCAAATCAATAGATGTAAGGGTTCAAGATTAACTCACTTACTAATTATAAATCTCAATTCCTAAAATAATTTAATAGAACCAGATAATTATATAGTAATGAGAATTAAGATGAATAATTATATAATTCACATCACTTATAAGAATGGAATAACATGCTCATCAATGAATCAAGGTCTATCAAATAAGATAAACGATTTGTCAGTATAAATAAGCATCATCTTTACTCAAAGTAAATAACTTACAGGTGTCTCATATTTGACCAATCTAATGTTGCAAACACAAGAAAGGCTTGCTCATCCATGTGTCAACATCCTAGACCTGCAAGAAAATGTTAGTGAATAGGGGTTTGCCTTAGTCAAACCCCGTTTTGGTATTGAAACCTTGAAATGAAATGAAATAACATAAATGAATCAAGAATGATCACATTATTATGTTACAACTCACCAAACTCTAGCATTAAGCTCTTGCTTGATTATGATAAATCCGGACTTGAATGCTTCTCAAATCATGAAATCTTTATCACAAATATTAGCTCAAAAACTAACGTGATACATGAAAGGTGATTAGGCATTGTGGGTTACAATTATAACAATGATGGTAAGCATCTTTCGCTCATAACAAAATACTATAAAGAAGGTAACCCTACTTAATGTTTTTAATAAAAAGGATTCCTAATTTTACTTCCAAGAGAGGAGATATAAATGCATACTTAACAAGTTCCCTTACTTTTTCTTTGATATAATGTAATCTTGGATCTATACATTTAAGGCATTCAATGTATTCACCTAATCATTGTATCATTCTAAACCTATTCAACTTACTATCTTTTCCATCATACTTCATATATTCAACATATCATTCGCTTCCTTTTATTCAAGATATTCAATCTAAAATACAAATTCAACATATTGACCTACTCATTTTCCTTCTGGCACATACCATATCTATTAAGCAAGTCCAACCAATTCATTCTATTAAACTTAATCACTCAATTCGGCATATTCATCAATTCATCCAAGGATTTATATACTTTCTTTACATAGTCCAAGCTATCTAGTGGTTAATCAATACCATGTTTTGGATTTGTGTTCCAACATCGAGTAGCATTTGCCTATTTGAATATCATTAAGGCATCGCCTTATGCAACAATTGTAAATAACTATCAAGTAAAACATGTACTAAGTGTTCCATCCTTAACATTTCGTATCTACCCACTATAGGTAAAGCAGTTACCATTTTCATCATATTTGGTTGTTAAGATTACCATTTTGACATGAAAATATAATGTTTTGAAAAAAATAAATGAGGAGTTATTTATCTATAACCCAACAATAGATATAGACAATGAGACAACTTACACCCCAATACAAGATATAAGGAAAACCTTTTTGCATCGACAACCTTCAATAATCATTACCTTAAAGACACCACAAATTTCAAGGAAGAGCATTAGATTAAACAAAGACTCACAAAGGGGCTCGCAATAGTTTAAGAGAAATCTGGTTATCTAAGATCAATACCCCTAACAAGGCGTAAGATATAAATTACAAAGCACTTCATATTACACTCTGTTTTGAACTGGAATAAACAACACTATACAACACATGATAAGTTTATAATACAGACAGCCATGATCAAGTAAAAGCCACGCAGCCAAAGGGAATGGAGTCGGTCCTCGATAAACAAGGCTATTCCTTAGACAATTACAATTAAAACCTTCTAATTCCTACGGCTTCTTCATTTGATTTTCAATTCGCATACACTACATTTTTAAAGAACAATAGGAAACTATCCATTGTGCCCACTGGTGATTGCTAGAAGATACAAAATTGACATCCTAGTTTTGGGAAAACCACGAAATACACAATGCGTAAAGCAACATGATATCAACAGGAAGTATACGCCCAGACTAAGCAAGTTTTTACATACCAATTGTCCGATACCTCCCCTTTCACTAGAAATTATATCAAATGCTTTTTACAGATTGAAGGAATAAGAGGTGACGAGTAGAAAGGTGCATGCATTTAAAAATGATTAGTAATCCACCAAAATCATTGTATATGTTTTCAGCCGCACAAGTGAAACTGCAGGGTATCTTAGAAGGTAGGAAGATGATATTTTATTTTCAAGTGTAGCATCTACAATAGATTGTCAGAAGAATCAAGGAGTTTATGTAAAAATTTAAACTTCCTATTTAACTCAAGTGCTATGAATGAGATAGGTTGACAATGAAATTAGAGAGATTATTTAAACCTCTACAACATTCTATTTTCAAGTGTTGCAGATGCGACAAGTTGCCAAAGGGTTTAGAAAGGTATTTTAAACCTCTACAACCTTCTATGTTCAAGTGTTGTATCTATGAGAGGTTCCAGACGATTCAGGAAGATTATGAAAATCTATACACCCTACCATGTTCAAGTGTTGCCGCTTGTGACAGGTTACAAATGAAAATAAGGAAATTAATTAAACCATGACAATATTTTAGTTTCAAATGTGATAACTGCAATAGAGTCGAGGAGGTTATTTAAATCCTTTATACTTCCCATAATGTTCATGTGCCACGATTGAGATAGATTAACAACGTAACAACCAACAACTAAGATAAGTATCGGTGGTAATGCTATGCAGAACTTACATGATAGAAGAATGGCAAGGCTATGAGAGACTGGCTACAGGGCATGTTTATAGGTATTTATGTATGTATAGGAGATAAACCCGGTTCTTCCAAGCATCTCCACAAAGATGATTTCCTACAACTGAGGATGATTTCATAATGCAAATATGTGAATACATGTAACAAAACTTAAATCAACCGAACCTCTACAATTACCCATGGCGCCAGCAAAGGAGACATATGTACACAGTCTTTATTACCGGGATTAAGCTTGCAGATTGAGGGACCATTTCAAATGATGCAAGCTCAAGCAGATGCATGCTTACGATGTATAGACTAAGACAACAATAAAAATCCATCAGGTGCATTTACAATTTCATTGTCTAAGAGGGGTGTTCGGAACAACCGTATTGCTATAAAACAAATTCCAACTTCATATAAGCCACCAAAAGGAAGTATTGATTCTGACATACCTTAACCGCTTCCTCCTCAAATCTTGATTTTTTGACACAACGTTCCTCTGTTCAGCGCCTCCTCACATGCATGCTCCCTTGTTCTTAACTATGTAAATCCTATTTATCTCTCTATATGCTCCAGTATACAACTCCATATCCCTTGAGACTCCGACCGTCCTCCCAAAGATATGGCTTAGGAATCTGGTTTATTCTTTCTCTCCACATCTTTCCTGTGCTTTAATCCCATACTTTTCATATGCCACATAATGAGCATTAAGAAAAATCATGTTGTCTTTTCGTTATAGATTTCCCTTTTTAAATATTTTCCCCAATTTTCAATAACCAATTCTTGAAAATGATAAAAATAATATTTCTTTTCATAAACAAATCCCCCCCTTTTTTTTAATTGTATACGAAATATTTATCCTCATAAAATAATAAGGAAGTCTTTTTTTTATATATATAATTTTTCAATTTAAATATTTATTCTAAATAAATTTTAATGAAATATCACTTCCTTGCACATAAAATAATTTTCCTAAATAACAAGGTATTTCATTTAATTGCAAATTAAATTAATTAATCTAAATAAAAAGCATTATCAATTAATTGAAAAAATGAATTCTTTAATTAAAAATATAATTAATTCATTTTGTTCCATTGCACTTTTATTTCACCACAAATTAATCTAATCAAACATTGTAAAATACAAATCCTAAAAATAGGGGTTGTGACAACGGAAAAGAAGCTGCCATGTGTCTTCAACAAATTAACTTTAGGGTTGCTTCTATTTTCTTCTTCTCTCATTTGTATGGGTTTCATTTTTCTGAAAGCTCTGCAAAGCAGGTAGAAGCTCTGGGTAGAATTGTAAAGCTAGGGTGAATTGTAACCTATGTTCTAAATTATACTTTCATGAATATATTTTATCAAATGACTGTCTCCATGGCTGGAAATGTAGTATTCTTTTGAATTCAATAATCAAAGAGTAGCTAGGTTTTTTCATGGACAATTTCTGCATTGGAGTTAGAGTTGTTATTGCCTTATGTTCTGTGAATAGTGTAATTGCTTTAACTAATGTCAACTGCATATGTTATTGCCTTCTATTCTAAGGATAGAGTAATTTCTTTAACAAATGTGACAAGAGTGTTATGTTTCCAAGTGAATCTGTAAGAATGGTTATATGTAAAGCTTCAATGATCTTGTTATCATAATGTGATAACAATTGCAAAAGATCTTCAAAACATGTTCAACATTATAGGATGAAATGTTGGTTATGTGACTCCATAGCCCTCTTTTGGCAATGGTCAATCTTTATGCATTTGTTGTTTTCAGTTTGGTCCCAATTCTTAAAATTAAAAACCATTTCAATTCTGTATTCTGAGTTATGTGTGTCATGTTCTCCATGTTGGTTGATGAAATTCACTCAATGTCTTAGCCAATATTGAGTGATATTTTATGTTTCTTAGCATAATTTTGTGAGAACATCATTTGTTAGGCAATATCCTATTAATTGTTTGTCTAAATCTTTTGGTGTTGCTAAAGGGTCAACCCCCTAGGTCGTACAGAGCCTGAAGTGCAGGAGAAATGTGAGTTAATTCCATTTCTTGTCAGTTGGCCAAATCCACCATTGAGTTTGATCATTAGAAAGTGGCTAGTCTATAGGATTCATTGGATTCTGTTGATTTGGAGAACCAACAGAATGGCGACTCCACTGGGGAATGCACTCAGAATTTTGGTTGCAAATTTCCTTATCAAAGAGTCATTCAAATCTTGAACTATTATTTGTAATTGAAGGTTGAAAATTATTGACTCATATTTTCCCATCCGAGTCACCAATAGAATGGCGAATCTATTGGGGAGAAATTTTAATATCCAAGTGTAGACTCTATAATTATAGAGTCATATTATTTTTCATTTTGAATTTGGTTCTAATATTGAAGGATTTCAAACCTAGAGAAAGAAATTGTTGCAGTGAACCTGAAGATTTCATGATCTGTGGTGCTCTGCTGGTGAAAGGAACTTAGAAGAAAATTTACATGTGAAAAAACTTCATATTGCTTGAATTTTAGTCCTCTATGAAGAGAGGTGGTGACTCTGCCAAAAGAACCTATTGAAGATTTGAAGAAAAGTTCCAGATCTACAATTTTTTCAATTAGAAAGAAGAATTTGCAGTAGCTGCAACATTTCCAGGTATTCTTCACTCTTGGTTTTCAAGAAATTTGTGTATGAAAACCATATTTGAATGTCTTAGGAAAAACTTTGGTTCTCTATTGAGTGATTAGCACTAAGAAAGGGAAAGGACAATAATATTTAGTTTGCATACTTCTGAATTGTAATTTGCAGCCCATGTATTATGTTGGAGAAGTATGTTTTAAATTTTCCCAATAAATAGATCTTAGGCTTAGATGCATTTGGATTATGCATTGTGATATCCTAAGTTCATGATGAAAGATAGAAATAGGGTAGTGAATGATCAACTATAGATTTGATATGTGAAATTTGAAAGAGGCATGCCAAAATGCTTCAATATATGCATCCTAGTATGGTTCCTAGTACAACCATGGTTTGTGATCAGTCCTAGCCAGATTGTCAAAGAAGTTTCAGCACTAGAAGGTACAGAGCCATCAATTTCAGTGGCATTAGTGGTTATCCAAATGACATTCTAGCTAAAGTTAGAAATAAATTACCAAAATTCATTGGTGATAAGTCTGAATCAACAAATAAACATCTGCAAGAATTAAGTAATGTGATGGATGATTATGAGGTTGATTACAAGGATGTGATCATGAGGCTATTTGTTTTTTCTCTAAGAGGAGATGCAAGGGATTGGTTCTCTTATCTGCCAGCTTCCTCCATTCATTCATGGGAAGGGTTTAAGGTAGTGTTCATGGAGCAATTTGGAGAAAGGATTGATCCAGTTTTGATAAGGAAAAAGTTCATGAACATGGAGAAAGGAAAAGATGAGTTAGTCTCATCATTTAATCTTAGATTTTCAAAGATAATAAGAGAGATCCCAAAGAGCTAAGACCAAATGATGTTGAATGTTTGGTCATGTACTTAGGAGCATTTGATAAAAAGATGAGTTATCTATTAAGGGATAAAGAGCCCACAACCCTGTACCAAGCATATCAAATTGCCATGGATATTGAGAACAATTTGAGATATTCAATGATGAAAGGACATAGGTCTATGAGTGTTGGTCATCCTAACACACCTCATGCAAATAGAACTCATGGATTAGATAATAAAAGTGCTTGTCAAGATGCTAATTCTATTGCTCCGATTTCTCCATCATCACAATCTGGAAATCATAATGAACTTCATGTTAAATGTCATCAATACTTGAGCAATGTTGATCGAACATTTTTTATTCAAGGATTGTCTAAAATGAAGAGACACAGAGGAGAAATCACTACATGACTTGTTCTCAAGGTTTTTGGATGCCTTGTTGAAAGCCCCCATAAATTTTAGACCTAAGGATTCAGTGTGCATTGATCTATTTTGTGAAATCTATGATTCTAGGCTGAGTGCCTTGCCGAGGAAATTGAAACCTTGTAGCCTTGACAAGGTTCTTGATTGGATAAAGATTGTTGAAGGATCCCAAAGTAATTATGCACAAAATGTGGTGTCTCAAAATAAAAATAGCAGTTGTCCTATTGAGGAAAATCAGAACATGATAAACAAGAATGAACAGTGTATGTCAAAAAATAAAGATATGTGTTGTATGGATGAGGATATTAATTGTAATCAGCTCACAATCAACACAGGTGCAAATCCTTGCAGCAGTGATGAAGATGAAGATACAAGGTATGATGAGAAAATAGATATGCATGAAAAATTTTCTTGCAATATCTTGGTTGATGAAGAAGTAAAAGAGTTGCAAGATGTCACTCCATGTCATGTTTTGGTTAGTGAAGATAATGCAGGTGCTGATGACATCTCATCACAAATAAGTAATTAGGACATTGAAGATAGAAGTTCAAGCACTCACTCTAAAGAATCTAAGCATGATTTATGTAGTGAAGAATCTTCTTGGGATGAAGATTATAATGATAGCCAAACTGATTGCTCTTCTGATGATTATGAATGCTCCTGTAAGGATGATCCAGAAGCACTTTCTTCACCTAAAGAATGCAATGATATGAATATTGATGAAGTCCTTGCCTTCAAGTGAATGTTCAAATCCCATTTGATGCAAACTTAGAATGTAATTCAGGTTTGACATCAATGGAGCATGTCAGTTCTGTTAATGATGAAGAATTTGAGGATAAGCATATGTGTGCCCAATTTGCTAATCATGAACATAGTGATAGAAATGGTAAAGATGTTGATGAATCTGCTTATGTCTTTGCTGCTTATGATTGTTTATATGAAGCAGAGATAGGAATGTCAATTATATATGAAAAGGATGATGATGTATGCATTGATGAAGGAAGGAATTCATTTATGAAGGATCAAGTTATGCATTGTGACAATCACATGGATCTAGGATCAGCCTTATTACCCATTGATAATGTTAAACAATTTGATGGACTTTCAGGCTGTGTTGACATTGCAAAACCTTTTACTCAATGTGTGGAGCAGCCATATGATGCAAATGATAATGTATGTGAGGTCAATCAATATGAGATTGAATATGGGTCTTTCTTTGATGATCTCTCTCGTCTTCATGGTATGTAAGTGGACATGTTTATTTTGAATGAGGAATGCTTTAATGTGAAAGAAAATGAAGAGTCTAGCTTTATTGCTAATGAACAAATTTCAGCTAATGGTGAGTCTATGACACATAGGTCAATATCCCTATCGGCTAATAATGCACGTGAAAATATTTTTGCTGACCTTGTTAATCTTGAAAGTGATAGCATCCAAAATGATTCAAACATTGAACATGATATGAAAAATCAATATGTAAATTCTGGCTCAGGGTTGAATTATGAATTGTCTGAATCTTTATTTGAAACATCTCATATGGAATTGCATAGTGATCTAGAGAATGAATTGGAGATCATGTGTGAAGTTGGGATAGAAAACATTGCTTATGCATTGGAGGTTAATGGTGTTTCTGAATGCCATGACTTGAATGAAGATGAAAGTAGTTTTGGTGTTGATAAATCCAATTTTTAGAATCTTGAAACACATGACAATTTGTCTAGGCTGTGGTGTTGGGATGATGAAAAGCTGACTTAATGTAGTTCAGTTGAGGGAATTACATATGTATGAGTAATCTTTGCTCAACACACAAGAGGATTGCATATTATCTTTTAGTCATGATATCTCCTCTAAGCTTGATCATTATGAGGGGGTTGATGAATGTGATAAGACCATGTTTTCATATGGTCTTGATCACTATCCTCATATGTTGCCACTTGATGCAAAATTAGAAAATGAAGAGCGTGGCAGTGATGGGGCATATATGATTTGGTTGTCATGTGACAATGGAGTTAAACAAGGAGTGTGTTTCCACTTGTATGATGGCAGCTTGATACTTGTGTTTGCAAAAATGCAGTCACTTATGTTATTGTGGTCTGAAAAAGGAAAGCATGAGTTGAGGGAGATTAGTTCCTTTATCAGATTGGTGTTTGATAGAGGTAAATATGGATCTCCCCTTTTTCATTTGGTGGCCCGGGTTCACCAAGTGAAGTTGAAAAATAAGATAAACAAAGGAGTAGTTTCAGAATTCCCGATGGACTCAACATTTGGTCTACTCCCCAGAGATCTGGATTCTTGCTATGCCCACAGGGGGCAGACATCCCCAGTCGGAGCCACTGATGGCACTCTCAAATTTTGCCTCTGCACTCTCAAAAGTGCACCTGAAAAATCTACCCAAGTGACCTACTTTGGAGGGTCATAATTTGGTGCTTATTAATTTTTCATGTAAAACCCATTTGTAAGCCCACTCATGTGACATATGTGAGTAAGCATGTCAATTTTTAGCTTCCCATGATAAGTTTTGTCAGGGTTTTGAAAAGCGAAGCTAGAGGGTTTTGGCATTGTTCTACTATTTGCAAACTTTCAGTTTTGCAAAGTAGCCTCCTGTTCGAGCTTACATTTTGCAACCAAATGATCCTCATGTCAAAACGATTGTTGTTCTCTATTATCCATGCATTCATGAACTCCCATGTCTGATTTTAGAGCCTTATGATGAGATTTGCTATTTTTACCAAGTCAAAAGCAAATGCAATTTCTCCTTTTTTTACATTTGCATTTTAAAATTGTTTCGAGGAGGTCAACTTTGACCCTCAATATCTCACGAAGATTGATGATTGAAGCTAATCCCTCTTGTACATGTGCTTAGTGTTCCTAAATGAGCTTATGTTTCCAGTGGCAGCTCGTCGGGAGTTGATTTGATATTTTTTCAACGAGGTGATTTCGTGAGTTTTAATTGGTTTTGAATAGGCTTTTGTTGTAGAAAGTTCAACTGAGCAACTTTGACAGTGAATATCTTTCACCCGATGATCCATTTCCCGAGCCATCTATTGCACTCCATTCTCGGGCCAAATGTCTACATGCCTATAAGTTTTCATGGCTCCAGGAGGTCGTTTGACCAGTTTTCTAGGACAATTCCAAAGCCAACTTGGTCAATTTTGACCATTTTGTAAAATTCCTGAAAACAAGTTTTAATGGAAGCCCAGTTCAATTTTTCACTTATGAAGCATTCAGAAGGTAGCCTCTGATCATTTGAGCATAAATTTGTTTGAATTTTTTTTTGTTGTAGTCGGGCCCACATGGAGCCTGAGACGCTTTGCATTGCTACAATGTTGTACATGTTGCAATGGTCAAATGGGGTATGGGAATCCATCAATGGCTGCTTCTAATAACTTCCAGTTTGCAATGCATCATGTAAGGAAAACTATTGAGGATAGCACCCATGCATCTGCATATAGTAAGTGAGTCTCATACTTTGAATTTTCATTCATGGCTTGTGAGTGCATTATTAAAAATTATTGTCAAACATAACATTTGAAGATATAAGCTCTTCACAAAGTCTTTTCTAGCAAAGGACATGGGATTTTCAATCAAATGAGGAAGGTGATGTTTCACTTGAGTTCCCATGGGATAAAGTCAGAACACTATTCAATTATGCTTGGTTGTTTAAAAGGCTATATGATACTCAAAAAGCAAATATCTTATGAAGGCTAATATATACTGGAGGGTAGGAGGAAATGTATGTGGAAAATGATCATGTATCCATGCATTTGTTTTAATTCAACCCTCTATGAACATATAGAGGATAGGGTATGTTTGTCTCCAAAGTAGCAATTGAAACAACATAATGAGGAATTCAAGGCTTGCATTAAATTTTAATGAAACCAATGAGTGCAGATGGATAGTGAGAGCTTGAGAGGCTGCTCTTGCTCTTCTCTCCAAAAAGGAATTAATTTTTTTTGAAAATATCAAGATAACTACAGTAGTAATTGAAGAATGGTTCATAGCAAAAGGAACTTTCAAACTCTGCAGAAAGTGGAAGAATGCGAGGATTTCCTTTGGTGATATTCTCATTTTGGAATCTGAATGTGTTGTATCATTTCGTAGCCTTCAAAGGGGGAGACTTCAGATATTAAGTATCAATGAATAGCTTGGAGCCATAGAACATATTAGAAGAGACCTTTTTGAATGTGGAAATCCACCAAAAGGATAGCGCAGGGTATGAATACCCATCAAAGCATTGAGGATAAACAACTCTTCGCACAAGAGGGAGCTTTATGCAAAGAATGGAGGAAGGCGCTGATGTGAAAGAGTCAAAGAGGTGCCCAATATTGTAGTGCATATGCACCAAATGAATGCATTGAAAAGGTCTTACAAACATTGAAACAAATACAATTCAAACGCCAAGCTATTGTGACAATGAGAAGTGGGCGCGACCAGTTGGCTAGGAGGGGTCAATTCGACTCTATGGAATGAGTTCTTTATGAAGCATCTTGATTTGTATCCAGCGCATGGAGAAGAGTTTGCAAATACAGTAAGAAAAGCATATTTGTTGTAGGAGGCAGCTGCCACACCAGTCAAAGGGAGCTTGCATTTGCTTTATGAAGCATGGTTTTCTGTTAATTGCAAATGAAGGGAGTCATTCATGGCTGCACATAGTACAAAAGGAATGCATACCATCTAACTTTTTGTACAATGTAGTAGAAGGTCCACATAATGAAGTGACATAGACAAGGCATGAACTTGTTTAGGAAAAAGAATGCCAAAAAAAGTGGCTGCATGGTGCGACATAATTACGACATACAGAATGAACAATATGTTGAAAACGCCTTAGAAACTTTTAAGCAAATGCAGTTGGTGTGTGTGTGCTGGAAGCCATCGATCCACATTGCAAGGGAAGCCAGTGGGCTTCAGTGAATGTTTAAGATGCATTTAAATCTAATGAAATACATCAAGTGTGCTATGTATCCTGCACAATATATAACCTAAAACATGATTGCTTAAAGCAAATGAACCATTTGAAAGACCTGTGTGCTTATTGAGAATTGCAGCACGCTACACATAAGTGTTTTGTTCAAAAGACTTCAGATTATGTCTACACTACAAAGGGGCGCTACCATGACCCGAACAAAGCTCGAGAAAACAGTGAAGAAGTTAGGGCAACATGCAAATTGAACATCCAAGATGAAATGCTAAATGCAGCCAAATCTCATCCATCCCTCACTAGCTCGTGGGTCCAAGTTGCATGCCTGTTAACTCTGCAGGATCCGTGAAATTGCACCACATGAATGGTGGTCCCTGAAGCTTTGTTTTTTTTTAAAAAGAGGCCTTCGTATTTTCTTTAAAGGGCAAAGGTTTTTAAAAAATTAAAGAACCCGATAAAGTATTCAAAGGGCCATCATATTTTAATTGAGAAAACATTTAAAATCAAATGTTTTGCCTGATGCAAAGTTAAATGGGATTTATTTGTAAAAACAAAAAGGTAAAACATTTTAAAGGTGAAATGTGATTGAATAGTGGAGGGGATAAATTTATATAGTGAGTAAAATATTCACTATGTAGAATATTTTATATTGTTGGGAAGTAAAAGTGATGCACGTGAAATGGCATGAGGCAAATTTTGACAAAGTGAATAAAATATTCACTTTGAGTTTTCATTGCTGGAAATAAAATGCTTTCACGGGTAAACAAATTTTCACACTACAGGAGAAATAGAGTTTTCACGTGCAGAGGCATTTTTACATAGTAGAGTAAATGGAGTGAAATTCTCCACATGGGAAAATTTTCTGTTATTGAACAACTTGAGGCAAAGACAAAATGGAGGAAAAATTGGTTGTTGTAAAGGGAAGAGAAAATAGAAGAGGATTCCAGATTATTCCCAGTTGCAAATCAACAGAAAAGAAGCTGCCATGTGTCTTCAACAAATTAACTTTAGGGCTGATTCTATTTTCTTTTTATTCTCTTCTTCTCTCATTTGTATGGGTTCCATTTTTCTAAAAGCTCTGCAAAGCAGGCAAAAGCTTTGGGTAGAATTGTAAAGCTAGGGTGAATTGTCACTGAGTCATTAATCTAAAGTGTTCTATGTTCTAAATTATACTTTCATGAATATATTTTATTAGATGACTATCTCCATGGTTGGAAATGTAGTATTCTTTTGAATTCAATAATCAAAGAGTAGCTGGGTTTTTTCATGCACAATTGCTACATTGGAGTTACAATTGTTATTGCCTTCTGTTCTGTGAATAGTCTAATTTCTTTAACTAATGTCAGCTGCATATGTTATTGCCTTATGTTCTAAGGGTGGAGTAATTTCTTTAACAAATGTGACAGGAGTGTTATGTTTCTAGGTGGATCTGTAAGAATGGTTATATGATAAAGCTTTAGTGATCTCATTATCATAATGTGATAACAATTGCAAAATATCTTCAAAACATGTTCAAAATTATAGGACGAAATGTTGGTTATGACTCCATAGCCCTCTTTTGGCACTGGTCAATCTTTATGCATCTGTTGTTTTCAGTTTGGTCCCAATTCTTAAAATTAAAAACCATTTCAATTATGTATTCTGAGTTATGTGTGTCATGTTCTCCATGTTGGCTAATGAAATTCACTCAATGTATTAGCCAATGTTGAGTGATATTTTATGTTTCTTAGCATATTTTTGTGAGAACATCATCTGTTAAGCAATATCCTATTAATTGTGTGTCTAAATATTTAGGTGTTGCTAAAGGGTCACCCCCTAGGTACTATAGCTCCTGAAGTGTAGGGGAAATGTGTGTTAATTCCATTTCCTATTAGTTGGCCAAATCCATAATTGAGTCTAATCATTAGAAAGTGGCTAGTCTATAGGATTCATTGGATTCTATTGATTTGGAGAACCAACAAGATCAATTTACCTTCAATATCAATCCATAGTTTAATATAATCACTTAGTAGGCATATGTATTTGGTAATGACGTTTTCCTTTAGAAACTTGGTGGAAGTTCGTGTAGTACAGTCTTTAGTTGGTTCTACTTCTTCTCATTTTGTTAGATACTCTGCGATGGTTATAATGAATTGAGCTTTTGAGTGTTTTGTCAATGGATTGATTGGTCCTATGAAATCAATTGCCCAATTCTAGAAATGATTTTGGGCTAGTACCAATATGAGGGGCATCTCATCTTAAGTGGTAGGTTTTTATATTCTTTGATAGATATCACACCCTTTTGCGTACTCCTTAGCATCTTTATGTAGTGTTGGCCACCACAAGTTGGCTAGTCTCACCCTTCTTGCGGTTGTTTCTTCAAAGTTATGTCCTCTGTGAATTCCGCTATGTGATTCCTGTAAAATGGATTTTCTTTTATGTTTGTAGACCACTCTTCTCAGGATATCATATTTTCCCTTGTGGTGTAGTTCTCTCTCTACCAATATATATGGTGCAGCTCTCCGCACTAGCGATCATTTATCTTGTGGGTTTAGGTCTTTTGGGGATTCTCTGGTTGAAAATTGAATAGTAATGTCTTAATTCAGAATACGTGTGTACCAAGCAATTCTTCCCCATATATATCCGGTTCTTCACCAGTTTCAATTCGTGATAGGTAAATCAGTCCTTGGTTGTTCTTTCTGGGTTTTACCATTATCTTGAAAACAAATTCTTGGAATAGTAACAACCATCTAGATATTTGACCATGAATTACTAGTTTGTTGAGTAGGTATTTATGGGGTTCATGGTTTGTGAAGAAGGTAAAAGTGGTGGATAGTAAATAGTGCCAATAATTTTGTAAAGTGTATACAATTGACAAATCTTCTCTATCTATGGTAGAATAATTCTTTTCCGTTGTTGATAATTTCTTACTAGCAAATGTTATAGGATGATCTTTATTGCCTTTTGGCTAGGTGAGTACTACTCCTATTGCTATTCCAAAGGCATCTACATGAACATGAAAGGGATTATTCTAATCTAGAGCTATTTTCTATTTCAAAGTGTCAAAGGCCTTCTAGGCTTCCTCGTTCCATTCAATGCTTCGAAATGTTTTCTTCTTTAGAAGGTCTTGTAGTGGGGTTATAATTTCGACATATCCTTTAATGAATTTCCTGTGATATCCTATGTATCCTAAAAATATCTTGACTTCTAGAGAATTCTTTGGTAGTGGTGGATTTAGGATCAAGGCTATCATTATTGTGTTTACCATTAGTCCTTCCTTGCATATAATGTATCCTAGGAGTGTCCCATATGGTACCACAAATGTGCATTTTTTAAGTTTAGTGAAATTTAAATACTTCTACACTAGTTTAGCATCATTTGAAGAACCTATACATGGTCTTTCACTAGACCATAAACTGTCCAATCATCTAAATAAATTTCAAGAAAATCATGAATAAAGTCTTTGAAGGTATTGATCATTATTCAATTGAATATTTCTAGAGCGTTCTTTAATCTGAGTGACATGATTATGTACATATATGATCCCCTTTTAGTAGCAAAATTTGTTTTGATTTGATCCTCTTCCTTGATCTTCACCTAGTGGTATAAAAAAATCCATCAGTAAATGAGTAGATCTCTCTTCCGTCTACCGATTCTAGTATCTCCTCTGTGAAGGGTGTAGGGAATGGGTCATGCATACATGCTTTGTTTAGTTCCCATAAGTCGATGCACACCCTTATCTCTTCGACCTTTTTATTTTGTACTACCATTGGGTTATCCATTCCACATCTTCTATCGGCTTGATTATTTCGCAACCAACATTTTGTCTATTTCAATTTTCACTTTCTTCTTTATATTAGTATTTAGTCAATATGGTCTCTTTCGGACTAGTTTGACACCTTCTTTGAATTGGATCTTCATAACTCCCACCTCTTCTTTGATTCCTTTCATTTTGGAGAAGTTTTGAGGGAATAGGTCTTGAAAGTCGGTTAGTGTTTCAATTGTTTGTGCAACCACCTTTTTGTCCCAATAATCTCCTATGTGCATAGTTTTGGGTCACCTTTTTCTGCAATGTTTGTTTCTTTTAGTTTAATTGGTTCATTGTAGTATTTTTGCTTTGGGGTGGTAATTGCTTCTATTTCCCTCTCCCCTTGACCAATTTCTACATCTGGTACTTGTTCTTCCTCATTGTCCTATATTGCACAACAATGCTTTTTGATTTTGGGCTCCTTTAATGGTGTGGAACGAGATTTTGATAACAATATCTCCTCTCCTTCTATTGGGCTAAAGATAATTCCCTTTATTTCCTGAGTATGGTTTGTATTTGAGGGTTTTTGCTAAAAAATGAAAAAGTCTCGATGAAATCAATAGTTAATTCTATCCACATTCTGGTTTCTACCCTTTTCTCTTTATCAATATGTTGAACAGTTCGGATAACTGAGAGGGGGGGTGAATCTGTTATCATAAAAAAAATATTATTTTCTTTAATTAATTCAGAGCAGGCATGTATCAATCAAAAAATAATCAAACATATATGAACATGAATGCAAATAACAACACCATGCACAATGAACACCATAATTTACGTGGAAACCCAAGAAGGGAAAAAACACAAAGAATGCTAATTTTCAATTATAGAGCACTGGTTAAGGTGACACCGATTAAGGTAATTTTTACAAAAGCTCACTGCTAGATTGCTCACTAAAGGTAAGGCTCACTGCTGGTGAGCTCATTGCCCGATTAATACAAAAACATCTAATTACAAGATAGTCTCATTGACAAAAGTGAATTGATGAAGTTGCATCTACATATGCATGAATTCAATTTTGGTTAAGAGCATAATAACTGTCAGTAGTAGACCTGGTCAAGAATCTTCTGTACACCTTCCTCGCACAACCTTTGCAAAACATATTACTTCTTCCTTCACACCCTTTTATCTACTCGCACACACCATACTCCACTCTTCTTCTTTATTGAACAAAACCAACTTTTACTTATACCATTCCATGATTTCATAATCTCCTAAGTCAACCAGACACAATGTCTTCATAGTCTTCTAAGTCAGCCAAACATAATTTGAATTAGATCACCATAAAACATGTCAGCATAAAGAACAACCTTGAAATATTCAATAAGGCTTTGCATGCTAGCACCAGACCCAAAAGATAGGTTGCACATAAAGTTCTTACCATGTTACCAAGGGACCCATAAATAGGTCATACATAAGATAGGTTCATTACATAACATAATTATCAAAAGATAACAAAATTTGAACTACTTGAAATATATTCTGGAGCTGATGGGAATGCCACAACCAAGACCAAATCTTGATTATAATCAATTTCAATATCAACCAGAGAAACATAATTGGACATACCAAAACTTGTAACATTCTTACATGAATGTTTAGATAGCAAGGTTACTCGGAGCAAGCTTTGAGCACAATAACCAACATCAAAAGATTAGACTTCATTATTTTGTATTAACTATCTTCCACAAATGTCCCAAAAAGAAGTACTGCCATATCCGGATCAAAGATAACATCCACACTACACAACATCATAACACTCGATAGGATAGATCATTTATGTATATCATCTGGAGCTCAACCTTCTAGATCTAGGTTTTGACATTAATGACAACAATGCTAAGTCATCTCAACTTCTCAAGAACCCTTTGGCATTGATGGAAAAAAAACAAAAACTTAAAAACTTCAAGCACTCCCCCTTTGTCAAGCAATTCAATACCTCTTCTTGTTTTTGTTTTTCTCTTCATTTTTCTCCCACTTTTTTCCATCAAAGGCAAAGGTCCAAATAAGAACATTTAGGAGATCAAGTAAAAATAACACTTTTCACATGAAATATTTTCTTGTACCTTTCTCTCATAGTTGGAAGAATCCTCTTCCTAGATAGCATTGCAGAAACCATTATGGCACACATACTATCCAGTAGAGTCAAAAACATAAATGAAGATGACTAGTTCAGAGATAGGCACTGTTGTTCACAATCCTCTGCATCAAAAACTATCCTGGATAGATGATCCAATCGGACCTCAACAATTTCTTTGACCAACCAGAATTTTTTAACCAAATCTTCCCTTTTTCTCTGAACAGAAAATAACTCAGCTTGCAACTCTCCAACTTTCCAATATCATTCAATTCATATTCAATAGCTTCAATTCTGCTTCTAAAATTATCAATTGCAGCAGGTCACCGAAGACAATACCTATAGATGTCAAACATCTCCTTAATGCATTCTCTTATCTCACCAATGTGTTTGGATAAATTTTGTTTGGATTTGACACACTTTCTCTCAATCATAGCTTGGAACTTATGTCCTTCAAATCCTTCTAGCAACAACCTTTCTTCAACAACTTCTACTAGATCATCCGGTAATGAGTCAAAAACATCTAAAATAGTAATACCCTTTTTGAGTAGATAATCAATCAAGGCATCATCAACTCTAAGCCTACTGACCGGAGAGAAGGCATACCACATTTCACCAATATTTTTCATATCACCTTCATCCAACATCGAACGAACTTCATCTAGATCAAAAGAGTTAGATTTAGGCAGAGACTTCTCCTTTTCTTCTGAGATAGCAATGACATCCTTTGTGTTAATTTTCATCCTTTTAGGTTCGGGAGGGGAACCACCAATGACAAACTCTAACTCCTTGTTACCAGAGGAGGAACCCTTCTCAAATTGACTAGACACTATCACATTGGAGTACAGATTCGTCTACAAGGATGAGAAATAAACTTTGCATGCACTTGCTTTATCTTCCATACATTCCAGATACCTATAGATTTTCTTTCCGACAGGGATGCTAGACTTCCACTTAACATTCTCCTTTGATGGTAGTGAACTCAGAAATTAAAATACTAAACATATGAACAAAGACCCAAACCAGAAAGGATGACTCTCAACCAAAGACATTCTGACATTCTCAATTAGGTTTTCCATTATGAGGCTACACAAGTCAATTTGCTTATTTTCCTTCACCATCTTATGTGCAAGATATATAGTAATAGCTGAAGTAGAACCTTCACGATTTCTAAAATAGATTTTGTTAAGCGATACTATAAGCAACATAGCTCACTGTAGGATCAACAATGGTATTTATCAGTAGAGCTTGGGGGTCTTTGTAGATACCAGTAAGTTCCTGCACATCTCTGTATTTCACTATTTTCTTCCCAGGGAGGTCACCAACACTGGATAATCCTATAATAGCTTCAGTGGCTTCCTTAGCGATCAGATAGGGTTTGTCCAAAATGATGCTACCATCCTTGAATTAACTCAATAGGAACAAGATAGATTCTTTGTCGGTAAACCACAAAAATTCTCCTGATAAATCCATACCCAAAGCACTTACAATTTTCAATTCGACAATCTTCAACCCTAGTTCCATTTCCTTCATCTTCCAATGATCACAATTTTCCAACTCTACTCCCTTCAGCCTTAGCAGAATATCGCCACTCGATTCTCTATCAATGGATTCCATTGTCGCGCTTATCTTTTTCAATCTTTTATTGCTCCACGAAACTTCTTCTTCTTCTTTGCAAATTGTCAGAAATGTTTTGAAAACTCCACCTTTTAACCTTAATTGCTCATGATAAACTTGCCACCAAAAACCTACATCAATGGCACCATCAATTATACTTTGCTTTTCAATCAACCGAATTAAGCTTATCATATATCACCAATCAGATCAAACTTAGTCATGTTGAAAACACATCAAAATTACTTTGGAGAGGGGGAACCAATAAGAAATGCATAGCGACACTCCCCCTGAGCCAAGGAAGTTGGCTCAATTTCTAGAAGAGTGTGTACCAAGATCCGGTACCGTAGAAGAGTTTTGCACACTCATTTCCTTTTTCTTCCAAACCATGATAGTCTTCTTCTTAGATTCATCTGATTTTGCAACCTTCTTTTTGTTTTCAAACTTTTCCAGGGCAACATATTTACATGTGTTAGCATAATTTCTGGGTTGACTGCACTTGTAACATCTTTCTCCTAACTTAGATCTGCATTGATTAGCTTTGTGACCATAACCATGACATACATAGCAATTACCATGAAAGATATTATTCGTTCCATTCCTTCTAACTGGATTAGATAATTCACTTCTATAATGACTTGCTTTGTGTCCAAACTTGTGACAGTTAAAGCATTGAACACTTGGTTCCTTCTTGCTTCTGCACTCTACATCCTTATGTTCAAAAATTTTGCATAGAAAACAATAGCCATTAAATGATAAGTACCTTTGAGCATTTAGTTGTCTGATCGACGATCTTTTAGGTGTTCTAGAGTTCCAAACCTTGCTTGTTACACCAAATCTCGCTTCAACTTCAACTACTTTGTCTTCACCCTTAGTGTTATGATTTGAGTTTTCACCGGTGAAGCCAAGTCCTCCCTTATCCTTGTGACATTTCTGTAGGGACAAGAGTTGATATAGAATTATGCTACTTTCACATACTCTTGCTTCTGTTTTCAGCCTTCTTAAGTCTTGATCTAACTTCTCATTTTCTTCTGATTTTTGTTTGATGGTATCCTTGATATTTTCTTCAGTCTTCTTGCATTCATCTAGTTGTTGCTTTAAATCCACAATCATTTCCTTTGAATCCTTTAATTCCTGGCTAACCTCTCTATGTCTTGCTTTGAATTTTTGAATTTTCTCCCTTAGCTTTGAGATACAAGCGTTTGCTTCCTTGAGGTTTTCTTTCAATTCTTCATTTTTAGATTATGTGCTTTCCATATCATCTAACATTATATTTAGTTCTTCCTTAAAGTGATAAGCTCCTGCCATCTATTCAAACTGCCAAGATCTCCCTCAAGTGATTAAGCTCTATCTCCAAGGGACCAAGCTCTGATACCAATTGTTGAACAGTCTGGATAACTGAGAGGGGGGGTGAATCAGTTATCATAAAACAATTTTCTTTTCTTTAATTAATTCGAAGTAGACATATATTAATCAGAAAATAATCAAACAGATATGAACATGAATGCAGAAAATAACACCATGCACAATGAACACTAGAATTTACATGGAAACACAAGAAGGGAAAAACCATGGAGAATGCTAATTCTCAATTATAGAACACTGGTTAAGGTGATTTTTACAAAGACTCACTTCTAGATTGCTCATTGTAGGTAAGGCTCATCGTTGGTGCGCTCACTACCTGATTAATACAAAAACATCTGATTACAAGATAGTCTCATTGACAAAAGTGAACTGATGAAGTTGCATCTACATATGCATGAATTCAAATCTATTTAAGAGCACAATAACTGTCTACAACAGATCTGGTCAATAATCTTCTGCACACCTTCCTCACATGACCTCTGCAAAACATATTACTTCTTCCTTCACACCCTTTTATCTACTCACACACAACATAATCCACTCTTCTTCTTTATTGAACAAAATCAACTTTTACTTATATCATTCCATGATTTCATAATCTCTTAAGTCGGCTAGACACAATGTCTTTATAGTCTTCTAAGTCATCCAAACACAATTTGAATTAGATTACCATAAAACATGTCGGCATAAAGAACAACCTTGAAATATTCAATAAGGCTTTGCACGCTAGCACCAGACCCAAAAGATATTTTGCACATAAAGTTCTTCTTACCACGTTACCAAGGGACCCATAAATAGGTCATACATAAGATAGGTTCATTACATAACATAATTATCAAAAGATTGCAAACTTTGAACTACATGAAATATATTTCAGAGCCGATGGGAATGTCAATCAAGACCAAACCTTGATTATCATCAATTTCAGTATCAACCAGAGAAACACAATTGGATATATCGAAACTTGTAACATGCTTACATGAATGTCTGAAATAGCAAGGTTACCCCGAGTAAGCATTGAGAACAATGACCAACATGAAAAGATTAGACTTCATTATTTTGTATTAACTATCTTCCACATATGTCCCAAAAAAAAGTACTACCATATCTGGATCAAAGATAACATCCACACCACACAACATCATAACACTCGATAGGATAGATCATTTATGTATATCATCCAGAGCTCAACCTTCCAGATCTAGGTTTTGACATTAATGACAATAATGCTAAGTTATCTCTACAACTTCTCAACACAATATACCAAGTTATTGCCACCATGCATAACATCCAGTACAATAATTGATCGTATAACCGATCATCATACTCATAGTTTCCTTCCCAATAATATCTGCATATCTCTAGGTGCTTTTCTGGTGGGATGTCGCCTTCATAGGGAGGTATGTCATCATATTCCCTACCCCCAATAGGAATCTTGCCTTTTCCAAGGTTTTGAATGTATCCCATTTCCTTATGGTTTGCTTATGAGTATTATACCAATATGCAATAGTGCATGTAAGAGTATTTGGTAGTCCAACCAACCTATTTGCTTGATCAGGGATGCTTCTCTCAATTTAGGTTATATAGGGTATCATTTCACCTACTACAGAGTATTTGGATAGCTTATCTTGAAGGCTATTTTGAGAAAAATGAAAAACCATGCAAGAGTCCCTTTCGTAGTTCTTTTCTTCCTCTTTGGTGTAACCGCACATGTCCTACACTACACTACCTTGTTTAAGTTGTGCTTTCCTTAGCATGAATATTCTTTGAGAGCCAAAGAGTCTCGAGGAATACACCTATTAGTTATCTTGTATCCATGCTTTTAACACTACTTCACTATTTTTCTTGCTTTCCATGTCCTCTACTTCTAGTTCCCCTTATGAATTGGGTTCTTCTTGAGTTCCATTGGTCAATATGGTTATTATGTTTATTGTTTGGTCATTATCCTCATATTCTTCTATATTCACTTCTTCTATATAAGGTCCTCTCGGTTGTTTCCTTAGAGGTATGTGGACCACCCTCTTATCATCTGTGAAGGATATTTCCTCCTTTTGGGAATCTATGATTCCCTTGGAATTTACAAACCAATCTGATCCCTAGTAATACAACAAATGAATCAAATATCTCCTTCATAGTGACCACCTTGAAATCCATGGATTATTTCACTCCTTTTACATTAACTTTCACATTTCTCCAGGTACCCATTATTTTTATTTTGGTATTGTCTGCCAAGATGATGTTGTAGGGAGTCGGTTCCAATGTCGGTCTATCCAAGTATTCCTATATTCTTTTAGTGATGAGGTTGATGTTTGATCCTAGGTCAACCATTACTTTGGGTATCCTTTTTCGGTGGGCCCAAAGTTCAATCATAATGGGTCTCATTTTCCAATATTTCCCCCAAGTCCTATTGCCCTTCCAATTTTGCGAATTGCTTTAGAACCTTTACTTCTAGTTTTGTGAAGTAGCTATTCTTTAGTTTTTCTTTGTTTTACTCTTGCTCTAGGATAATTTGTCTATTTTACTATTTGGTCATATTGTTCCTTTGTGGGGTGGAATCCCCATTCTTCACTAGAGCTTTGTTCTTCTCTTGAAGTTGTGCAAGTTCTTTCGGTATTTGTGCCTCTTGGTTACTACTGCGATCTTGCCCCTTTTCTTAGGTCTATCCTCTAAGAAGTATTCCTCTTCAATGTTATCTTCTTCCTTTACATATTCTTCTTCTTTTCCTATCTTTTGATATTATTTGATTCCTTCTCCCAGGTCTTTGGGTGTTTTGTGGAGAAATATGGCCCCTCTTGTGGTACTTGAGTCTTATTGCTTATCTTCTTAAGGTTGTGCATTTTTGTAATGTTGGCATGCTTTCTCGTAGTTAATGCATCATGATCTTCTTCCCCAAAAAATCCACATTTATTCATCTTTTCTCCCCAACATTCCATAGAGAAATGTCTCAGTTTACCACAATTAAAGTAGGTAGCATCCACTTGTCATCCTCTTCCTTTTCTATGACCTCTTCCTCCTCAATATGGGTTGTTATCGTTGTAAGTTCACATACCTTGGATGGCATTGGTAGTTCTCTGGTTCTTCCATGGTGGGACCCTGTATCCATGGTCTTGAGCCTACAATGGTCTTTCTGCTAGTCCTTTTATGTATGTTATCTCCCATTGTAGTTAGGTTCTTTTATTAGGAATTTATGTGATGGGAATTTTATTGTTTCATGGATATCCCATTCTCCGCACACCCCACAACAAACTAAGTTGGATTTCCTAATGGTGTGGATATCTACCCTTAGAGCATTTTCCTTCTTTCCCCCTATCTCCATCAGACATTCATTCTGAATATGGTCCTCTCTATCGTAATAGGAACACCATATGTTAGGTCTTTGTAGGCCAATTTACTAGTTCATGAGCTCTTTCCTTAATCACAATTGATCCATTTCCAACTGTAAACTTTCCATCTTCCTATTTTCTTTTTTCCTTTTCTATGTTTCTCCAAGACCGACCTTTTATTCGACATGCTAATGCAACTAATTATGAGTATGAGCTGAAATTTTTGTCATCCAAATCCATTCTAAGTTTTAGAGTTATGGTTGAAAGCAACCATTCTCTTTTTTTCTTATCATTTAATGGTTCATCCAGTCACTTGACTACTTCCTTGGACCTTTTATCAAACTCTAAAATAGATTTATCGTCCCTTTGAGATAATTCTCTTAACTTTCTCACTCCCTCCATTGGGGGTTCTGGACTGTCAAAGTTTTCTAGGAAAGCTTTCTTTACTTTGTTGTAGGATTTTTTGTTTTGGGGGTATGATTTCTTGAACTATTTTAGTGGTTCTTCTCTCAAGGAGATGATAAAATCGAATAGCTTTGTATTGTCTCTCTATTCATTTCGACTTAGCCATATAATTTCTAATAAGAAGATATGTTCCACGACATTACTAGTGTCCCTCTCAAAGATTGGAATTTTCTTCATTATACCCATATCCTCTTATGATGAACTTTCTTCTAGGCTTGCGGTGTTGCTTTTGGAATTGCTGAATATGGAGCTGGATTCAATGTCGCTCTTTGTTCTTTCATAGTTTCTCTATTCTCCTATAATTCTCCACCCAATAGATTAGTTGTTACCTTCTAGGATGTATCAATTCACTATATATGTTGTCCATAATTTAGGCTTCTTGCCTTCTTCTCTTTCTTCATCTGTTTTTATGTATGTTATATCTGGCTCAAGGGGTGACTCCTAGTATGGGGGGATGTCTGTTCTTCATACCTTTTCATTTGAAATTTTGTCTTTTCATTGGTGATTGAAATTATCTTCTACTTGGTTAACAAATCCTTAGGATTAGGTTCTACCACTTTTCCCTTTTGACCTATTGTGGTATCTTTGGCTTCTAGTTATTTCCCTCTTTCTCTCCTATCCTCAATTGCACCCACATCTGCGTTCCCAACAACACCCTTCTTGGTACGCTCCACTCATTTCTTTAGGATTTCCTTTGTCACCTTTCTTGCTTGTTCTTTCTCTCTTATTTCCATCTCCCTTTTTCAGTACCTTCCTTCCCTTTCCTGGGTTTGTTTTAGTTTTCTTTTTTCCGCATACATTTCTATTCCTACTTTAATGATTTCAGTTGTCTCTCTCTTCCTTTTAGTTTTTCCTACTCCCATATGTGTCCTTGGCCCTAACTTCTCTCTTTTGTTTCCATATCAAGGTTTTGAAAGGATTCTTTGAACAATCACATCTTTTTACAGATCTCTAAGATCCTCCCCCATTTCCATTTGTCATCCCCTAATGGTCTACCCTCCTCTCACAAAGGTGACCCTTAGGGTCTAACAAGAGATTATTTTCTCCCAACTATCCTACTTCTTTTATGTTTCTACTTTTCTTTATGGTTCTCTCCAAGGTCCCGACAACAAAACCAATGTTGGCGAGAGAAATGGGGGGTAGTACAATTAGGAGATCTGTACCTTGTTATTCCTTGAGTAGTCAGTTTATACCCTAGAGGATATAGTAAGAGAAATAATCATGGGCGGTAGGAATCTATAAGTCATACATGACATATAATACCATACTAACAAAATAAATTGTTCATAAACCCATAACACACATGTTTTCCTTATACTCCTGAAATCTATGTTATATTATATCAGATACAAAAGGGCATGTCTAGTCTCTGCTCCAATAGTATATTATCTTATCATTACTTTCTATACATAAATCTCTTATTCTTCTATCTATTACATATGGCATATATACATGTGTTCCCTTAAAGGGTTGTGACTCCTTCATAGTGGCTAGTGTCTCTATTGGTATCACAATTTTCTATCAATATGCTTTATTTTCTCCCTTTGACCTGCTAACAATAGGAAACGTGTTGTGGCTTTGATTGATACAGGTGCAATACATAACTTTATTGATGAGGGAGTTATGGTATGTATGGGACTCAAAACAAAGAATGTGGATGGTTAAAGGTGATGGTAGTAGATAGATTCACTATCACATGCACTAGGATGATTGTCGAATGAGCCTACAGTTGGGAAACTACAAATTCAAGGATGACTTCTACATGGATAGTATTGGTGATACAGATGAATTTTTGGGTATAAAATGGTTGTGACGTTTAGGTGAGATCACTCTTAATTTTAAGACCATGGATATGAAATTTAAATTAGAAGGGAAAAATGTGCTCTTAAGGGGAATGTCCAATGGTGGACCTCAATTTGTTTCTTTCAAATGTATGGAGGGGATATTTAGACATGATCAGGTTGAGTGGGAAGTAGATTGTATCATTATGCCTATAATTATAAAGAAGGAGAAAAGAAGCTATCATCTAGATGTTTAAGCTTTGTTATCCAAATGACGCAAGGTATTTAGTAGTATACCTCTAGGGAGGTCTCCTAATAGAGGCATTAAGTGCATGATCAATATGAAGAGGGTGTAAATCTCATTATTACTACTCCTTATAGGCATCTTAAGCAACATAAGGAGGGGATTTAAAAATTAATTAAGGAGTTATTGTACATGAGACATATTAGGCCTAGTAAGAGATCATTCACTTCTTCAATGTTTTTGGTCAAGAAGAAGGATGATACCATGCATATGTGTATTGACTACAAGACCTTCCAAAGTGATGATCATCTACCCAATAGGAAACACAAAGGAATTATGCTTATTGTGCCACCTCTTAACCAATACTATTATCATCACTTTATGCTCTATGATCTCATTCATATATGTAATGTGCCATAGTTCGATGACTCTAAGAAACTCCTACTCCAACTCAATGAGGTCAACCCACAAAAACATTATGGGAGGACAATACTCTTGATACATGATGGAATCTAGGTCCTCCTACAACACACACACATATCATGAGCTTCAAAAAACCCTAAGACCAAATCTACTAACTCAAAACCATAAATCTACTAATTAACTATGTAACTACATCACTTGTGCCATCTTAGAGATCATCAAGTGTACATTAATTACACCGATCTACCTACCAAAACCATAAATCTACTAATTAAATATGTAACTACATCAATTGTGCCATCTTAGAGATCATCAAGTGTACATCAATTACACTAATCTACTTATCATTTGTGTCGGTTCAAGCTTCAATTTTGCATTTCTAGTAAATATGACAAACTACTAATCATATGCACTAATGTACCCATAACTTGTGCAATCATATCAATTGTGCAAATCCCCCCTCAATAGTGACATGCTACTACAAAATGCTAAACCCTCTATCATATACACTATTATACTTATCAAAAGTGCAATCTATCCCAATGTCACATTTGATTTATCCTACTTCTACCCACATCTATTGCACCTAAAATTTCCCTTGAGGACCCAAAAGTTAGATAAATACCACTGGAATCGAGTTGAATGCTCACTTAAAGACTCACTTGCACTTTGCATGATCACTCACCATTAGAATACTTGCCATCTCACCAACTTCTTCACACTCTAGAGGCTCTAGATTTTGGAGCTTGAGAGACTACAAATGAGGAAAAAGGACCCCTCTAAGCCTCTAGCTCTCAAACCCTAATTTTTCACCCATAACCTTAACCTCACTCCATTTTCATCATCCTCTCACCCCTTTTGACCTATTGTTCCCCCATCTAGCTTCATTTATTCATCACTAATCCACTAAACCTAGCCTATTTTCTTATCATGAGCTCAACTGAAAAAATATTTTTCTTAGTTGATCTCTTGAGGGGAAACCAACCTCCATCCTTTGGTCCACTGGGGAACATTGGGGCACACCATTACCAAATATTTTCATACTAACAATATGTCTTTGAAACAACACAATAAACATTGTTTCAAAGAGAGGCATAATGTAGACACCTAAATGATTGACACATTTTTTCTAACTTATCACCATTTCTCATTATATTCTTCATCAATATTAATTAAATAATTTTAATTATTTAATTGAGCTAACACATCATCCATATTAATTAAATAATTTTAATTATTTAATTAATTCATCCATCTATGATCAATATTAATTAAATATATTTGTAATTAGTTCATCATTTTGCATCATCAACATTAATTTTTTTATTATTTAATCAATTCATCATTTTATCTCACCTACATTAATTAAATATTTTTTAATCATTTAATTGATTTCTTAATTTCTTCTATCCATATTAATTAATATTTTTTAGTTATTTAATTAATTCTTGCAATAATTCCTTTTATCCATTACAATTAAATAATTTTAACTCTTTGACTAGTTAACGTTTTCTCTATAATTAAATAAATAAATTTAATTGTTTTTTTCTAATATCTTTTCCTCATGCACATGAATTAAATAAATAAATTTATTTCTATTTATATTATTCTAATTCAACTAAAAAACCACTATTGTTCACTCTCACCTTCACTTCACTCATCCATGTAGTCAGTCAACTCCCCATGCAATCAGGTAACTAATCAATCAAACCCTTCATCATGACACATGTCACATACACATTTCTTCATGTCATCTCAATCAATCCCATCCATCAATCTTTCAAATCATCCTTCACTATTGGTCGACATAAGGTGAAAGCTATACATCTACCAACATTTAAGCTCTCAAAAATCCATAATTTTACATTCAAGCTACAATATTACATCCATTTTACTATTACAAGTTATAGCTATCTTTGAACAACAATCCACATCAATTAATTTTACATCATATCATATACATTGGAGTAAGATGAGGCATTTTTTGGAGGTAATAAAGTTTAGTGTTTATTTTTTTATTTGATTTATTGTGGTTGTAATATGTTAAATTAGTTCTAGAAAAAGAAGTCTTCACTGAGAACCAACTTGCTATATTAACATTTAGATGGATCAAACAATATATTATTATGGTTTGATAAATATTTTAATTCTTATAATTGGAAATCCAAAATCAAATAATAATAACTTTAATGAAAATGTTCAATTGCAACAAACTATCTAAAATATAGTTTTGTGTACTGTAAAATAAAATCTAACTTATATAAAAATGAAAAGTATAGATCTTAACAATACTTATATAAATTTTTGAAACCCTCTTCCACAAACCCCAATGCATAGAGTTGACATCCTTGTGATGCATTTTTGTCTTGTACAAACGCAATGAAAAAGAACAAGAAGCCTTGAAATTAATACCCGTTTACATAAAAATAAAAATCATGGGCCCATTGTGTATGAAATGTATTTAAATAGTAAAAAGCATAGGAAAAATGAACTAAAAGGAATTAGGAATAACCAAAGATAAATGAAGGATATCACTTGAAAATCACCTTCATCTAATCTAAATACTTGCACATAGAGAAGATAAAGAAAATGATAGGGTGGTTTTTTAGGGGCTTTCCTTAGTCAAACCCTTGTCTTAGTCTTTTGACCTCCACAAATAGCCAATATTGATTGGATAATAGATTTTTTATAAATGATAAGAATGCAAATAAAGATTTATAAAATGACATGCAAATGATTTACTAAATAGATTAAGATATAACATGTTAACACCAAGGGCATCCAATTGTTAGCATAAAGAGTAACTATTCAAAGTATATGAGGAGATAACAAGACTTATAAATATCTCACCAAGAAACCATGAACAACTCCCAAAGTGAAATCAAAGTTGCAATGTAGTTGTCTCATTCAATCCAATAGCCAAGGAATGACATGAAAGCTGTTGGATAATTTTTTTTTGTTTCAAAACCTATAAAAGTTCATGAAGATTACAAATAAAAAACTAAAAAGAATAGTATCGTTCATTCACTCATTCATTTGAGATAGATTTTCTTCCTCTTTTCCAAAATAGAAGGTAGTGAATTTTCTATCAAGCTCGACTACCATATAGGAGAATTACATCTGATAGATTCATAGGAATGTAACATTCCAATGTTCACTTGAATCATGATTTTCATGGGATGTCAGTGCATCACACAAACATTTACACATAGCACCTTCATTCAAGAGAAATGGCCTCAAATATACAAGATCATCATAATTATGTTATACAAAAGGAAATTTTATGTTAACATCTTATGTTTAAACTATATTTATATCATGATCCAAAAGGGGAGGCATTATGTAGTGTGAAATTGCAGGGTATCAAATTTACTACACTACATTTTTCCCCCACTTTAGCACGTATATGCACTATACTAAATATGCATGCTAAAGTAAGAAATGAACTAAAGTTAACAATTATCAAAAAGAGAAATGAACTAAAGTTAACAATTATCAAAGGATAATGTAGAGGAAGAAAAATATTCAATCTTGTTGGCATGACAATTCACACCTCTAGAGTGTGTATTGGCAACATACAACTATGCATAGTGCGTAATGACTACTCTTCAAATTCGGAGGGGAAGCTCCCTCAAGTGTGTTGATATGTGTGAAAAAGTAAATGATCTAATCCTATATTTTTGACTTAGCTGAAAGAGGCACAAGGTTAAGGAAACCAAGAATGTTGTAGCTAAGGATTTTCTCTGGTTTTATAGATCTTTTACTACAACTAGGCTTAAATGCTAAACTATCCTATTTCCTCAAGAAACAAAGCATGAGGACTTAGGAGCAGGGAATTGGTATACGATAAACTTTATCACAAGATTCCCAAGGGGGAAAAATACGTAATCCGAGGTGTAGGTTGAGATAAAGGTTATTGAGAACGACAACAAATGGTAAACTAGTTTCCAAGATTCTCGAGGAGGTAAAATATGCAATTTGAGGTGTAGGCTGGAAGTAGGTTACTCGAAACAAACATTAAACGGCAAGCTTGATTGCAAGATTCCCAAGGGGGTAAAATACTCAGTCTGAGGTGTAGGCTGCAAACAAGATTACTAAGAACAACATCAAATGATAAACTTCATCTCTAAATTTCCAAGGGGGTAAAATACTTAGTGGACGAGGCGTAGATATGAAAAAAAGCTTATTAAAACAAAGACATAAACAATGAACATGAACAAATCATCCAATCTTATTCTTAATGAAAGTGAACCAATACAAAATAGCAATACTACAGGTAAGGTAGCTCAATATGTATGCTATTACGTGCAAAAGTTAATTACAAATGAGAAAAGTGCTCTTATTTATAGACATCAAAGGTGTAAGTAACCCTAAAATCACCTTGAGTCAACAATCAGTCTTGCAAGCATGCAAGAATTTATTGCTAAACCTAAAGAAAGGAAACTATACAATTAACTGGAAAACTACTAGTCAGTTAACCGGAACAAGACTAAACTAACTAGACATGTGCAACATGCAAGTCCTTATTGAAATGAAAGATAACTGATAACTAAGATTAGTTAACTGATCCTAACTGAAAGTGCCACCTCCTCCAAAGATATCTTCAAGGATGAGATAAACATGCATAAAATCAACAATTAGAACTCAAGACTGATGTCGAGTTTAATTACTACCTCTGACTCTACCCTAAAAAATAACTGTAGGTTCTAACTGATTGATCACTCCAAGCCATCACGGGCTATCACCTCGGCCAAGAACTAGTCAACTGTCTCATCCTATGGAACTTTGATGCTGTCTACGATGATAACTTGTTTGTTCAACTCCCTCTCACCATCTTTGATCACCCTCTGACATTCTCTAACCTCTTCAATTGCCTTTTTGTAACTAGTTGTCATCACTAAGAAGTGATCCAACTTGGACACCATAGGATCTCCATCAAGATTATCATGAGCAAGCTTCTCAAGCTTAGCCTATACTGTATCAAGTTCAGCATATGTACCATCTTCAAGAAGATAATGGCATGGGATCTGAGTGAAAAATCCACTAATGAGTTTGAGAGCACCAATAACATCCTCTTTGAGTGCATTCATCCTTGTAGAGATTCACTCATATGTTTCCACTTTGAAGAGGTGTTGTTCTCTCCAAGCGAAAATCTTCCTTTTCTCTTCTTCTACTACAATGGTGTCATATGCAATTGCTAACTAAGATATGAGTGTCAAATATTTTGGTTTGTCATCTGATATGATCAACTCAAGCCTTTGAATCCACCGACGAAGCTCATGTACATCACACCTCAGCTGATATATCTCTATGAGAAGTTATCAACCTGCAACAATGAAATCTTCAACCAAGTTTTCTAAGAGCTTGCCATGATTGACTAACTAATCCAACTTCTGTTGTTCTGTAGGTGTTCCTTGAAGGTGTGGAAGACTAGGTTCTCTACTCAAGTTTCCATGAACGAGATCAGAAATGTACTACTGGAGTTGCTTAATTTCAACCTTAAGAAGTGCTTTATCTTCTCTATCCTTCATGACATGCTCTTCAAGATTACTTGTGACAACCCTAAAGAGGCTCACGTCCAATTTTTTAGTACTCCTACCAAGATTAGCTTTGACGAAGGTGAAATCGCCAACTTCAACTTCATCCAGGCTCTTACCCTCTGGTGGCATAGCAACTTCAATGATGATCTATGCTTTAGGAGTTTTCTCTATGTGCACCCGCTTCTTGATTTTCTTGCCTGAACTATCCTAATAAGGATTGTCAAACTAAAAAAAATCAAGATTATATGAAGGCTTTCACCTCTATCTTCCCAAAGACCTCTCGATCCAACATGAATGAGCAATGTTATCTTCTTGAGGAGAGACTGCTGCTACTGTATCAACCTCTGATGTATCAACTGGCACTGAGGCTTCTTGAATTGGTAATTCTAGCTCTGAGTCTATATCAATGGGAGGTGACTGTAGTGAAAATGGTGAACCAAGAGATGAAAGATGTGCTCCAACCTATATGACTGACTCTACTGGAACTTCAGGCATCCTTTCAACCTACTTCTATTTCTGCTTGTCGGTACTTCTTCCCTTTGTGTTTCCACTAACTCTAACACCTTTAGGCGACTTCAAGATAACCTTAACTCAAGGCCTTGAACTTGAGGTAGAAGGTAGTGAAGGAAACCCTACTGGAGGCTCTGTGACTGGAACTATCTTACACCTTCTCTTACTCTCCAAGAAGTGCATGCTTGTTTTGATAACTATCTTTGACAAGTCCTCAATTGAAGTACTCTCCCCGATGTACCAATCTGGTTGGAAAAGTGGTTGGAAAGCAACTTGATCTTTGATGAATGAGCTAAGCAACACCTCTTTGTCATCATTTGACAAAACCTCAACATCCTTTGATAGGAAATCAACAAGCTTAGCAATAGTAAGTCTGCAGTAATGACGTTGATGCACTTTCTTCGCAATTGGCCCAAAATTCCTCAAGTGCTGGTTTGTGTGAAATACTTCACTCCAATCGAGCTACATAATGACCCAATAGATCATAGGAATGAATCTCAATGAGATACTTGAGGTTGAGTTTCTCTAACTTGTTTGTCATTAACTTGCAATTAGCAACAGTCTTGCATAATTTGTAAATACCCCATCCAAAAGGAAAGGTGAATGTTGTCTTATGGCGACTGTGAAGAAAAGAGTGAACTTCTTGAGCTTGTATTAGAAAATCCATGAAAATGACCTTGTCTGATGGGTACCTCAATAGCATCAGAGGTTCTCTAGTGTAACCATACACTCAGATATATGTGAAAGTGGGGAATTGAATGAACCAATCTTCCCAACTCTCCATTGCTGATTTTTTCTCTGGTGAAATCTTGATGTGCATTTCATTATCGAGGTCTCTAACTGTCTTCATGATAAAGTGGTCATTCACCGCTTTGAAATCCTATTGAACCATTGAGAACTCCAATTGTGAGTTATATTCATGAACATGTTGAACGCCAAGAGTCCCATTGGTCTTCAAATGTCTAAAATTGCCTTGAAACACAATTAAGTAGACTAGGAAAGAAACCATGTGAAACTCGTGGATTTTTAGGAATCCTGTGATTTGCTAGTGAAGGAACTTGCTGATTAAGATGACCCAGTCAAAGTGTTCTTTACCATCAATGATTTGAGAAATGACATAAAACATCCATGGTAAAAAAATATTAGCCTCCTCTTGACCCGTAACCTGGTTGAGCAAAGTTATCAAAATAACAATTTCTTCCTTGAACTCCCCATGACCAACCTTCTTTGGCATGTTGGTCTTCTATACTTTTAACCGTCTATGACCAAATTTTCTTTGAGATCTTTCCTTGTCTTCATACCATATCTTATCACAAACCGCAATGACTATAGTGAATTATTTGAGCGGGGAGGAATAACAAAGCACTTTTCAACGTCCCTCGACTTGAGACTACAAATGACTCTCCCATCGGATGATCTGATTTGTCTTGTGGATGAATTGTAGTGCTTTATGCATGCAAGAACAAATTCAAAATAAAAAACTGTGATAGGAATAGATGTTGTTGCTAGCAACCTAGAACGCTCAAGATTCTTGACTCTCATGCTGCTGGTACCTTCCAATGTGCTCAGATTGACCACTGGATAGACATGACCCAAGTTTGAATTGAAGGTTTTCAAAAATTCATGCACCAATACCAATTTGGTCTTATAATCTATGGGGTTGAATTGCATTTTGAAAATATGGATTTTTGACTGTAAAGTTGGATATGTTCAGATAACTTTTAGAAAAAGCTGAAAGAAGCTCTAGATGAGGCTAAAAATAGCCTGCTGTAGGAATTTTTTTTGGAATCTTTCTAGAAAGTGGGTTTTGTAGAGAATTAAATTCTAAGCAAACCCAGATTGTCAGAAATTTGAAAAGATGAGTTTTAGCAAGGCATGCAAAGGTTTTTCAGTCGAGAACTATAGGGGTTTTAGAGCTTCCTAGGGAAAATTTTCCTGAGAAAATATGGCACATGGATTTTGTAGGCAACAAAATTCTAAGCCCACCCAAATGATTCAATTTTGGAAAAAGTGAGTTCTTGGCCCACATGTAAAGGAATCTTCGAAAAAAAACATAGTGCTTCCAGAATGGAAGCAGCGAAGCAATTTTCTCAAAAAAATCTAAGACATGGGTTTTGTTGCTGATGCTGAAATATGTGAACCTAGATGATCAGATTCTAAAAATTCCACTATTTACTTTGACATGCGAGAGAAAACCTAAGACAAGAATAAAAGAATTTGAGATAGAAAATAGAAGTTATTATTCTGCCTCTGTAAAAGCCGCCTATTCTTGAACTAGATTCAATGAAGTCTGCATGCACTCAAAAAATGAAGTTTGAAAAATGTATCTTCTAAACAATATGGACCTGGCACTGCAAAGAACACTGAAAAAATATTACTCGAAGCACCTTCAGATCTACGTTTGCTCAAGAAAATTGTGTTTGCTTGCACCTGTTATGAGAATAATGGATGCCAATATGAATTAAATAAGTAAATTTAAGTTTAAATTCATCACAAATATGCTAAATTTAGGTGCCACCCTGATTGGACCTAACAAATGTATGACACCCTTTGATTGGACCCCCAAAATTGAGAACTAATTGAGAAATTCACCCTAAATAGAATGCTAGATTCTGATTGGACCAAATTCAGTTAACATTACATGCAAAAATAAGTCACCCCTTTTGCAAGAAAAATTAAGTCTAGTTGAAGTCGATCAACTAAAGATTAAATAATATTTAAGTTCAATTCATAATATCCACCATTATAGGGTGCTGCATGGACTTGAGTCAAAAAGTCAAACTTTAACTCTAGGCGTCACTTTCCAGAGTTAGAAATTTTCTTGAAAATTTCATTTTACAAACCTCACTAGAGCCTATGTTCAATCACTGATTCTGATTGAGTGATGTGTCCAAAAGATTGGTTGACAGTTTCATTGAAGAGCAGGATAAAAACTGACAAGAAACTCCTTGAGGCTGCAAAGTGTAATTCTGAGATCAGAGGCTTCAAAAATTAGGGTGCCCCTAGCCTCTAGGGGCACTTTTGTCTTTAGAATTAGTCAAATTCTCATCATTTTGAAGGTGATTTTGACCTCCCTTCATTTCACATTCGACGACATTTGGCAGAACTTAAGAACTGATAGGCAGGCTCACTACGAAGCTGGCTCCATTCTACACAAGAGCTCTTGGAGAGGATTTTTCCAAAAATCATCTGCTGGGTTAGAATCAAGAGTGACCCTGGCCTCCAGGGGTGCTTTTGTTTCCAGAGATAGCCATTTTTCAAACTGGTTGAATCTACACTTAATCCTCGGCTACAGGCTGCTGACTCGTCCTCTTACTCGACTGAGGTATGCACCAAAAATATAGGAGCAACACGAACAGGATGAATACTTTAGACCACTAGAAAGACTACATTCAAGGCTCCAAAACCTTGGGTACCCCTAGCCTCCAGGGGTGCTTTTGCTATTTTCTTGAGATTTTGACCATGATTAGACCTTATGTTTGACTCTTGATTCTACCAGTTCAACAACTCAGATTAACCCACTGACGGATTTGTTGTGAAACCTGATCAAGTCTAAGATGAACATCCTAGGTATCATTTGGTCATAAACCTTCATCTGGTCCCTCAAAAATATGGGCGCCCCTCACTAGGAGGCACACTTTTCCTTCCAGTGTTAGTCATTTTTTCATCCCCCTCGTTTCTCATTCAATCTCCCATATCAGGTGCTAGACAGATCTTTAAGTCTGGATGGTAGGTTCATCACAAAGCTGACAGTATTCCAAAGAAGTCCTTTTAGAAGTGACAAATCTCAAAAATGAAATTTGGGCCTTTGAAATCTAGGGCACCCTTGGCTAACAGAAGCTCTTTGCTCTAGAGAGAAATTTTTTGATGATTTTCATCCCGATGAAAAAATTCCCTATGAGATGAAGTGTTGGTATGTGGCGACTGATCATGCTATACTATATAGCCCATGTTATACTATACACCCCAACATGTATCCTTGTTGGGGTCCTACTTTTTCTTCCTACTTTTTTGTGTCATCACCGAAAAAGGAAAAAATCAACGAAAAAATAAAAATCTAACTTTGTAGAACCCAAAAATCTAGAAGCTTCTAAGCTTGTTAAAAAGGGGTTCAGATGGGTGTTACAGTATGATGAAAAACGTGATTATTCACAAGATTGTAATAAGTTTTGCATTGGATAATAAAAGTATTAGATGTTTGCGGTTTGGTGGATGTAGCCCGGATTGGGTGAACCATGTTAAATTATTTGTGTTATGATTTATTCTGTGTGTGTTTTAGTTTCTCTGTTTATTACTTAAATCTGCATTTAATTGTTAGATATCTTCCTTTCTAACCCTAACACGAAGCACCATTTTACACCTTTCTCGCCATAGATTCTTCATTTGAGTGTTTTAAGCTTAGATTTCAACACCTGGTATATGCCCATCTGCCATTGATGATCTCAGAGGTCCTGACTTTCCACTTGAAAAAGTAAAAACTACCCACCAGACTTAAACTGAGTTTTAACTAAATCTAACTTCACCATTGTGGTCGTGAAGTGAAATAGGCCAATCAAAACAAATTTTTAGTCAATTTTGACAAGTTTCAATTTTTTAAGGGTTTTTGACCTAAAAATAGGGGTTCGGAAACCATAATTTTCAATTTTTTAAAATTTCACTAGTATCTTCTTGACATCAAACTGACTAAAATCCCATACTTGATTTTCCCAAAAACTAACTTATGATGACATTTTTACAAGGTTTAGACTATTTTAAGAAAAATTCCTTAATGAAGCAAAATAAATCGGTTTGGGTACAACAAATCCACATGGATATGCCCTTGGGGAAAGAAGAGTTTCACAATGACTAAAATATATTGCACAAGACAAACATGTTAATGCATAAATAACTATATAAAATTTGTTAGCTAAAAGACACACATTTGGTAAAAGGAAACATATTAAAAATTCACACAACACACAAATAGAAAAATATAGGACTTAGCCAAAAAGAGAAAGAGAGATAAAAGGAAGAGTAAAAGATTGAAAATTTTGATAAATGATTTTGATAAATGATTTTGATAGATGATTTTGATAATATGGCTAGCAAGATGTGTTATGGTAAATACCATAGAGTGATTTTGATTGATCATGGTTGCTACAAGTTGTATTGAAAAAAAACCATGGAAAAATGGGATATATGAAAACCAACAACCTAGCAAGTTTCACTATATTATTTGGTTCATATACTATCAAACTACTTGTAATTTTTTTTGCTTTAAGATAATAATATTGTGATTATGCATGGTGATAGCCTTACCTTAAAATAGTTGCATGACTCAAGGAGTGAACATATTTTAAGGAGAGGGAAAAAGAGATAAAAGAGATAAAATAATGATGTTGTTTCATGAAAATTAAGAGGTTGTGCTCATGGAATGTCATCACACAATATAAGGATGACACGTAAGGTCCACAACATTAGTCGCAACAGGAACACTAAGGGATCCACAAACTTGGGGTCAGTATGAATATTTGATAATTGTATATATAAATAGAATTTTATTTTTGAATAATAATCATTCCCCAAGTGTAGTGGAACTACAAAAATAGAGGAAGAAAGTCACATATAAAATAAAATAAAAATTTGGGTCAACATGGAAGAGATCTAAATATCTCGATGCTTTGCATTGTCCCCAAGATCAAGAAGATTAATATACAATATATTATAGAAAGATGATACAAACAGAGGAATTTATAATGCTTCATATCTCTTATATCCATGCACCTACAAGTGTGTCATGAGTCCTTCGAGTAAGATTAAGAAACATATACAATTAAGTACAAGGGAGACACAAAAAGCTTATAAACACAAAACTAAAATATAAAGATGAAAAGTGTAATACTTTAAAGTATTCACTCAAACAAACCATCAATCTCCAATCTTGATAATAAGGGGAGGGAGTTAGAGCTTGCAAAGGAAGTATTATTTAGTGGTACTAGGTGTTTCACCTATAGCAAGATCCAAAGAACTAGCTACAAGCACAACATCATCTTGCACATCCTTTAAGGTGAGCATCAATGATTTTGTGAAAATCATAGATAATGCTATAATATCCCCAATGGAGTCCAATATATTCTCCCCTTGAGGAGAAGTGGTGAGTCACTATCATAATAAATGATGAGAGGATTGTTATGACTGCTCTCATGAACAAGAGCAGTAACATGCATAGAAAAAGTATACACTTATTCTACGAAGAAGTATGATGAAAAAGAGTTTGAATGTGATGGAGATGGTGGATTTGAATTTTTCTTTCGATATGGCAAAGTTGGATCATTTTCTATTTTATGCTTGGGAGGTGGGTGAGGTATATTGATATCAATAGAGGGGGTGAAGGACATCTAGAAATAATTAATGATGGGTACGTTGAAATGGTACTAGCTTGGAAAGTGTAGCACTGGGGATTACAAATGTGTTTAACATGTTTATCACTCTAAAAATTAAGGGATGCTGGGAAGATCTAAAATTGAGGATGGTTCTATTAAAGGATCCAAGAACACTTGTAATTGCTTTGAGTGAGGCTCATCAAAATCTTAAGAAGGAACAAGTGATGGATTAAAAGAAACAACCACCAACGGTGGATGTGGAGGGGAAGAAGGCATCACTAAATCTAGGGATGGTTGTATCAAAGGAGGATGCTTGGATTCAAGCCTTTGCAAAGTAACATGTTCATAGGCCAATGCACGTTGATGACATTTATGCTCTCACACAAGTTGGCTACATAGATGAAGGGGTTCACACATAGTTGCCTAAGAGGGATCACTTTGATTATGGTGCTTTCTTAACTTCTGAGATAGAGGTAAGAACAATCGTAGTAGGTGTAGGAACATATATTTGGGGTGCATGCACCACAACTTGCATCGTAGGTACCTTTCCTCTTTCTATCACAAGGTTAGTTGGAGTAACAGGAGGAACCACCGAAGGAAGAGACGCACATAATGCATAGGAATACTTTTTCCATCAAGTTGTTTTCCTTTTTACCTAAGGGGTAGTTTTGGGAACAATGAGAGCCATAGGAGGAGGGAAATTTTGAGAGGAAGATTTACCCAACATGGATTCCTTTCCTTGGTTATCATTTATGATCTTTGGGGGAATAAGAGGTACCACCAAAGGTTGGGAAACCTTAGGGGGAGTGGGAGGTATACTTAATGGAGCATGCTTGTATTTAGCCCTGGAAGAGGTGGGCATAGAGGCAGAAGCATCTTGTTGTGTTGAAGATAGAAAAGGGGAAGACGATGATGATGATAAAAGGAGTTGTTTAAGATGAAGGTACTAAAGAACCTAATTTGAACTTATAATATGCTTTAAATATTAAATCCTCATGAAGTCTTATCGGACCTAGAGACAAAGGCCAAAAATGATCAAGTGAAAATCTTCCATCAGATATAAGTGGTCTATATCTAGTATGTTGGATAGTGTGTATTGTGCCATGATGAGGAAACTTTAGGAATTTATATATTATAGAAGTGACTACATTCATGGAAGTTAGCCATGAAATACCTAACTTCACCCTGAATAAGTCAATTCCTAGGATGACAACAAATGTGGATTCCATTGACTTCGGTCCAAATTAGACCTTCAAAGTGATGGAAACCATTGAAGGAAAATAGACCATCATGCGTACGAATGGTCATTGAAGAATCATCATATTTTTCTCTATGAAAATAATTTCTTTTGTTATGATATTTACCCTACTAGTAGGGTCAACAAGAACACCATGAATGGTCTTCTCATTAAAATGAGCCAGGATATCAAAAAGTTTGTCATCCTTTATAAAGGGAAAATGAATTTTAAAAAAATGATAGGTATGGTGACATCATATGCAAGAAGTGGTCCAATGGAAATATCAAACATAGCAACAATTTTTTTATTTTAGTTTCAGTTGTAGAAGTTGAGGCACTAGTTGAAACAAAGAAGAATGTGTAGGAAAATGATTGAATAGATTTATTAGAAATTTCCTTCTTATCCTATATCTTGATGTTATTGGAATTGATATGGTCTTGCATCAAGTTGTGAAGATGCATATTTTTCTTGATATCATGATTAGGGAAATGATGAAATTTGAAAAAAAATTTAGGATCATACCATACTAGATAGTGTTGATTAGTTGGCAGAGGTTTGTTTTTAGGAAGAGAAATAAAATTATAGTTTACAACTCCAATATTATAGTGTACATAGAATATAATAATTTTTTGGATGATTATGCTTTTAAGGTACTATGGTGGAGACCCCATAATCCATTAGTACAGTAATGATGATTTCTTGTTTGTTAAAAAGTTTATTTCTTTTATAACTTATGAAAGAAGATGCACCACCCTAATTATTAGAGTGATTGAATGAGGTAGAGCCACCATACTGACCAACAAACTATTGATAATCCCTCAAAGCAATGTAAATATTGGAAAAAGAGTTAATTTCATTAATCATATCTTATCCTCAAGCACTAGCTGCAAGTTTTCAATAGATACATGTTGTACATCAGAATTAGGGAGTGCATAAGGTATTTGCAAAAACAATGATTTATATCTAAAGATAAATTCAGTCACTTTATCAACAAGTCCTTATTTAGAATGGATGAGATCAATGAAGGCTATTTGGTTGTCAAATATTTACTTAGAAATGCTAGAGAAATTAATTTATTAGTTGCTTGAATGTAAAAATAGAATTATCAGGAATGAAGAAAAAATAGTCCAATGTGGTATCTTTCAATGACCATAGGAATAGTTTGGCTAACATTACATCCTAAAAGATAAAGTCACTACATAATGCAATGAATGTAAATACATGGCTTTTTGGATCCACTTTTCCATTGTAATTTTTGAATTATGGTGCTTAAAATCCTTGAGAGAGAGGTGTGCTAAGGATGTGTAGTGATAATGGGCTAAGTCTATAGTACGGTTGGATCAAAGGCTATGAAAAAGTGTTAGATAATGTATCTATTTAATTTTGTAACTAAGCAATATTTTGGAGAATTTGGTTTAAGACTAGATCAGTTGTGTGACTGTAGGTGGTCGATGTTTGGACTATAGATGTTGTGATGGTAAAGATATGGGGTTGAGAAGCAAGACCCAATCTAAGAAATCTAAAGGAAGAGCAAGATGAACTTCCCACAAAGAATCTAGAAGAAGATCCAACTACTCTTGCCATAGGTGTTGTTATCATGGTATGAATAGTAGGCACTAGAAGAGACATGGATATTTATGTACCAATAATTTTTTAATGCGAGTATTGAAGATTACCAAAGATAGAAGTATAGGAGGGGAAATTTATATGAAAATGTGTGCTAAACTCTAGAGAAATTTAATTGTTTTATTACCAAAGACGAGCATATTATGGATGGTATCCACAATAAGAGCACCTTTTGAAAATATACCATTTGATAAAGCATTCTAAAAATCTTACAAATTTTCCAACTCTTAGGTAAGTGTCATGATCAAACCCACCACCTAAAAAGGGTGATGAGACAATTGGTGAAGCATAATTTGTAGTACTATAATGAGGAGGCGAGCTTGAATAGTTAGGCATGCCTTTTGTGTGGAGCCACTCTAATGTCTAATTAAACTAGTAATACAAAGTATGGACATAGCTCAAAGGACCCGGGGATCCCCAACTAAGCACTTCATCATTCACAAGAGGGTTACATTAAATCATCAACCAGGGAGTCATAAAACTTTAGATAGTCCTGGAAAAGTATATGCATTCACAGATTATGGACATCCTACATCAATTGAGTATAGGAAAATGAACATATGGAAATATAGTAAAAGCTTGGAATTGGAATAAATTGCTAATCCAAAAAATAGTGGAAAAAGAATACAAGTAACCACCTTTTTCCATAGGTACTTAATGTTTAAGAATATAATCGTTAACTATTAAACTGAAAAGTACCTACTTAACTAATCCTCCAAAGTATGAAACAAAACATTAAGCTACAAAATCTAATTCATAAATTGTAACACATTCATTCACAATCATATAATTGAAAATTGCCAATTGAATTCATAATTTATTATCTATTCTAACAACCGAAACTAAAGTGGTTCAACAATACCTCAAGTGACCCTTTCTTGAGTTTTTGCTTCCATAGAATTTTTCAAACACTTCAAAAAATCAATCATAAATCAATTCTCTTTATCACATTCTAACACTGAACTATTACACAAAATCTAACAAGAAATTTATTGAAGGTCTCTATTCACTAATACACATATTCTATTCATAATACTGTTGCTACTACTAATGCTTTAGTAATTCTAGTAACTAGATCTCCTCCTTGACAAAAGATCCTACATATAGGGTCTCTAAGGAGTTTCATTATTCATGGACTAAAAATAGACATAAAACAAAAGTCAACTCTTCCTCAAGAATAGGAAGAGGACTGAGTTTTGAAATTGAAAATAATAACTACTTGAAACAGGAGTAGAAAAACCAAATACAAACTCTATGTCCAACAACTTAATCGCTCATAATAGAAACATGTTCAAAAGAAATTTTTTCATAACCAATCTTGTTGTAAGTATACTCCTTGTCATCTTATTGGCAGGTAAGAGTGATATTAGGTGACACATGGATTGATTAGTAAATGATCACCTCCATTTTCTTTTGAAAGTGTCACGCCCTAGTCAATTGACTTCTTCTCTGCAATAATCTACAGTCCTTATGTTGTGGGCTGAGAAACCTATTGTTGCGGGTTGACAGTCCTTCTTGTTGCAAATGTTATTCTTATCTTCTAAGACATTCTCATTATCAACAATCATATATTACATAGAATCCTACTAACTGCATAGACATTCATGAATTCATACATACACATATCAACATAACATGTTTCCATTTACAAATGCTCAAAACTGCTTAAAAGTATATAAAAGGCATAAAAGGTCTTTGGTAATGTCTTGAAGTTTAGCAGAAAGAAATGATAAAAAGTATTAAATAGTAGAGGGAAACTAGCAAATTGGGGCAGGGGGCCTAGCTTGATTGGCTAAAGCATCCTGTTGCAAGCAAGAGGTCATGAGGTATAGTCTCCCCCCAAACCTGTGGTACCGGAAGGCATGTCGCGCCAACGCCAATGGTCACGTGAAAAAAGTTTACCAGGCACATTGTAGTTTATAGGGGGATGGATACCCGACCGATTCCTGCAGTCTAAAAAGAAGAACAGGGAAACGAGCCAATTATAGAGCCCATCATGTTGTAAATTATTCTTTAGAAAAATTTGGAGGATTCTGGATAGGAGATATGAATAATATAGGTTTTGATGTGTTTAAATTATGGATACTTTTTATAACTATGTTACTGGAAGAAAGAGATTGGGTTGTAAAGCTCATAAGGTTCTTTACAACACTCAATTTGACTTTATTATAGGTATCACAATAAAAAGAAGTACGAGAAATTAATTTTTTCCCTTTAATATTTTTGAAATGTTTTTAGTTTTCTATTTTTATTTTTGACTTAGGTTTAAGGTGTAAGAGTGTCACATTCACCAAAATGTAATATGCTAAGTTGGTTCTAACAAGAGAAGAAGTCTTCATTGAGAACTAGCTTGTTATATTTGTAGACACTAAAAATTGTCCTAGGCTTGCGACTTCTAAATTCTCCATCATTTCCCCTTTCATTCTTCATAATTAAATAATTTTTAATTATTTAATTATTTTCTAAAGTCATAATTCTTTATTTAATTAAATAATTTTAATTATTTAATTAATTCATTTCTATCTTTATTCCTCCCTGATTAATTAAATAAATTTTATTTATTTAATTACGTCACTAATTAAGTCTTCCTTCTAAAATTAAATAAATTCTTATTTATTTAATTTTTGTCCACTTTCCACTATAATTAAATAATTATTTTAATTATTTAATTATTCATTAGCCTCTTCTCTCATTAAATTAAATAAATTTTATTTATTTAATTTGGTCCACTCTCTTGAATTTTGAATTAAATCATTATTTAATTTAAAATAATTACTTTTGTCATATTCTTCTATAATTAAATAATTATTTTAATTATTTAATTATTCATTGGTCACCCAGATTAAATAATTTTTACTATTTAATTTCTCCTATCACCTCTTTGTCTGTGCCAATCTTATCTTCCACATCAAATCTTATCTCTTGACATCTCATTCAATTTTATCCCTTGATTGAATTATCTCATAATTCAATCTCAACCCTTCATTTCTTGTCATTGCCCTAATTTTGACCTAACCCTAGTCCATACTACAACATTCAATTTTGGCCATTGATTTAGACATCTTATTGACATCCAATCTCAACTGTCAATCCAAATCAGACATTTCCTATAAATAAACTCTCATAAGCCTTTGGGGGGTTGATTCTTCAAGGGTCCTTATGCTGTCAAAATCATTCTTGAGTCTTTCGTCCATTTCTATCTATTGTCATTCATCTATCATCTCCATGTCAATGTTATGCTGTTGAATTGAGCAACCAACATTCATCCAACAATCAACCTTCAAAATCTTGCATTCTCATGCAGGTGGAGAAGAGCCATGGAGGTCAATCAAGTCTAGTTTGAAAATTGGTTTGCATTTCCTTTGTTTATTTGCATTTTCATTCTAGTTTGTGCTTCATGGTGCTTGATAGGGTTTATTTAATTTGTTGTTTTCAATACATTAAATCTAAATTTTTCCCTATTTACATTGGTGAACCTGACATATTTTAACACATTTTGAGAAATCTTGGAGTTGGATTCTTTTGTTGCAGGTTTTGTTTGCTTTTTGTTGCAGGTTTGACATCATTGTGGATAAAGCCCTAGTTTCTAAAGATTCGACCATAACTTTCAAACAGATAGGTATTTTTTCACAAATTTTTTTTTGTAGGTTGAAAACAACATCTAGAGCTTCCATTCCAAAAATCAGATTTTTCGGAGCTGGTTTGAATTTTTTATAATTTTTTTAATTTTTCATGAAAAATTAATTTTGAGAGCAAATTATCAAATTTTTCAGATATGTTTATATTTCTGGAAATCTCTCTAAATTTTAATAGGGGTTTTTTCTTTATCTTTTAAATTTGGATGCGAAATTATTAGTCAAACAATAGATCTTTTTAAATTAGGGTTTCACAAATATTTGCTTATATCTCACAAAAGGTTGCAGATCTGATCACAAGTTTTTTTTGGTAGATTTGGAATGACAGTATACGACTTTAGTCAAAAAATCAGAATTTTAGGAGCTGGTTTGTATTTTTTATAAATTTTTTATGATTTTTCATAAAAAAATAATTTCAGGTGGAAAACAGAATTTTTTTCTCATTTATTTACATTTTTGGAAACCTTTTGAGATTTTAGACATGCTTTATTCTCTGTATTTTTCATTTTACTATCAAAAACATTTCCAAAAATCTGATTTACTTTGACTAGCTAACCCTCTAATAGTAGTGATCAACTATCTTGTTAGGGTTTTGGCTTTGTTGTTGGTTTTGTGCATGTACAAAAAATAAACACTTCAAAGGACACATTGGATCAAGTGGACAAAGATTTGGAGCTAAATAAATTCTAGGTGCACACATTCCATCTTTCATCTCTTAATCATTGCTTGTCAAAACACTTCAATTTGGGCTTAAAAAGAACATCTTGTTTGTCACACATTTTGATTTTGGGGTCTAAAATAAATCTTGTTTGATTGTCACATCATTGAAATTAGGCTAAAAAGAACCATTGTCTTCAATCACACGTCTTGACTTGGGGTTAAAAAGAACAAGTGTTTAAACTGTTTTACAAACATTTCAATTTTCTAAAGGGATATTAATCACTGCGAGTGTGAATCAAGTGTGTGTGTCCTCCATAACACCTCACTTGGTTTTCTTTTGTCATACCCTTCTTAGGAGGCCTGCTTGGAGCACACACGCCTCCAAGGGATGACCTCAATCAAGTGTGAATCCAAAGACACACTCCTTTGGGAGTTGAAATCTTGTCACTCTGGGCTAAGCCCCAAAGAACTTTATACCTTTGGGAAGTGACGGTGAAGGGTGGGTTACCCCTTTCTCCCAGCTTATTGGCAAGATTTTTATTTCAAATTATACCTAGTCAACCTTGTGAAAACTAGCTTGAGACCTAATTGGCCATACCCCACTTGACTAGTCATAAGGCTTGTTGTTGTGTATTCAAGTGTTTGCTTAATCATAACATCTAATCTTGGAAGACAAACTTATCATTGTGCTTGGTGTGTGTGTTCATGCATTTACATGTGAGATCTTGTGTTTGATATTTCCCAAGTCAAACTTCCAATAAAAACTTGCCACATCATCCAAATCATACAATCTCGTCATTCCACATCATCATCTCTTTAATCCAATCAACATCATTTTACACCATGAAGACATTGGAAGACATAGCACAAGAGCTTATTCACATACTTCATGAAGCTCAAACAAGCCAATCACCTTTAAAACAACAAATCATTCAAAGAGTCCATGACATTATCCAAAAATTTCAACTTCATAAAAACCAATCACCTCAACTCCAACACCTTCTAGCTCAAGCAAATCAATTCATTGCCACAAATCCAACAACCACAACATCATCCCCTATCCATTTATTATCAACAAGTGCCACCTCAACCTAATGTGCCATCCCTTTCCACCTCATACCAACCTCATCCTTCATCAACCTATCAAGCCTCTTCTAATGTCAACCCTTATCCATATCAATCCACCTTTCAACAACCATTATCCTATGCAACCTCTTCACAACAACAAATCATACCACAACAAGTCCAAACACCATTCCAACCTCAACACATTCATCCACAATCCTATGTGTCACCTTTATCATCATACCAATTTAACCCATCTACCTATCATGTCAATGCCACATCAACCTATCAAGCCACATCACAACAAACACATGTGAACTTAAGTCCACCTTGGCAAAAAATCAAGAGCCTTTCAATTCTCATGTTCCATTTGACAAGGGGAACACCAATCTAGTTCATGCATCCTTACCACCATCCAATCAAATGCCTATCCCTAAGCCACCATGTCTTAGTCCTAATCCATTGGCCTATACACCTTTTAACCCATCAAACTCTTCATTACCCCCACCATCATCTAATCTTCCATCAAATCAATGCCCTATATTCAGACATTTCAAAAGTAAGCCTATGGCATTATCTACATCCACCCCTACACCTACAAAGGATGTGACCCAAGGGCTACAAGCAAGGAATCAATTGTTGCCATGTCATTCAACACACATACTTGAACATACAAAAGATTCCTCAAATATCATGCCAAGTCCTTCAAGCCAACCATGTCATCCATAAACCCTTCAGCCAATTCAAGAGTCTCCCCCATTAAGTCCAAGTCATTCTCCATCATGTCTCCATGTTGTTGACCATCTCGAACATGTCGACCCCTTTCAAGATTCATCTCCTTCCATTTCCATTCAAGCAACCTAAGAGGCATGTCAAGAGCCTACTCCTAAGCATGTTGAAACATCAAGCCCTAGTCCTAATCAAGATCAAATCACTTTCATCCAACCTATTCATAACATTTATCTTTTCCACGATCAAGATGATATCTATAATGATGAAGAGCCTATCCATGAGCAACTTGATCCTACACCTGTCCATGAGCAAGATATTCAAATTGCTCCTATACATCCTCCATCTAGCACCATCCATGACCTTCAAATATCCACTTTCCTTGATGAGACACTTGCCTCCCAAGCTAGTATAGAAGATCAAACCAATAATGTGGATCTAAATGAACATACTCAAGATCCTTTAAATCCTCCATCATCCACTATCGACCCCATTGCAAGTCCTCCATCATATCCACTTGGTCTTTCCAATAAGGAACTCGTGTCTAGTGTTCCACCTACACCTAGTCCCATTGTCCATTGCATACCCCAAGGACACCAATCTCAAGATGTCGGTACTTCCCCCATGTCTCCTAAGTCCAACCCGTTCCATTATAAGCCCTATCATACCCCCAAAACATACATAGCCATCCCCTCTCCATCATCCTACAAGTGTCAAAAGCATGTGACCATACACCTTCCTCCATCCAATTTACCACCATTACTTCGAACTCCTAATACCCCTCCATCCGCTTTGCCACCATTACTTCCAACACCTAATATTCCAATCTTTCATAAATACCCTAAATATCCTAGTCATGACAAACAAATGCACACATTGTGTAAACATAAAGCTTCCACTCATTCCATCCAACACATGGGATTCAAAAATAAAAAGTTGGATGCCTCTATTTATAAAGTCATTTAGGTCTTAATGCCTTATAATACAATTTCAAAAAGTCAAAGCCAAGTACATCTAAAAAGGTATATAAGCCCATACCTACAAAAGCAAAGTCTAAAAATAAAATGGTTTGGGTACCTAAGCAAAAAGAAATCAAGTCAAATGAGGCATCCACGTCACAAAAATCCCAACCATCCTCTCCCATCCAAAATGCACATTCCATCAAAAAATATCAAATTCTGAAAACCCACAAGACAAATAAAAGTCATAAAAATACTAAGTCTATGTGGGTACCTAAAGCACTTCATCACCCATATCCTAAGCAAACATCTCCATTGCTTCCTACACCTCGTCCACATCAAAAGCTTCAAAGTTTATCATGGTGTGTGCAACTTTTGGTCATGATTCCATTCCCACATGCCTCTATCTTTCCATCTCCCATCCACTATCCCACATATCTTCCCTATCATATCCCTATGGTCCATGCTTTTGGCTAAGCCTCCCCATTCATATTTTGCATAAGTCCTACATAACCCACTATTTTCCTCCATAATCCACATCGTAATCCATCATCTATCTACTCCATCGCCCTTTTCATGTCATCCCTTACCAACATCTATGAGCATAATGACATTTGACATGGTCCATGCAATGCCATCTATCTCTAGTGGGACTATCACCTTTCATGAAACTAGGCACTTGAGTCCCTCCTATCCATATTCCCCTTCAATCTAAAAAAGGTCAAAAAGTAAAAAAAAAATGAAAAAAAAAAGAAGTAAAGAGAAATCCATTCGTCCAACGGTCAAAACCTGGTAAACAAGCGCCCTGGATAAGTACCATGATGAAAACTTGGCAAACAGGCGTCATGTGTAGGTTGATCTTCTATGTCACTTACACTTGGGGGCATAATGTCTTATCTATCCAACCTATCATTTTCATGTCATCATTTCCATCCTACCTACCATCTTAGCCATCATATATGCCTATCATATTGGGTCCACTTATCCACCCTTCTCCTTTTGATCTTGATGAAGACATAGGGGAAAAATGTTGACACATGTTTTTTGGGTATCTCTTGACATACCTCATCCTTTCTAAACCAAGCCTATCATTATCCTATTGTCATAAGCTTTGTCATGAAAAATTCTAAGTCTTGTACCTAGAATGGGGCATGTAATTCCTATGCGACATAGTCTTTGGAGATCACATCCTTGCTCTCTTATGATGCATACATCCTATCCATCCATCCATTTATCATGCACCTTTTATCCCTTATCCTATCACCCACCCTTGCACCTAGACTTGGTTTTCCCCTTGTCATTGGTATCTAGCACAAAGGTTACCTAAATTTTCATCCATTGACACCTCAAAATATTCTCAAAAATCCAAAAAAAAAAATCATAACATGTCAAAAATCCAAAAACACAAAAACATCCAAATAATTCTCAAAAATTCAAAAACATAGTCAATGTTTGTCACATTAGTCAAATAAGTCAGACATAGTTAGTCATTTGAAACTTCGACATTTAAATCGTTACCCAACATACAACATAGTCCAATTAGTCATCTAGTCAAAATCAGTCAAATTGCCAAAACAATGTCAAATTAGTCTTCAAATTATCCTAATCACATCAATTCTTCTACTCAATTCATCACATCCTCTCATCCATGTCAAATCATCTTCAGTCATTCCAAGCAATAGTCCAAATGCAAGTCAATCCTTAGTCCATACCAATCAAGTCAATCAATCTTGTGAAATTATCCAATCATATCCTTTGGTCTTGATCCTAATCTTGTTGTAAACCCAATCAATCAAAGTCAATCAGTCAAATAGTTAGTCATCCTTGTGTTGATCTAGGGATATGTCTTTCCCCACAATGACAACACTATTAGTCATCATCATCAATCAATCAATCAACGATTTACAGCTTGACAGGGGCAATACCTTGTTTGTTTTTGTATCATTTGTGCATGCTTGCTTGCTTGCTTGTGTTATCATTTTTATCTTGCATTTGTGTCAAGTCCGACTTATTCCAGTTAATATTCATATCTTGTATCTAGACAAGGTTGTATTACACTGGGGCACGAGACACATCATCACCTTGGTCCTTATACCTTGGTGCATCATGTCTAGTGTAACATCAAACATCAAGGTTGCTCACTTTCTTGTAGCATAACGTATCATTCATCTCCTTCATCTACTTCCTATCTTACATCATGCATCTTGTCCCTCCTTATCATTTCATTTCGAGAGCATACCCATGTTCTTTCAACCCACCTATCCTCTCGAGGGGGCATCATCATCCCATTCTTATTTCATCATCATCCTATCTTTCGTCATCATCCATTTTCCTCTATACATACCTTAGCTTCTTTGAAATGATGTTACTCGACACAAATCTCATTATCTCGAACATCATCTCAAAGAGGGGCAAAATGTAGACACTAAAAATTGTCCTAGGCTTGCGACTTCTAAATTCTCCATCATTTCCCCTTTCATTCTTCATAATTAAATAATTTTTAATTATTTAATTATTTTCTAAAGTCATAATTCTTCTATTAATTAAATAATTTTAATTATTTAATTAATTCATTTCTATCTTTATTCCTCCGATTAATTAAATAAATTTTATTTATTTAATTACGTCACTAATTAAGTCTTCCTTCTAAAATTAAATAAATTCTTATTTATTTAATTTTTGTCCACTTTCCACTATAATTAAATAATTATTTTAATTATTTAATTATTCATTAGCCTCTTCTCTCATTAAATTAAATAAATTTTATTTATTTAATTTGGTCCACTCTCTTGAATTTTGAATTAAATCATTATTTAATTTAAAATAATTACTTATGTCATATTCTTCTATAATTAAATAATTATTTTAATTATTTAATTATTCATTCGTCACCCAGATTAAATAATTTTTATTATTTAATTTCTCCTATCACCTCTTTGTCTGTGCCAATCTTATCTTCCACATCAAATCTTATCTCTTGACATCTCATTCAATTTTATCCCTTGATTGAATTATTTCATAATTCAATCTCAACCCTTCATTTCTTGTCATTGCCCTAATTTTGACCTAACCCTAGTCCATACTACAACATTCAATTTTGGCCATTGATTTAGACATCTTATTGACATCCAATCTCAACCGTCAATCCAAATTAGACATTTCCTATAAATAAAATCTCTCATAAGCCATTGGGGGGTTGATTCTTCAAGGGTCCTTATGCTGTCAAAATCATTCTTGAGTCTTTTGTCCATTTCTATCTATTGTCATTCATCTATCATCTCCATGTCAATGTTATGCTGTTGAATTGAGCAACCAACATTCATCCAACAATCAACCTTCAAAATCTTGCATTCTCATGCAGGTGGAGAAGAGCCATGGAGGTCAACCAAGTCTAGTTTGAAAATTGGTTTGCATTTCCTTTGTTTATTTGCATTTTCATTCTAGTTTGTGCTTCATGGTGCTTGATAGGGTTTACTTAATTTGTTTTTTTCAATACATTAAATCTGAATTTTTCCCTATTTACAATATTATTATTTAGATGGAGTCTATGTTGGATGTTGTGGTTGTGTTGCTGATATGTGGTTGTCATTGATGTCAACACTATTAGCATTGTTGCAGTGAAGGCTGTATATGTTGAGGATATTGAGAAAATTGTTAAAAAGAAGAGTTGTAGGTTGCCAGTGGAAAAATGAACGTCATGAAGGTGTTTTGTTTTGTACGTTGAAGATCAGTTGTTGTGGTCTAAAGGGTTTATTGCTGAGAGTATCTAGTTCATCTACCGGAAGTTTCAGAGGTCCACATGAAGATTTGATCGTGCTATGAATAATTGTGTTCTGATAGTATTTCTTTGGTTTTTGATTGAAGTTTATGTGACTCTAGGAATTTTTGTTGCTGCAGATGCTTCTCTCTTAGTTCTTGTTGCTTGTGGATGCTTCTAGATTATTCTCTATCTTTGTTGTATGTCCACGTTGATCAGTGCACTTGTGGTCAAAGATTTTTCTCGCAAGTGTTCGGGCTTTTCATGTTCTTGGCTGACATGATGGTTGTACCGTGTTGTGGATCCTTGAAGATTAAAATTTGAATGTTTGGCACGCTCGAGGATATTGTTTTGGGTCACATCATAATATTAGCTGATGGTTTATGATTCACATTAAAAATTTATTTGTAAATTTGGGCTGACATTGTCAACTTGTTTTATACTTTTGGCTGATGAAGTTGTTGATGTAATTTCATGTTGTGGATATATAAGAGTGTTTGTTTGAGAAAATTTAGTGTGTGTGTGGATTGAAGGAAAGGTAGAGAAAGAGAAAGTGTGTGAACATTGATTTATTCATTCGATTGCAAATTAGAGTGTGAAGAAGTTTGAGTGAAGTGTGAAGAAGGTTTTCTATGCTTAATTGGAACTGTAATTAGGCTTGTGTAGAAGCTATTTTCTTAGTTAATACCTTGCGGATCTAATCCTTATTTCTCTTCCTTGGGAAGTGAGCCCTCTTGTATTTGAGTAGTGAGCTCTAGGCAGTGTGCCTAAATGCATGTGCGTTCCCATTATTTTTCATTATAATTTTAACAGGGTATAATATTGTGGACTAACATCCACCATGGTTTTTCCCCTAATAGGGTTTCCATGTAAAAATCTTGGTGTTCTCTGTGCTTCTGATGTGTTGATTATTCATGGTTTATTGTTCGCTCATTAGATCTGAGATCAAGTTAAGTAAAGTTTGAAAATTTTAAATATTCTGTGACAACTTATTCACCTCCCCTCTCAGTTGTCTGTCCTTGTTTTTCCAACAATTGGTATCAAAGCAGGTTCCTCTGAAGAAGTTTAAAAGCTTGAGGTGATCCAAGATGGAATCATACAAGGACAGTCCTAGATTCGATGAAACAAACTACTCACTATGGAAAGCTAGGATGGAGTGTCATTTGAGGTGTGTTGGTGAACCCTTCTAGAAGATTACAAAGAATCCATATGTTATTCCTCAAAATGGTCCTTCCACTGCTGATGAGATTAAAGAGGCTGAGAATAATGTTAGGGCTATTGAAGCTTTGCTGAGTGCATTGAAAAATTCAAAAATGAAAAATGGGTTAGGTCTGAAGATAGCTCATGAGATTTGGATGAAGTTGGAAACTTTGTATGAAGGAGATGTACATGTGAAGATGGCTAAGCTACAGAGTTTGAAAGGAAAGTATGAAAACTTGAAGATGGGTGAAGATGAAAATATTTCTTCTTTTATGCAGAGAGTAAATGAACTAGTGATGGGTATTAGATGTGCCGGTGGTACCCTTGAAGAGGAAGAAATTGTGGCTAAAGTGCTTAGATAATTTCCTCCCTCCTACAAAGCAAAGGCTCATGCTATTGAAGAATTCAGATCAGTAACAAATATGTCAAGAGATACACTGATTGGTAAACTTGTTGCTTTTGAGTTGAGTGAATTTGGTGAATTTGTTCACAAGACTGAAACTGCATTTAAGGCTACTATATCCAGAAGAAACAAGCAAAGATATGATATGGGAGAGTGCTCCAAAAAGTCATTCAAGTATGAGGAAGAAATGAAACAGCTTGAAGATGAAGAAAGAGAGGTGGAAGAGTTGGAAGCACTGATTGCGAAGAAAGAAGGCAGAGAACAAGGTAAGTATAAAGGAATGTTTCCTATTAAATATTTCTCTTGCAATAAAATAGGTCATTTTGCATCAAGGTGTCCTGAAAGAGTTCCTAGGTCTAAGCCTAAAAAATCTAGATTGGAGTGACTGATGAAGATTATGATAAAGAAAATGGAAATGAAGATGAATGGGTGTTCCTTGCTATCAAGAAAAATGGTCCGGTGGCTACTGAATTTGCTAAAGTTGAGAAAGCTCTTGAAACCTGAATTGAAGAAAAGGATGAGTGGGTTATTGATAGTGAATTCTCACATCATATGATTGGTGAGAAAAGAAAATTTGTAAGTCTAGAGAAGTATGATGGTGGGGTTGTAAGATTCAAAGATAACAATGTTGGTGTGATTCGTAGGAGAGGATCTATTTGTCTTGGTGGTAAGAATAACACTGATGATGTCCTTTATGTTGAAGGTTTGAAGCACAACCTGCTGAGTGTTGGAAAAATGGTGGACAAGGGTTATGATCTTCAGTTCAAAGGTGGAAGATGCAGGATACTTGGAAGTTCTGGTAATGTAATTGCTTCAGGTAAAAAGACAAAAGGTAATATTTTTTACTTGAATGCTGCTAGTGAAAGTTGTTTAATTGATGAAGTAGATGAAAGATGGCTATGGCATAGGAGGCTATGTCATGTGAGTTTTGATAACATTGTCAAAGTAAGTTCCACCCAAGCAGTAAGAGATCTACCTAAGCTAGTGAAGCCTGCTAACACAATTTGTAAGGAATGTCAGATGGGAAAAAAAAAGTAGAGTCTCTTTTTGGAGCAAACAACATCATTCAAATGGATTATTGGAGTTGGTGCATACTAATCTATGTGTTCCATCCAGAGTCAGAAGTCTTCATGGAGAAATGTACTTTATGATGCTTATTGATGACTACTCTAGGATGATATGGGTTGCTTTCTTAAGAGAAAAATGTGAAGCATTGGAGAAGTTCAAAAGTTTCAAAGCTATGGTAGAAAATGAGAAAGGTCTGAAAATCAAATGCTTAAGGTCAGACAAAGGTGGTGAGTTCACCTCCAGGGTGTTCAATTCTTTCTGTGAAGAGCATGGAATTAGAAGACATTTATCTGCTCCTCGAATCCCTCAATAAAATGGAGTTGTAGAGAGGAAGAACAAAACAATTCTAGATGCTGCTAGAACAATGATGATAAAAGGAAATGTGCCTCACATCTATTAGAGTGAAGTTGTAAGCACTACTGTGTACACTTTAAACCGGGTAAATGTCAATGGTAATATTGGTAAGACTCCTTTTGAACTATGTTTAGTTTTAAGCCTACTGTTAAATATTTCAAGATCTTTGGAAGCAAGTGTTATATTAAGAGAGATGAGGACATAGGCAAGTTTGATGCAAGAAGCAATGAAGGCCTACTCTACTGAAAGCAAGGCCTATCAGTGCTATAACAGAAGATTGAGAAAAATGGTTGAAAGTGCAAATGTCAGAGTTGATGAGGACTCTGCTAGATCATCTAGATAATGTGGATATGATTTAGATGACCAAGAAGAAAGTACAAACGAAGGGAAAAATGCTCAGACACATAATCAACTTCAAATTGTTCCATATGTTCTGGTAAAACAATTTCGATTTATTCCGCTAAATCAAGAAAATTAGGAAGGTGAGACAAGTGGAAGTGCAGAAGAACAAAAAGTTTGAGAGAATCCTAAAATTCTGAGGTATGTAAAGTTAAATCATTCTGAAAATTAAATTATAGGAGACAAGAATAAAGATGTGCAAACTAGAAGAAAGATTGCAGAAGAGTATTGCCTGATTTCCAAGATTGAGCTTAAATATGTCAATGAATCTTGCATTGATTAACACTAGATGGAAGCTATGAAGGAAGTGCTGATGCAGATTGAAAGGAATGATACATGGATACTTGATTCCAACTAGATGGAAGCTATGAAGGAAGTGCTGATGCAGATTGAAAAGAATGGTACATGGATACTTGATTCCAGACCTAAAGATAAAAATGTGATTGGTACTAAATGGATCTTTCAGAATAAGCTAAATGAACAAGGTGAAGTGGTCCAGAATAAAGCAAGACTGGTATGTAAAGGGTATTCTCAAATGGAAGGTATTAATTTTGAAGAAACCTTTGCCCCTGTTTCCAGAATTGAAGCTGTTACACTATTTCTTACTTATGCTACATATAAGAACTATAAAGTCTATCAAATGGATGTAAAGTCATTTTTTCTGAATGGTGAGCTAGAAGAAGTATATGTTGAACAACCAGATGGATTCCAACTGACTGACAAGGAAGAAATGGTTTTTCGATTGAAGAAAGCTTTGTATGGACTCCAACAAGCCCCCAGAGCCTAGTATGCTAGACTGGATAAATATTTACTAAAGCTTGGATTCAATAAAGGTACTGGTGACAACAATTTGTATTTCAAGCTGGATCATGATAAAGAATTGATTATTGAAGTCTTTGTTGATGACATTATTTTTGGAGGAGATGATTATCTATGTATGAAGTTTGCTAATGAAATGAAGAGTGAATTTGAGATGAGTATGATTGGAGAGATGAAGTTCTTTCTGGGATTGCAAGTTACTCAGTTAGACAATGGAATTTTCATATCTTAGTCTAAATATGTGTGAGCAAGATACTGAAGAAGTTTGGCATGGATGACTCAAAACTTGTTGGTACACCAATGGTAATCATATGCAAGTTAACACAAAATGATGATTCTCCTAATGCAAATAAAACATGATATAGGTCAATGATTGGTGGATTGATCTATTTAACTCAGACCAGACCAGACATTACGAATTTGTATGTATGGTTGCTATATTTCAGGATGATCCAAAAGAATATCATGTGACTGCTATAAAAAGAATCTTTAGATATTTGAAAGGGATAGTTGACTTTGGGCTTTGGTATCCTAAGGATGATGATCTTACTTTGAATACATATACTGATGCAGATTGGGCAGGAGATGTAGATGATAGGAAGAGTACTAGTGGTGGTGCCTTCTTCCTAGGGAAGAAGCTGGTGTCATGGTTGAGTAAAAAGCAAAATTCCATTTATCTGTCTACCGCTGAGGCAAAGTTTATTGCTGCTGCAAATAACTGCACTCAAGTGATGTGGATGAAACAAATGCTGAAAGATATCAGAGTAATATATGATGAACCCATTGCCATATACTATGACAACTCAAGTGCAATAAATATATCAAAGAATCTAGTGCTACACTCTAAGACTAAGCATATATCAATCAAGTTTGATTTATTGAGGGAGAAAGTGAATGAGAAAGAAGTCAGACTGGAATATGTGCCTACCAAAGAATAAATTGCAGACATTTTCACCAAGCCATTGCCAAAGGATAATTTTGAGTATCTCAGAGGGATGCTAGGGGTAATTACCCCTCCTGATATGAACTAAAGATGCATTTACTTGCATCAATCTATGTGCCTCATAGATATTTCATAATACAGATTGATGTTTCCGTGGCTGCTACTTAGGGGGAGTAGTCAGATGTGCAGATATGTGGTTCAAAGCTTGTATGTAGGAATTTAATTCTTATCTTTTGCATTGATGTCAAAGGGGGAGAAGAACAATGTGAAAAATATTTTTAGGGGGAGAAGAGAAATTGAGGAAAAGAGCCAAAACCTAAGGGGGAGTAAGTGTAATTGTGTTGATCGTATTTTTCACATCATGTATTTCCATCAATGCCAAAGGGGGAGATTGTTGGATGTTGTGGTTGTGTTGCTGATATGTGGTTGTCATTGATGTCAACACTATTAGTATTGTTGTAGTGAAGGCTGTATATGTCGAGGATATTGTGAAAATTGTTAAAAGGAAGAGTTGTAGGTTGCTAGTGGAACAATGAATGTCATGAAGGTGTTTTGTTCTATACGTTGAAGAACAATTGTTGTGGTCTAAATGGTTTATTTCTGAGAGTATCTAGTTCATCTACCGAAAGTTTCAAAGGTCCGTGTGAAGATTTGATCATGCTATGAATAGTTGTGTTTTGACAGTATTTCTGTAGTTTTTGATTGAATTTTATGTCACTATGGGAATTTCTGTTACTACGGATGCTTATCTGTTATTTCTTGTTGCTTGTGGATGTTTCTAGATCATTCTCTATCTTTGTTGTACGTCCACGTTGATCGGTGGGCTCATGGTCAAAGATTTTTCTCGCGAGTGTTCGAGTCTTTCATGTTCTTGGCCAACATGATGGTTGTAACATGTTGTGGATCCTTGAAGATTAAAATTTGAATGTTTGGCGTGCTCAAGGATATTGTTTTGGGTCACATCATAATATTGGCGATGGTGTATGATTCACATTAAAAATTTATTTGTAAATTTGGGCCGACATTGTAAACTTGTTTTATACTTGTTGCGGACGGAGTTGTTGATGTAATTTCATGTTGCAGATATATAAGAGTGTTTTTTTGAGTGAAGGTAGTGTGTGTGTGGTGTGAAGGAAAGGAAGAGAAAGAGAAAGTGTGTGAACATTGATTTATTCATTCGATTGTAGAGTAGAGTGTGAAGAAGTTTGAGCGAAGTGTGAAGAAGGTTTTCTTTGCTTAACTGGAACTATAATCAGGCTTGTGTAGAAGCTATTTTCTTAGTTCGTACCTCGTAGATCTAATCTGTATTTCTCTTCCTTGGGAAGTGAGCCCTCTTATATTTGAGTAGTGAGCTCTAGGCAGTGTGTCTAAATGCATGTGCATTCCCATTATTTTTCATTATACTTTTAACAAGGTATAATATTGTGGACTAACATCCACCATGGTTTTTCCCCTAATAGGGTTTCCACATAAAAATCTTGGTGTTCTCTGTGCTTCTAATGTGTTGATTGTTCATGGTTTATTGTTCGTTCATCAGATTTTAGATTAAGTTAAGTTTGAAAATTTTAAATATTCTATGACAACTGATTCACCCGCCCTCTTAATTTTTTGTCCTTGTTTTTCCAACAAGACAATCCACTGTTATGGTTTGATAAATCTTTTAATTTTTATAATTGAAAATGCAAAATCAAATAACTATAAATTCAATGCAAAATGTTCAGTTACAACAATTTTTTTGAAATATATCTTTCTTTATACTAAAAATAAAATATAATTATTCACAAGTGAAAAGTATAGGTCTTAACAATGCTTATATATATTTAAAATCTTCTCCCATGAACCCCAGGGCATAGCATAAACATCCTCACAACACACTTTCATCATGTATAAATGTGATGAAAAAAACAGGAACCCTAAAATATTGTACCTTCATACACGAAAACAAAAATCACAGTCCATCTATGTACAAAATGTATTTAAATAGTAAAAAGCATAGGAAAACCCAACTAAAACGTGTAGTGAGTGTTATCCTCGAATTTAGCTATGCTCAATTTGTGGGATAACCCCTATGAAACTTGTTTGTTTCATAGCCTACATTCTCTAAGCACGCAAAATGAGGAGAATCTCACTTGCCCTTGTGTGTGGTCCAAGTCCTCAAAAATTCATTTCGAATGATTACCTCTTTTCACCTTTCAAAATTTGCAAAAGGTTAAAATTGCAAAGGTTCAATTTTTAGAGTTAGGTATTTTTTTTGCATATGCAGGAGCGCTAAAATTTAGCACTCTTGCATTTTTTTGGCCAAAAATAAAACATATAGGAGCGCTAAATTTAGCGTCGTTGCATGTATTTTGCAGATGGTTTAATCAAGTGTATGGGCAATTTTTTTTCCCACCGATGCATCTAGAGTCTCGCACGAGTTGCATTAATGAGATTTTTAATGCACTTTTAAGTGGGTTTTTAAATTGTTTTTTGATTTGTTTTAGTTTCATATTCATCCATTTTTGCCCTCTATGTATTCCTATGAGCTTGTTTACTCTTGGCACATTTTTTCCTTATATTTCTCATTGTTGACAAGCAGATTTTACTAGGGTTTTGTTCGGTTTTCCTTTCATTTTTTACGATTTTCGAGTATGCAATCTTTTTCCATTTTTTATTTTTATTTCATCACTTTGTATGTATAAATTTTTTAGGGTTTTTAATGATGGTATGCATTTTTAGTTTGTAGTATTTTTCGTTTACATTCACTTAAGCACTGTTAGAATTCATTTTCATTTTAGATTTGTGTTAGTTTTTAAATTGTGTGCATTCGGGTTTTAAAGCATGACCCCTAGTCTAATTACACATGTTGCCTTCTATGCTTTTCAAGATTTTGAGTTGACCAACATCTTGTAAATGGTCATCACTATTTTAATTGGGTTTTAAGACCCTGATTTACTTATTTTTCAAACCCATAACACTGGAGTTATTCGCCATGGATGTTGGTCAGGGTTTAAACCTCAAACTACATCATTGAGTCTCACCACATTCATGTGTGAAGTGGTGATTATTCCTTGATTTGCATTATATGATGCATTCGATGTATCACACAGTTACAAAATCCTGTGATACGTAAAACAATCCAAATCTTCATATGCATAAGCAAGATTTTTTCCTGTTGTTCCATATGAAGGCCAAGGTTTACCCTAGATGTTGGTCGAGGTTTAAACCCTGACCGGTACCCATTTGACCTCAACTTAAACATGTAATGGTAGATATTTTTACTGTTGATGCATTAGTTTTCACTACCCACCTCACATGTAGGTCGAGGTTTAAACCCCGATTAACATGAACCTAGCATCTTAAAATGCATAACCAAGTGTAGGGGTGAAGAATTTTCCTGCCTATACACTAGAAAATTTTACCCCATGTAGGGCAGTAAATTTTTCCACCCTTACATCAAGTATATTTTACCAAGTGCAGGAGTGTAAAAATTCAATGCCTTTGCACCCAAAATGAAAATTTCATGTCAGTGCAAATTTTCCCTGCCTGCACACTCGATAATTTTTCCATCATGCAACACCTCAAAATTTTTGTGCCATTGCATTTGAAGTTAATATCCCATGCAAATGCTCAAAATTTTTCTGCATTTGCATTTCAAGTCACCAAACCACTTGCATAAGCTCATTTTTCCAGCACCATTGCATCTGAACCTCCAAAACACATGCAAAAGCTCAATTTTTTTCTTGCTAGTGCATAAAAAACTTTATTTTTCTCTAACATTGAAAAATATGAACTTTTTGTTGCATTTTCCATTGTATGTTGTATCAGGATTTTGTGCTTGAGTTATTGAAAGGGTACAAGCATTTTAATCTCCCTACAGCTGCTTCATAGATGTCTAACCCGTCTCCAAGCAAAAAACTTGTGAAGTATAAATACCAAGAGGTTTTCCCAACAACCTCAGTTTCTTCAAACATTGATGAGATATAAGATATAGAGATAGGACATGTTGACATGTCTAAATTCATGGAGAGAACTAAGAAGTGATTAATGGATGAGGGAATGAGACATTATAGAAAACAACATTCACTTGGTAGCTTTATTTCTAGTAGTGGCACACAACCCATAATTCGTTCTTGCAGTGATATCTCATTACAATAGGGATGATATGAGTGTAAGAGATCCTGATGGAAATATGGTTATTTGACTTGATCCAAAATTCTTTGACAAGTTTTTTCAGTGTCCTAGCATTGATACATATGTGGATCTTACTATTGAGAATGTACAAGCTCATTTTGATAAGGATATTGACCATTGTAAGAAGGAAATTAATGCAAGATGATTGAAGAACCCAAGGCCAAACATCTCAAGATGGCCAAAGAGATCTCCTTGCAATGATTATATCAAGGAAGTTAATGACATGATTACCCTTCTTAGCAGGGTTAAAGGATTGCCTAACTCTTCTAATTTTCAAGAGTGAATGTACTTGTACATTCATGTCATAAAGAAGAGGAAACAACATATATTTTGGGGTCAACAAATAATTGATGCCATTCATGATCAACTTGTAAAGGTGTCTTCTTCATTGAAATTTTATATGACCTCATATTTGGTTTATGTCACTACGTCAATGAAGAACTTTCCAGGATTGACATCCGAGGGTGATAGGAGGAATATTCAAGTGTATTAGTACTACTCACAATTGACCTTGTAGAAAAGAATTCATCACTTCAGAAGGGTCAACGATGCTTTATTTGCCACATATTTGTACATGTTTGATAGGGAACTAGAGAAGAAAAGAGTCTTAGATGAAGCATTGCCAATGGTTAACAAGTTTGGTTGTCTATATTTTTAGTTTCCTACTTTCACGTACCTTCGAGTTGGTTGCTTTATAGGATACCTGCACAAGCTCCTAAGGTATCCAAGTGATAAGATCATTCTCATGGAGCTCTATAGACAAATCATGGTTGTCCACAATAGACAAGTAGAATTGCATAAGCCGGGGTTTAAACTCCCTCTCACCATAGACAAGTATTATATCGTTATATCTCCTAAATCCAAAGTTGTGAAATCAAAAATACAATGGGTCACAATGAAAATTTTTAGGAGACCCGACTTTGACTACAAAGGAATGGAGGATAGAATAAAGAAGAATTATACCCATGTACACAGAGTGGAAGATGTACGGGTAGACTGTAGAACTGAAGAGGACATAATGAAGTTGGATTATTGTTGGTTGCATTTGGAGCAGATTGTGAACCTGAATCTTGCATACATCACAAAGGACATGGAGGATGAAGATAATATCTTGGATCCTACATATGAGAACAATAATATTTCAAAAAATCCTCTCCCTTTAATTCAATGGTCAAAGAAAGAAACAACTTCCATCAGGGAAATATTTTAGCCCATCCTTGCAAACACCAATGTTTGGTTGCAAAAAAGGGATATAAGGCAGAAACATTTCAACATAGGATGAAAAGAGGAAAAGTTTGAAGGAAATGTGGGAAATGAAATAGAACTAAGGACAAAGAATAAGGTGGTTATTCCAACTATAAGTAAAACCCCTAAACCAAAATCAAATTCATAGTAAAAGGGGGTAAAAGAAAGAGTACAAATGGGTTGTCTACCATCACAAAGGAAGCATTAGTTCCAGAGGAAAGACAAGAAGAAGGAGGTCAAAATGAAGAAGTACATGAACCTCCATATAAAGATGCTCCTAATAATTCCCTTGTCTCTTCTTCCCCTATTGTTGCTACCATGCCTACTACTCCTCCTATTGTCTCTATTGAACAACCTTTTCCTTTTTCCACTATTACTCCTTTTGCCACTATTTTTGTTGCCCTTATTGTTTCAATCGAATCATTCCATTCATTGGGGCCTAATTTTGATAGTCCTAAGAATAGTTTTTAATTTTTTTTTGGCTCTCCATCTAGTTTGTCGAGTCTATCTTCTCCTTCTTCTGATGTGACTTCACATTCTGAGTTAGATAAGTTTATGATTGAAACTGTGAAAAGTATAACAAGTGTGGAAACTCCTGAAGCAATTTTAACTAACACCCCACCACTTGTTACTACTACCATTATGAGTTAGACCACTTCTACTCAAACCATGAATGTAGGTCCAAAAGGATTTTTTTCTCCTCTTCCCCCTTGGATGGCATCCCAAATACCTAAAAGAAAAAAGCAAGCCATCTCTCTAGATGACTTTGACTATGGTTAGTTGGTGCTGATAAAGAAAAAATCTACTAAGAAGACAAAGACTCTTTCATGGGTGTTAGTAGATAAATTTGGATACAAATATGCAAAGGTTGCATAGCCTCCTCCTAGTAGAGTTGCTAAAGATATTGATATTTTAGAATATTCAATCATAAGGGTGGAGTTTGGAAAAAGAACTCATGAATCTACAAAAGAAGATGCACAATTTGAATTAGCTTCTCTCATTGAGAAGTATGATCAGTAGTGGTGGAGCCTCTGAATTTTAAAATAAATTTTGTGCTGGCTCGTTACCTGGTTATTATCTATTCCCTTTTTGCCTTACGATAGGGTTTAGGGTTTTGGTTCAAAAACCTTCATTTCAATTTTTGTTTATCTTAAACCCTGGGCATTTTATTTCTTCATTGACTTGCTACACCCGGTTATCAGTCACTTGAGTCATGACTTGACCCATTAAAAACATATTATCACTGGCCCCTTTGGTCTAGGTTTATCAGTTATCATATGCTAGAATTTTGCTTTAATTTTTTCCTATGTCGGGCGAAGTATTTCTTATTTAAATCATCTAAGTCTTAAGTCATTAAACCCATGGGTCTTGGTCCTATCAACCTAGCCGGGTCCCCTTTTAAAACTAACCTTTTATGAATGTGCGGATTTGCTGACCATTCGATTGCAGGATTAAATCCTAGACACTCCCCGCCAACCCCGCTAGAATAAAATAATGGTTTCTAAGTAGCCGCAGGGTCAGTGGAATACCGCCACGTGTACCTCTGTAGGTGTGGGGCCCGGTCTCCACTATTGTGTTTGGTGCTTTAAGGTTTTATATCGATGACTGATGTGCGATGTTTAGATTATAGCTTAGTCGTTCCCTGCTCACCTCGTGGGATTAAAATAATACTTTATTAAAAGCAGCGGTGTCAACAAGCTAATGATAGGTGGATTTCTTCCTTGCATGGAAAGATAGAAGGTGGAGCCCATAGAATGGATGAGTTAACATCCATCCGGTAGAATTTCATTGACCGAAAGATAGGTGAACGATGGCGATGGAAACTCAAACCGTGTTGACTCAATCTGAGTCATCTAAACTGCCATCTCACAAGGAGATCGACGACTAATATTCAAAAACCAAAGTGTGAACATGATAGTCATTTTTGTTTCACACGAGTGAGTAGTAATGGCAGAAAAGACATTCAGGGCTACCAAATCTTGACCTAAATGCACATAAAAGATTGGCTTTTCGCATAATTGAAGGATTACAAATGAATTTGAAGCAACCAGGAGATTGAGAAGAGCATTTCATATTTCAACATGGTCGAAATTAGGGTTTCCTTCAAGAGAAAAAAGTCATAAGTAAAACAAATTCCATTCTATACACTTTATTCAAATTGTCTAGAATTAGGGTAATATTCACTGTATCTTTCAGTTGAATTGGTCGACGTGCTTTTAATTGCTTTTTAGAGGTTTGAATTTGTGTATAAGTGGTGAATTCTTGTCAAACCCATTAAAGTATACCTTTGAGCTGTGTCCTAGGCCTTGAATTGAAAAGCTAGGTTATGAATTTCTCTATGTCAAAACCCTAGAATAGTTTGAATCCACCTTGTCACCAATGGCACCCAAAGCACAAGTTTCTGGCTCTGAAACCGCATCCAAACTTCTTTCCCAAGACATTATTGACCAACTAAAACCTTCAACCAGTAAAAAGGTCAAGGGAAGAGTTTTATTCTATGGTCCTAAAATTAAAGAAGGGTTAATTGACAAGCAATGTTTGATCAAAGATGCCAAGTTGCCCTTCACTAGATGGAAATTGTTCTAAAACTGGTTCGAAAATAGAAATCTTGGGGTTCCTGTTAGTAAGCCTTGGAGATTAGACATGGGAAAAGTAGTTGTCCCTAATGTATACATGGATGTAGACTTTTTAAAGGATATTTCTGCAAGGTATGACCTAGTTTCTAGAGTGGTTAAGGCATTCAATGGTGTTGAAATGATCAGGATAACTAGAGAGGAGATTGCAAAAATCTTCCATTTGCATGAATAGAATGAGGACATGGTTCCCATTGATCTTGAGGTTTTTAGAAAATAATATGAGAATACTAAATTTTTGTTCAGAACAACAATGTTTCCCATACACACTACAAGTACTGGGGTTGGGAAGAATAGGAAACATATAAGGATTGGCAAAGATGAATTAGAACCTTTCCTCATGAAGTATTTTGCCAATTATTTTAAGAAAATATCTTACTCCTTGTGCCAAATCATTGGTGAAGATCCAACAACCACCATACCAAGGAGTTACATGTATATGGAAAAATATTTGCAACACCAAGCTCATGATGTAGTTTATGACTATGCCACATACTTGGTAGAACACATCCACAAGGGTTTGGTTGAATTTAAGGTAGGAAAAATTTGGGAAAAGTTCTGGTGGTATTCTCTCTTGATGCATATGTTCCTATACAAGGGAGATAATAATTTTGGTAAGGACATGACATTGAAGAAGAAGGATGGTGATATTGAGCTGCCTGTCCAATGTTGGACTCAAATTCTTGATAAAGATGATTAGAAATTTGATTATGTAGTATTCCATAATGTTTTTGCTTCAAAATTGAGGAGATTCTTGATCCATGATCCACCAAGGACCCCCAAGGAAATACATTATTTTTTGAGGCCTATGGAAAAGAGGTCTGAGTTGAATTTGAGCCACAATTGGGGGGATATAATTCTATATCCTAGCACAACAATCTTTAGAGTTTATGGCACCAATGTGAATCCATATGCACTACCAAGGGATGTGTCATTAAGGATTGGATTCCTTGAGATCATGAGACAATTGGGAGGAGAAAAAATGGTGCACTTTCCTGAGACACTGAAGAAGGGCTGATTCTTCCCTTAGTGGATAGTGTTTACAAAATTTGTCATGGAAAAGGGAGGATGGAAAGAATTGGGGTAGGTTCTAGCACCTTATGGATTGAGCACCGTGCGCCCAAGAAACCATGATCCAAAAGGTTTCATTGTTTCTCTGAAGGAAAAGAATAGAAGTGGTTCTTTTGTCCACAATTTCTACTATCCTGAGAATCAAGAATGTATTTGATTTTCAGCTCCAAGAAGAAAGAAAAACAATGTACCTCGCTTTCAAGAAAATGATGGACAAGGCTATAAGGGCATATCCTAATTATGACCCTTTGCCCAATATTAAGGGTGAGTTCAAAATTTTCTCACATACACATAAGTTCTTGAAGATTATACTGATGTTACCTTCAAATTTTGCAAATTTGAAATGCCCATAATGAAAACTTTTGCTTTGCACACTAAAAAATGCACCTAAAAAATCTATCCTAGCGACCTACTTTGGAGGGTCATAATTCGAAGCTAGTTAAATTTCATACCAAACCCCTCAGTGAGTATATTCATTTGAAATATTTGAACATGTATGTCTGATTTCAGCTTCTTATGATGAGTTTTGATAGGGTTTTGAAACACAAAGATGCAAAGTTCTAGGACTGTTTTGTTGTTTGCAAACTCTCAATCCTGTGAAGTGGCCTCCTATTCAAAATGATATTTCACAGTTGGATGATCATCATGGTAACCAGATTGGTACTCTACATTCCCCTCATATTCATATGCTAATTGGTTTGGTTTCAAAGCCACAAGATCAAGTTTGATATTTTTACCAAGTCAAAAACAAATGCAATTTGTTCTATTTTTTATATCTGCATTTCCAAAATGTTTCAAGGTCAACTTTGACCCCTAATATCTTTTGAAGAATGTTGATTGAAGGAAATCCCTCTTGCAAACATTCTCAATGGACCTAACTGATCTAATTTTTCCATCGGTAGCCTCCTAGGAGGTGATTTGATATTTTTTTCAGGATGGTGACTTGGTGAGCCCTAATTGGTTTTTGACAGTTGCAGTTGCAAAAAAGTTTGAGTGAGCCACTTTGGAATTGAATATCTTGCACCTCAAGTTCTATTTTATTGAGCCATTTTTTGTACTGAGTTTTTGGTTCAAATGTCTACATGCCTGTGCATTTTCATGACTTCAGGAGGTTGTTTGACTAGTTTTCCAGGGCGATTCCAAAGCCCACTTGACCTGTTTTGAGTTTTGTGCAAATATGCTAGAAAACAAATTTTAATGACAAACCACTTCAATTTTTCATGCCAGGAGCATTAGGAGGCAACCTCAGATCAATTCAGGCAAAAAAATGTTTCAAATTGATTTTTTTTTTAGTTGGCCCCATAAGGGGACCTGACATGTGTCACATTTTGAGGAAGTTTTATCCTGTAGGTTGAACAAGTTAAATTTTTTTTTGATAGCTTGATGAAATGGGTGGTGTTTCACTTGAGCAACCATGGGATAAAGTCACAATGCTTTTAATCTTGCTTGGTTGTTTGAACAACCACATAATATTCAGAAAGAAAATCTTTTATACAGGCTGATATTATGCAAGGTTCTTGATTACGAGGATGCATATGTATTATTTTGCAGCCAGTGCAGTGGCTTTAAGTGAGAACCAATTAAGCTTAGAACCTATTGGGATACATTTGAGGTGGATAAAAGAGATTGTTAAATTCTTTGTGTATGTTTGGCAAAGTGGAATGCAAAATAGATGAATGGCAATGAGTAAGAGAGCCATCAAAGGTAGCACCAAGTAATTCTAATGTTAAGAATTATTTGGTTGAATTTTCTCCCATAGAATGAAGGAAACATGTCTTGAGAAGGCTTGTGGGGCCTTGTAAAGTGGTTGGCATAAAAAAAAGAAACATTCAAAGCTGCACGAGTGAACTAGATGTGCAAAATTCTTTTGCTGACATGTCACTTGGAATTTGGGAGTGTTTTGCAGTTTTTATTGCAATATGAGAAGGGATCCAAAGAATGCCTCATCACATCCTAAAGGCTAGCAAATTTTTTGAAGGTGTTGGTGCACAAACCAAGAAATTCTCATGTTGCTTGGGGTGGCCATCGTCCTAGCTGAAAGTGGTTAGCCTCACATGAAATTGTCTGAAGATGTCTCAAAAGTTTCAATTCCCTACAAAAGTGGTGTAATAGATTTTATGGGAGAGTAGGGAATCAAAGAACAAGTCAACACATCTTGGAGGGCTCGCAAGATGCATTGTAGAATGTTGGCATAGAGATTTGAAATTGAGGCAGCCATGGTGATAGTTGAAAGGAGTAAATTTGATAGTGCATAGGAAATTTATATGTAGGTATAAGGAGTTGTTGCTGGAAGCATCTTTGTTCAAAGCCAATGTGTGGGTGAATATAGCTATGCTTAATTTGCATAAGGAGTGTTTGCGCTTGCAGTGAAAATGTATCAAAATTGTTTAAGGAAATATTATTTTGGATTTGGACACCTAAGTTTCATTAGGGTTGGCTCAAACACATGGAAGAAGCTAGAGCTTGGGCTCGGCATGGAACTGCATACAATCACTGGCTCAAAGGTACATGAAGCTATTGTGGGATATACCCTTGTTTGATGCATGGTGCGTGGGTAAATCCAACATGTTTACCTCTGCGCAAGAGCTCATTTACGAGGAATAGAGAAACTAGGGAAAATAGGGGATCCAAATAAATGGTAGGAAAACATTGAGGCGACGTGGATGAATCCCCACCCTTTCCCGCTAGCTCTGCGGGATGAAAGATGATGTTGATAGAAAACTAGTGAGGTGTGTGGGTTATTGCCACGTGGAAAGTTGGCCTCGTGAGAATTTTTAAAAGGCAGGGGTAATGTTTTATGGTGCCCAATGAAAAATTAAAATCCTCACCATTGGAAAAGAATAACATTAAAATATAAAATGCAAGTGGGGTGTGGGTAATATCTTATTAGCCCAAGGTAGTATTTTTTAAAAGTAGAAGCTTTTAACGATGAGGTGAAATAAATTTCTTTTTTGCTAGGCTAGATAAAATAAAAGTGACATCGGTTGAATGTTTTAATAGCTCGAGTAAAAACATTCACAAGTAGATACAAGGTTTAAAGTGACAGGTAATAAAATATATGAGGCATGAGCAAGTGAGTTTTTACAGCCTGATGAAGAGATTAAAAAATGCGCAGGTAAGAAGATTTTATGTAGATTGGTGAAATAATTAAAGTTTTCACAAATGGGGGAAAAAGATATAAGTTGCTAGGAAATAAATATGTGAGAGGATAAAAGGAAAAGCCAGAGTAAAAAAGGCTTTCATGGGAGAAACTGAGTATTTTTTTAGCTACAAGGTAAATGGTGAAAACATTAAACAAAACCATTTTTCAACTGCAAGGTAAAATGAGAGGAGAGAAGAATTTTTTAGTTGCAGATCAACAAAAGATGAAGGATCCAGGTGTCAACTACGAATTGATTTTAGGGCTTCCTCTATTTCTTCTTATTCTCATTCTTTCTCATTTGTAAGGATTTTAAAATTTTGAATTAGGGAAGTAATGTAGAATAGTGCTGAGTCTGAGTCATAAATGGAGTATGTAAATTTTAATAGCTTGGTTTTATGAGCAAGTATTAACCAGTTTGTGCAACAACATATTATTGTCATGAATTTGTCTCCAAATTTGTAAGCTTTTAATCATATGAATTCAATAGATCAAAGATGTTTGAATTCATCATCACAACTTTCTTGTGATTGTGTTGTTTGGCCATGGTTCTCTTTCAAGTAAAGAGTTAAATTAATTTGATTAGATAACTGTGATTTAGAGTGCACAAGTGGGATTCAATAAGTAGAACTTTATGATGACATGAGTGGATTTGTTAATGTAAGGAATTAACATATTTTGAATCCATTGGCTGAACCTAGTTTGTTGATAGGATCTCTGTTGTAGTTTTATATTTGACTTTGTGGCCCATGATTAGGCACTAATCTATCCAAAATCCTAAGAAATTTTTAGAAACAATCCAAACTATTCAATTCTATTTTTCCTATTTTATGGGTTATTTGTATCTACCATGTTCTCCATGCTAGTTAATGAAAGTTTCCCAATATCTTAGCCAATGTTGAGTGATATTTGATGTTTCTTGGAATATTCTTGTGAGATCATTATCTGTTAAAAAAGACCCTATTAAGTGTGTATCTGAATCTTTAGGTGTTGCTAAAAGGGTCACCCCCTAGGTCCTATAGAGCCCGAAGTGCAGGGGAAATGTGTTCCAATCTCATTTCCTATTCATTGGCAAAATCCTACACTAGATTTTAGCATGAAATGTGGCTTACTTCTAGGATTTAGTGGATATGTTGATTTGGGAACCAGTAGGTTGGCGAATCTCCTGGGAAATGCTTAATAAATATTGTTCTCTAGAGAGCCTTGTCTATGAACACTATGATTTATAGTGATGTTTATCCATAGAGTCAATCTATTTGAAGTTTCTGTTAACTAGTGCTTAGATTTGTTCTAGATTTCCAACCATTTTTGTGTTTAAAAGTCATTGCTCAAAGTTCAACCCAAATTGCTTCATATTTGTTAAAGCTTGTATGAGTTTGTAAGGATCTTGCAAAATTGTGCCTAAATTGTAACACAATTGCTTCAAATTTGTTCCAATCAATTTGGGTGGCGACTCTAAAGTCTCTCCACTAGTGCGTGCCAATATTTGAAGACATCAAAGAAGTGAAGAAGAAGAATAGAAGAAAATTGAAAAGGTTGACAAAGGAAAAGAAGATTCAAGTACAAATGCAGGGAACTAGTGGCAACACGAAGAAGCATCCAAAGTAAAGATTGGAAGGAGAATTGCCCAAGAACACTTGTGGAAAATGGGTGAAAGCAAAGGATACAAGAAAAAGTAAGTCTACTCCTCATCCAACTCCTGAACGTGAAATTCATTCTAGTTCTGGTTCTGAACATGAAAGAAATTTGTTAGACTTAAGTGATAATACTTCTCCTAAAAGAGGGGAAGTTATAATGAAAACTGTTGTGAGTGAGCAACACTCAAATCAAAGCTTAACTACTAAACAAAGAAGAGAGAGGCAAAGGATCCAACAAGATAATATAAATTCTAGTCATGCTAAGGCTGTAGGGAAATTGGCATCAACTTCTAACACAAATACTCCTCTTCCTCATGACTGGTTTTGATGAGTATGCCTGTGAAAATTCTTGTAAAAATACTCTTGGCCATGTTGAAATTATAGTGACATTTGATGCTGATACAACCTTACCAAAAGAGGAAGAAGTCTTTAATGATGTTTAGTAACTTAGAAGAAGAGCATTAAGATTAGATGAAAATAGGAGTGATGAGGGTGCAACCCGAGACTTAGAAAATAACCCACAAACAAGAGAATAATTTTATTATTCAGAAAATGGAGCTTCTTACATGCAGAGGATCTCAAATTCCCAAGTTCTACAACACATGCAAGTTATAGAAAGCTACAGAAGAACCCTTTCGCAATATGCGAGCTTGTCCCCAAAAAGTTACCCAAAAATTAGAAACCCGCCCATAAATAGAGCTCCTCTTTAGTTTGGAGCCAAAACAACATTCAAATATGAGTTTAGGCGGTTTGGCACCAAAAATTTACAACATGAAGTTCAAATTTCAAAAGAGCATTTGCAATTGTATCTTCTAGAAAGTGCGCCAACTTCCCGGGGCCATAACTTTTGATCCGGGACTCCGATTCGAGAACCGTTTGAACCGTTGGAAAGGTCACGAAGTCAATAACATCAGCTATGCCGATTTTGGTAGGTTTTGAGGCTGATCTGGGAACTCTAAGTGCCTCAAATCTAACTCAGAAGATTTTTAGGTTCAAATATGAGAAACTAAAACTGCAATATCTTTCCACCTAGGAATAGAAAATAAAAACCATAAATTGGGAATTTCATTATGACGAAAAGGGTATCCAAAAATGTAAAAACATCTAAAAACTGAGAAACTTGAAATTTAACTATTTTTGGGTGATGCAAGATTGCCCTTACACCATTGGATGCCTGCATCAGACACCAGGGTAATTTGAGAAGTGACCCCACGTCTTAGATGGTGGAGGAAAACCCAAAGTCAACCTCTGCCTTAGGCAACCGGATGAATCTTCAACAGCCTTCCTTTCCATTTCACCAGATATTCTTCATACCGCCTGTTCCTGTACTCCTTCCCACACGACTATCCGGATTTCTTCAATCTCCTCCTTTTCTAAAGTAGGTGCTGGAATCCCACACTTCCATCATTGGTACTTCCTCTGCGCCACCTTCATGATACTCTGTCAAATTTAAAATGTTGAACACAAGGGAAATGTTGAATCCATTTGGAAACTCTACCTCATATGCATTCCCTGAATAATGCCTCTTCAAAATTTTATAGGGACCAAACTTCTTCATCTTCAATTTTTATATGTTCCCACTGGAAACCTTTCTTTCCTCAAGTGGACCATCACTTCATCACCAATCTGAAACTCCTTATACCTCCTCTTCTGATTGCCTTAGCCTTATACTGCATATTCATCTTGTTAATATGTTCTCTTACCTTCTCATGTATATCCTTGATGTGTTCTGCAAAATCTTCAGCTTCAACACTTATTTTCTTCTCTTGGTCCATCTTCCTCAATTCTGGAGCTGTTCTGGGGCTACCTCCATACACAATCTGGAATGGTGATCTACCAGTGCTTCTGTTGACAGAATTGTTGTAAGAAAATTCTGACTGGGGTAAGATCAAGTCCCATCCCTTGGTTTTATCTCCTATCAAACATCTCAGTAGGTTACCCAGACTCCTATAACAACCTCCTGCCCATCTGTTTGTGGATGGTGTGCAGAACTGAACTTCAAATCTGTCTTCAGCTTCTTCCATAAGGTCCTCCAAAAGTACCCCACAAATTTGGTGTCACGATCTGAAACAATACTTTTTGGCAGACCATGTAGCCTCACCACCTCTTTGAAGAACAAGTCAGCAATGTGGACTTCATCATGGGTCTTCTGACATGGAATGAAATGTGCCATCTTCGAAAACCTATCAACCACCACAAAGACTGAATCATTCCTCATTGTGTCCTTGGCAAACCAAGAACAAAGTCCATACTATATCCTCCCATGGCCTCTCTCAGGTAAGGGCTGATATAACCGTATTCTGGCTCACTTTAGCCATCTGACATACCCTACTTTGTACAAACTTCTCACATCCTGTGACAACTGAGGCCAATAATAATGCTCACTGATAATGGCAATGGTCTTATCCTGACCAAAATGTCCTGCCATTCCTCCACTATGCTTCTCCTTTATCAGGTTCTCCCTCATGGAACTCCTCGGGATACACAATTGACTTCCTTAAATAACATGCCATCCTGGATTATGAAATCCAAGCCACCTTGTCCTGTCCATCGAATAGGTTTCTTGCAAGCTTTCCAAGCCTCGCGAAATCAGGATCTTCTGCGTACAGTGTCCTAAGTTCATTGAACCCAACCACTTCAATCTGCATCTTTGTCATCAATGTATGCCTCCTACTTAAGGCATCTGCAACCCTATTTGACTTCCCACTCCTATGTTTCAAAACAAAGGTATAACTCTGCAAAAACTCTACCCATTTCATATGCTTCTAATTTAATTTTCCCTGACTATTTAGGTACTGCAAGGCCTGATGATCAGTATATAGAACAAATTCCTTCGGCAACAAATAATGTCTCCATTTCTTTAATGCTTGAACTATTGCATAAAATTCTAATCATATACAAAATACTTTCTCTTGGCATCATTTAACTTTTCAACGAAATAGGCAATGGGCTTACCTTCTTGCTCAACACTGCTCCAATGGCACAACCACTGGCATCATAATCCACCTGAAACACCTTGTTGAAATGGGAGGGCTAGAACAGTTGCTCTGTCACCTTCTGCCAACAATTCAAAACTTTTGCCATTCCAGTGCTCCACTTGAATTCTTTTATATCCCCTCTCATTGTTTCAGTTAGGGGTCCACAAATACTACTGAAGTTTCTAATGAACTTCTATAAAACTAGCCAAACCATGGAAAGATCTTACCTCAGTAGTAGTTCTTGGGGTAGGCCATTCTAGAATAGCCTTCACCTTCTCTGGGTCCATCTTGAGACCTTCTACGAGACAACAAACCCCAAGTACACTACTCCCTCTTCACAAAACTGCACTTCTTTCGATTAATCAATCAGTTTTCTTCTCTTAACTTCAAAGGTCTGAATATGCATCGATGCTCATCCAACATCTTAATCGAAAATAAAATATCATCTAAATACAATAATAACAAACTTCCTAGAAATTCTTTTAGTACCTCGCTCATGAGCGCATGAATGTGCTCGATGCATTGGTTAGCCCAAAAGGCATGACTAACCACTGACAGGCCTCTCTTGGTCTTGAAGGCGTCTTCGATTCATCTCCTCTCGAATCCGGACGTGATATCCACTCTTCAGATCAATCTTTGTGAAGTACTGAGCTCCACTCAAACAGTCCATCAGGTCATCCATCCTTGGCAGGGGAAATCTATACTTGATTGTTATATTGTTTATGGCTCGGAACACCACTCCCCATCCTTCTTTGGTGCTAGTACTGCAGTACCACATGGACTCAAACTCTCCCGTATCAAACCTTTATCAACAACTCTTGAACTTGTTTGTTCCTCATTTTTTGGTCGAGTCATTCTAAGAGCTGCCTTATTTGGCAAATTGGCTCCAGGAATCAAGTCAATCTGATGACTGATCTTCCTTATTGGTGGTAAACCCTCAAGTACATTATCAGAAACAATATCCCGAAACTCATCCAACATCCCAGAAACTTCTTCTGGAACCTTCTCACTATCCTCCTTACTCACTCTAGGAATCAATGCATAACACACACGCTCATGCTTCATACCTTCTAAATTTTTTCTTCCATCTACATAACAAATTCTAGCACTATCGCATACCTTTTTCGGTCTCCTTCGGGTTTCAACTTGTGATGAACCCCATCCTTTGTCAAGGAATAAGTGTTTGCATGGCCATCATGTATAGCTCGCCTATCGAACTACCACGGCCTCCCCAACAACATGTGACATGCATCCATGGGATGATATCACAGAGTACCTCATCATGGTAGCTCCCGATCTTGAACTTTACTAGGCACTGCTCATTGACCAAAACTTTGTGGTCTTTCTGCAACCAGGCAATCCGATATGGATGCGGGTGCCTTTCCCTCTTTAGCTTCAACTTTGAGACCATCTCCTCTGACACTAGATTATAAGTGCTCCCACCGTCAATAATGACATCACAACATTTTCCTTCACACTCTCACCTTGTACGAAACAAATTCTTCCTCTGTTCTGGTTCCTTTTCCTCAGTCACCAGGGCTCTCCTAATCACTAGGGCTTCTCCCCTTTCAGCATCATCTGAATGTTCAGATTGGGCCTCCTCATCTGCATGCTCAACCCTATCACGACCTTCTGGACTTTTGTCTGCCCTTCCTTGGTGTTGTGGGAATTCATAGGCTCGATGCCCTTCTTCACCACATTGAAAACACGTTCCTCTAAAACCACCTCTTCCAGCATCCTTGTCCATATCTCTCATCCTCTACCCTTGATCACCAATGCTTTGATCATGAGGGCGGTAGAAGTTGTCATTCCTTTTTCGATCGGTACCCACATCTTCACTTTTCATCATCATCAAGCCCCGAAGGTCTTCCACCCCCTTCCGCTTTGACCTCCTCGTCCTTTTGCTTGCCATCAAATCTTTTGTTCAACTTTTCTTCCACCTTCGAGCAAACTGATACACATCCTCAATGGTGGTCATTTGACTAGGCTTAACTCCTCCTGAATGCTCGGTCGAACCCATTAAGATATCGAGCTACCTTCTCCTTATTGGCCTCTGGTGGCCTGTTCGATGATTATCTTGTGAAAATCTTCAAGTATATTCTTTCATAGATCACTTTCTTGCTTCAACCCTTGCAATTTCTTCAACAGATCTAACTCGTAGTCCACCTGGTATGAACTGCTTCTTCGCCACCATGCGATCCCATCCGTGATATTTCCTTTTCCTCTTCAATTTCTTTCCAACTGGACCTCTTCCACCAAATATTGGCATGGCTTCACTTCATTTTCGCAAACTTAACCCGATCCGGGTCCTCTATTTCATACTCAAAATATTCTAGCTCGTTGATCAGTCGACCAACTCTTGGGTTCAGGACTGAATAACTGGGACTTCTGCTCCGGTCTTTTCCCGATCTTTGAAATGACCTTTATTAGTGCATTTGGTCTTGATCAATTACTTCTTCTTCCTCTTCTACATCTCGAACCTTCTTCCTCTCCTTCATCCTCACTTTCCTCCCTCGGGTTTAACCCTTCTCAACTGCCTTGTAACACATCAACTGCCTCTGGAGGGCTGCCAGGCATCTCTTCCACTAGCATTTCTGCCACCTCGACCACCTCTGGCACCACCATGTCTACCAGGCATCACTCTTGGAGGCATCTTTCTTGACCTCGACCCACAACCATGGTCCCGGTTAACTGCCTCATGATCGGCGATCTGTCCACACGCTCAAGAAAACCCGCTCGATACCATTTGATGAGGGCAGCGAGACTTAGAAAATAACCCACAAACAAGAGAATAATTTTATTATTCAGAAAATGGAGCTTCTTACATGCAGAGGATCTCAAATCCCCAAGTTCTACAACACATGCAAGTTACAAAAAGCTACAGAAGAACCCTTTCGCAATATGCGAGCTTGTCCCCAAAAAGTTACCCAAAAATTAGAAACCCACCCATAAATAGAGCTCCTCTTTAGTTTGGAGCCAAAACAACATTCAAATTTGAGTTTAGGCGGTTTGGCGCCAAAAATTTACAACATGAAGTTCAAATTTCAAAAGAGCATTTGCAATTGTATCTTCTAGAAAGTGCGCCAACTTCCTAGGGCCATAACTTTTGATCCGGGACTCCGATTCGAGAACCGTTTGAACAGTTGGAAAGGTCACGAAGTCAATAACATTAGTTATGCCAATTTCGACAGGTTTTGGGGCCGATCCAGGAAATCTAAGTGCCTCAAATCTAACTCAGAAGATTTTTAGGTGCAAATCTGAGAAACTAAAATTGCAATATCTTTCCACCCAGGAATAGAAAATAAAAACCATAAATTGGGAATTTCATTATGACGAAAAGGGTATCCAAAAATGTAAAAACATATAAAAACCAATAAACTTGAAATTTAACTATTTTTGGGTGATGCAAGATTGCCCTTACACCACTGGATGCTCCTGCATCAAGGAGAAAGAGGGATGAAGAGAAAGAAAAAAGGATAAGGGAAGCCATGATTGAAAGGGACATGTTACAAAGAAAAGTTGAGAAAATGGAGGAACTAGAGTGGTTAGAAACTCAATCTACCCAAACAACTGGTCCTACAATTATGAAGATTGTAACAAGGGATCTTGTAGTTTCCTTAGCTCATAATTCTTGTGTAAATTCATGGACCAATCCTACTATGGAAGCTTCTCTTGCAATTGATCCTCCCCCTGGTAATACAAATTATGCTTCTCAGAATGTTGATAAGGGGAAGAAACCCCTAGGGGGTGTGAAGATAAATGAGGGGGGTCCATATCAAAGGGACATATCACATAATAATACTGAGCCATTGGCTAATAGGTTAGTAAGGGAAAATGAGGAGTTGCAAAGAAAAGTGAAGGAGATGGGACTGTTAACCACTAACACAAAGATGAAGAAGAAACTAGGTTTCCTAGAATCTTCTATGAAGACTTCTGTTCTCGAAACTTAAATCCCCCAAGCTTGTGCATCATCTTCAAATCCTCATTTGAATGTTAACCCTTCATCCAATACAAAGCACACTACTTCCTCTTCACAACCTGAAAATAAATCTAGGACCAATCAACAACATGATCAAGATGATTCCCAACCAAAAGGAGTTGACACTAGAAGGCCTCAAAATAACTATGATAGGAGAAGGAATCAAGACAACCAAAATGAACAAGAGGGACCCTTTGGAAGAAGACAATTACATATTGATAGATATAGGTAATTATGCTTTGATGAAATCCCAGGGCATCCAAATCATATTCCTGATAATGCAAGAAAACATTTGCCTAAGTTCACTTGTAATAATGCATTTAGTGGTGAAGATCATTTGAAAGCTTTTCAAAGTTTTGTTGAAGATTTTTAGCTTTGGGATGATGATGTTGCAATGAAGCATTTCATGCAATCATTGACCGAAAATGTTAGAGATTGGTACCAAAGCTTTTCTGATGCAAGCATTGATTCTAAATATGCTTTCTATAGAGTTTTTAAAGAGCACAATGGAGACAAGATTGATCCTAGGTTTAGGCTAAATGATTTCAACAACATCATTAAGGGACATAATGAAATGGTGACTAAATTTAATGCAAGGTTTCAGAAGGCCATGACTAAAGTTCCTACTTATTTAAGGCCTAATAAAAGTGCATGTTTAGTGGTATATTATAATGCACTTGATTCAAAAATATGCTATTTACTTAGAGATAAGGATCCACAAACTTTGAGAGATGCTTATAAAATGGTAGTCCAAATAAAGAACAACATAAGAGTATCAAGAAAGATAGGGAGAAGAGATGATCCTAAAGCTTTGAAGAATCCTAGAGCTCAAAATGAAAAAGATGGTAAAGTTGCAGCTTCTAAAGAAAAATTGGATCAAGTTATCAGTTTGTTGTAGAAGATGGTGAATAATGAGAAACCTCAATTCCAAAGGAATGATAGGCCATGAAGGTTACAAGATTATCCCGACCATACTAATTGGAATAATGGAAAGCCAGTTCACAACAACTAGAGGAATATTCAAGCACAAGGCATACCTGACCCATTGCAGAAGCACTCTACAAATTTCACTGAAGATTTACCATGGTGCATGGTATGTAAATTGCCTCATTCACCACAACAATGTGTTGTGGAAAGATCTGTAGAAGAGTCACAAGATGATCAAGGAAGTTATGATCCCCCTCAAGATCATAATGAAATAGTAAATATACTAATGACTACATCAGATTTTGCCTGTGATGATTATTCTTCTAATGATGGGCCTTGTAGAGGTGATATTGATGTGCAAAGGAAAGAAGTAAGTATACACCATCAGTAGGTAATCTCAGATGAATAAAGAGACAATGATTGCCATGTTTATAATCTTGAATTAGATAATATTTGTCTGAGAAGACCCTCAAATGAAGAAATTGAAAATATGATAGATGTGTTGGATAATCAAGCAATGAGTACTTATCACTTGAGAAACAAAGTTGTGAATGGTGATCAAGGTAAGCCATGAAGCATGTTCATCAAAGAAAAGAAGGTAGATGACAAAGGGATCAAGAGAGAAACCAAGAAAGATGAGGCAAAATCCAAGGAAAGCAAAGGACCTAAAATGTGGGTTAAAAAGGGTGATAAAGCCAAGATAGATGGTGAAGTCATGTCCCTAGCTGCAAAGGCTAAAGAGTAGGAGCATAGTGCTAAAAAGGGTGAGAAACAAATTGATAAGATAATAGACAAGGATATAATATTTCTTGAATTACCAAAGTATTCTCCTGTGGACATGTTTCAAGTATTGTCTCAGGTTAAGGTTACTGTCACATTCTTGGAGATGATGAGGATTGATGAGCATAAAAGTAAGGCAGTTGCCCTCATTAATGGTGTAGCTATAGCCTCTAATGATAAGATGGTGGTTGATCCACCCAAAGTGAACAAAAATCAAGAAAAGAGTGATAAAGTGGAAGGGGTAATTAATGAAAATCCTAAGATATACTTGGGGACCATAACTACTACAAGCCCAAGTCATATCAAACCATTTTTTTCTTAGCTTGATTATTGATGGGAAGTTGTTGAAAAACTGCATGATTGATTCAAGGGCCTCAAACAATGTGATGCTAGTGGAAATTATGAAGGAAATGGGTTTGAAGATTGATATCACTTATGGAAAGTGTTATGCTATGGATTCTAGAGAGGTGCCTATCATAGGAATGATTAATAGAGTCCCATAAAATCTTTCAACATTCCTTGAAAAGGAGTTATACATGAGTATCACAGTGTTGGATATCCCACCAAATTATGGGATGTTGCTGTCAAGATAGTGGAGTGCATCCATGGGTGGAAGCATACAACATGATTTATCATTTTCTACCTTTTCCATTGAAAAAAAGGATGTTAGAATTGCTAGGGAACCAAGAGCTCATCATATGGTTGAGTATTCAGAGGAACTAGAAGAACTAGTGAGAATCAACTTTGTGGATACTAGTTTGGACAATTTTTCGGGTTGAAGAATTGAAACAAGAGGAAGAGGTTAAGCCTACACCAATTGATAGAGAGGTCTCAGATACACCATAAGGAGATGCTCTCTAGACCATGTACTTTGATGAAGCTTGTTCCAAGGAGGGCTTGAGTGCAAGAGTTATCCTCATTTCCCGAAAAGGTAAAACATTCAAATACTCTTTCTTGTTGAAATTTGTTTGCACAAATAATGTGGCTGAATATGAGGCTTTGTTGCTTGGTCTAAAGATAGCTTCAAAACATGGCATTAAAATGTTAAAAGTATTAGGTGATTCTGAACTAGTGATGTCCTAGGTCAGGTCCAAATTTGTTTCTAAAAATAAAATACTTAAGCAATATAGGAATGTTGTTTGGGATACCATTGAGGCTTTTGATGCTTTTAATATTGATTGACTAGAAAGAGGAAATAATGTGAGAGAAAATTTATTAGAAAACATTTCTATCAGATTGGATGATGTCACTTTTGATGGAATTTCAAAAATAGAGGTGAAAACCAAGCCTACAATGCCTGATAATATTTGCAACTAGTAAGTATTTGATGATGATAATGATATTTTGAAATTTTTGCATTGTATTGATCAGTTTGAAAGCCAAGAAATTGACTTCAATGTGTTAGTGGTGGAAGTTGATGGTAAAGAAACACTTTTTGGGAATGAAGTTATCCAATTGAAAACTAACAAGATTCCCAAAGGGTTGGTTGCATTAGAGAGGGTATTTGATGCCCATGATAAAACAAATGTTAAGCATACATCTTCCCACAAGAAAGATTTGGAAGAAATTAATCTTGAAACTGAGAAATCTCCCAAGAATGTATGTAATTAGAAGAAAATGAAACCTCATGTTAGAACCGTGTTGATTTCCCTATTAAGAAAATATAGGCATGTGTTTTCTTTGTCATATGATGACCTAAAATCTTATAGGGAAGATCTTTTTCAGCATGAAATACCCTTGAAACTAGATTCCAAACCTTTTAGGCAGAAGCAGAGATCGATAAATCCAACTTTGCAGCCTAAAATGCAAGAAGAACTCATAAAACTAAGGGATCCTGGAATTATCAAGCCTATAAGGCATTCTTCATGGGTCTCTAATCTAGTTCCAGTCAGGAAGAATAATGATGACTTGAGACTCTATGTGAATTTCAGAAATTTAAATGTATCATCCCTGAAAGACAATTAACCATTGCCTAATATGGAAGCTATGCTGTAGAAGGTGACAAGGTGTGAGTTGTTGTCAATGATGGATGGATTCTCAAGTTACAACTAGGTCATGGTGAAAGAATTTGAATAATACAAGACTGCATTCACCACACAATGGGGAAATTATGTGTATGAGTGAATTCCATTCAACCTAATAAATGTTGGTGCTACATTTCAGAGAGCCATGGATGTGGCATTCACTAACTTCATTGATGTATTCCTAGCTATATACCAAGATGACTTGACTGCACACAACAAGAATGAAGAAGATCATTGTTCACATTTGGAGAAGATATTTGTTAGAGCTTTGGAATATGGGATTTCCTTGAATCCTAAGAAATTCATCTTTGGGGTTTAGGAAGGTAAGCTTTTAGGGAATATTGTCTCTAAAGATGGGGTTAGGATTGATCCTGAGCATGTGGCTACAATAGACAATATTCCATGAACTAAGAATGTAAAGGGAATCTAATCTTTCTTTAGATAAATCAATTTTGTGAGAAGATTCATTACCGATTTTGTTGAGATTATCAGGCTTGTTTATAAAATGTTGAAGAAAGGAGAAAAGGTAGCATGGAAAAAAGATCCCACCAAAGCTTTTCAATCTGTAAAGGATTCCATCAAGGAGGCTCCTGTGCTCAATCCCCTGATTATTCAAATCCATTTCAGTTATTCACTTTTTCTTCGTTCTATACTATGGCAGGAGTGTTATTACAGAAGAAAAATGAAGGCTTTGAGCAACCTATTGTTTTGTTCAGTAAGTCTTTGCAGGATGCTGAGCTTAAATATGATGCTATTGAAAATTAAGCCTATGCATTGTTTAAGGCTATAAAAAAATTTAGAACATATCTGATGGGAGAAATTATGGTAGCATATGTTCCAAGTGCAGCAGTCAAAGACATTTTTATCGAACAAGAGACCATAGGTCGAAGGTGCAGATGGATCAACAAGATCGAAGAGTTTAATATTGATGTGCAAATTACAAAATTGATAAGAGGCCAAGGTTTGGCTAAGTTGATGGCTGAAACCAACTTAGAAGCAAACCAGATAAACCAAGTTGAATATGTAAATGTTACACCTATGTGTGATATGTAGACTTGTGGGTGGCACAAAAGAATTATGGAATACTTGCAGACTATGCAATGCCCTGAAGGCATGCCTAATAATGAGAGAAGAACTCTAAAGCTTCAAGCTATTAAATACATCATTATTGATAACAAAATTTGGTGGAGGAGCCCGAAGGGTGTGCTACTTAGGTGTGTGAATGGAGATTAGGCAGAAGAACTTCTAATTGAAATGCACAATGGAGCATGTGGAGGTCACTACATGGAAAAAACCACTGCTAAAAAAATACTAAGAGAAATATTCTAGTGGCCAATTGTTTTTAAAGATGCTCATAGATATGTCAAGAGGTGTGATGCATGCCAAAGATTCACTGGAAAATTGAAGTTCTCAGGTAATCTGCCTCTTAGACCGATCTCAGTGTAGGCTCCTTTCCAAGAATGGGGCATTGATTTTATTGGTGAGATTTTAGTGAAGTCTAGTGGGGGCACTCTTGGATACTTGTTGCAATAGATTATTTTACAAAGTGGGTAGAAGAAATCCCCACAAGGAAAGCAACAAGTAAGGTAGTGACTGACTTCTTGATGAATAACATATTGAGCAGATTTGGAGTCCCACAAAAGATTATTTCTGATAATGCCATGTGTTTTAGATCAGAGGAGTTCACTAATTTTTGTAATAAGCATCGAATTAGTATCTCCTATTCATCCCCTTATCATCCTCAAGGGAATGGAAAAGTAGAATCCAACAACAAGAGTTTGATGAAGATCATCAAACGAGTAATTGAGAAGAACAAAAAGGCATGGGATTCAAAATTGCAGCTTGCACTATGGGCTGGTAGGACTACTATCAAAAAGGTTATTGGATAGTTCCCATTTAATCTTGTATATGGTGTAGAAGCAAGGATACCTCACAACAACTTGTTGAAAATGTACAATTTTGTGTAGGAGTATCACACAAATGTCTGTGATGAGATGCAACACAGAATGGAGGAATTTGTTGAGCTTGTGAAACTAGAAGAGAAGCTCATAAAAGAAATGAAAAGCTGTAGCTTCAAGTCAAGAATCTATATGATAAGAAGGCCATTGAAAGAAAATTTACAGTGGGAATTTTGGTCTTGATATGGAATGCAAGGATGGAAGATAAAGGGAAAAATGAAAAATTTGATCCTCTATGGCTGGGCCCATATTTGATTGCAGATACACATGGAGAGGACTCATACTTCTTGCAATCCTTGATAGGTGAACTTCTAGAGCTACCAGTACATGGAAAATTCTTGAAGCCCTATTTCTCGTGAAATAGGTTGTTTTCATGTACACTGTATAGTTTTGTAAGCATTGTATATAGGTTTGTTGTGTTTTCTTTTGGTTGCGTCTGCTTGCCCTATCCTGGAAATCTCATGGGTTTTTGTTTCTCTGTGTTGGTTTGCTTCTACCTAGAGATATAAATTCTTGCCATACCCACTAGGGGTATGTATCCCCAAGTTGGAGCCATTGGTGGAGCCTCTGAATTTTAAAAGAAATTTTGTGCTGGCTCCTTACCTGGTTATTATCTGTTGCCTTTTTTCCTTAGGGTAGGGTTTAGGGTTTTGGTTCAAAAGCCCTCATTTCAATTTTTGTTTATCTTAAACCCTAGGCATTTTAGTTCTTCATTGACTTGATATACCCAGTTACTGGTCACTTGAGTCATGACTTAAGCCATTAAAAACATATTATCACCAACCCCTTTGGTCTAGGTTTATCGGTTATCATATGCTAGACTTTCACTTTAATTTTTTCCTATGTCAGGTGAAGTATTTCTCATTTAAATCATCTAAATATTAAGTCATTAATCCCATGGGTATTGGTCCCATCAACCTAGTTGGGTTCCCTTTTAAAACTAACCTTTTGTTCATGTGCAAATTTGTTGACCGTTTGATCGCAGGATTAAATCTTGGCTGCTCCTTGCCAGCCCTGCTAGAATAAAATAATGGTTTCCAAGAAGCTATGAGCTCAATGGGCTAATGATGTGTGGATTTCTTCCTCGTGTGGAAAGAAAGAAGGTGGAGCCCACAAAATGAATGAGTTAGCATCTAGCCGATAGAATTTCATTGGCCGAAAGATAGGTGAACGATGGCAATGGAAATTCAAACCGTGTTGACTCAATCTGAGTCATTCAAAGTGTCATCTCACAAGGAGATCAATGGCTAATATTCAAAAATAGAAGTGGTTTTTTCGCACAAGGATTTGATTTTTTGTTTTATTTGATCAAGGAGGAAATAAAACAAGATAAGATAAGATGCGAAAAAAAATAGAAAGATTTTGATTCTCTTTTAAAGGAAAAAAATCCTGAAAAAGATGAGAAGGATAATTGATGAATTATCTAATTAAATAAATTAATTAGATACACATGAGTTTCAATTTTGGAAAGAAAGAAAATATTTTTTAAGATTTTATTAATTAAATAAATATTTAATTTATTTAATTAATGTTAAATTTATGCTTTCATCAATTAAATAATATAAATTATTTAATTAACATTAGAAGAATTAATAGAAATGATTTAATTAATTAAATAATATAAATTATTTAATTAACATTAGAGGAATGGATGGAAATGATTTAATTAATTAAATAATATAAATTATTTAATTAACATTAGAGGAATGGATGGATTATGATTTAATTAATTAAATAATATAAATTATTTAATTAACATTAGAGGAATGGATGGATTATGCAGGAAGGGAATAAATGAAATTAGTCAAATAAATAAGATTTATTTAACTAATTAGATGATGGCATGGGTACCTAGGGAAAAACATACTACAAGAAGCCTAAATGATGCAAGGTTGTGACAAAGTGTTGTAAGAGGACATTCTTGGGTGTCTACATTTTGCCCCTCTTTGAGATGATGTTTGAGATGATGATATTTGTGCCGAGTAACATCATTTCAAAGAGGCTAAGGTATGGATAGAGGAAAATGGATGATGATATCAGAATATGATGATGATGGAATGATGATGCCCCCTCAAGAGGATAGGCAGGTTGGACAAACACAGGTAGGCTCTCGAAATGAAAGGGATGGGTCAAGAACTAAAGATGAAGGAATGGATAGAAGAAGTGAAGGATGCATTATGCTGGAATGAAATTGAGCAACCATGATGTTTGATTTAGCACTAGACATTATGCACCAAGATATAAGGACCAAGGTGACGATTTGTCTTGTGCCCCAGTGTAATACAACCTTGTCTAGATGTATGAGGAAGTAGACTTAGAGCATTAAAGTCCTAATGCACAAAAGGTATGATGTGACCTTAGATGCAAAGGATAGTGTAAAAAGCTACTCCAACATACACAAGATATGAATATTAGCTGGAATGATACAAATTTGATACAAATGAAAGATAAAATGATAACACACACAAGCAAGCAAGCATGCACAAATGATACAAAAACAAACAAGGAATTACCCCTGTCAAGCTATAAACCGATGATTAATTGATTGATTGATGATGCTGATAGTCTTGTCATTGCGGGGAATGATATATCCCTAGATCAACACAAGAATGACCGATAATTGATTGATTGACTTGGATTGATGATGATAGTGTTTTCATTGTGGGGAACGACATATCCATAGATCAACACAAGGATGATAATAATTGATTGATTGATTGGGTTTACAACAAGATAAGGATCAAGACCAAAGGATGTGATTGGATAATTTGACAAGATCGATTGAATTGATTGGTATGGATTAAGGATTGACTTGCATTTGGATTATTGCTTGGATTGATTCGATTGAGTTGATTGGATGAAATGGTTTGTAATGATATGATGATTGATTGGATGACAGGATGTGATGAATTGAATAGAAGAATTGATGTGATTGGAATGATTTAGGTTGAAGTGATTTGATTAGATGATTGATTGATTGGATTGAGGAATTGATTTGATTGGATTGATGAAGAAATGAATTGATTTGATGATAATGATTAGATTGATTAAAAGAAGTGATGTGGCTTGATTTTATTGCTTGGATTTTTGTTGGCTATTTGATTTTTTTTTCTTTTTTTAGGACCTTTTTCTATTTTTTTGTAATTTTGGGGATATTTTGATTTTTTTTTTGGATTTTTGGATTTTTTTTATTTTTTTGGAATTTTCAAATGTTTTGAGGTGTCAAAGGATGAAAATTTGAGTAGCCTTTGTGCTAGATACCAATGACAAGAGAAAAACCAAGTCTAGGTGCGAGGAGATAGATGGGATTGATGGATGAAAGGGTGGGTGATAGGATAAGGGATAAAATGCTCATGATACATGGATCGATGGAAAGGATAGGTCATAGTGAATGGAATGGATGTATGCATCATAGGAGAGCAAGGATGTGATTTCAAAAGACTATGTCGCATAGGAATAACATGCCCCATTCTAGGTACAATACTTAGGATTTTTCATGACAAAGCTTATGATAATAGGATAATGATAGGCTTGTTTGGAAGGATGAGGTATGTCTAGAGATACCCAAAAAACATGTTTCAACATTTTTCCCCTATGTCTTCATCAAGATCAAAAGGAGAATGGTGGATAAGTGGACTTAATATGATAGGTATGTTTGATGGCTAAAGATGGTAGGTAGTATGGAAATGACAAGACATGAAAATGATAGGTTGGATAGATAAGACATTGTGCCCCCAAGTGTAAGTGACATAGAAGATCAACCTACACATGACACCTGTTTGTCAGGTTTTCATCATGGTACTTATCCAGGGTGCCTATTTACTAGGTTTTCACCGTTGGACGAAGGGTTTTCTCTTTATTTATTTTTTCTTTTTATTTATTTTTTTGACTTTTTGGATAGGAGAAGGGGAATATGGATAGGAGCGACTCAAGTGTCTAGTTGCATGAAAGGTGATAGTCCCACTAGGGATGGATGTCATTGTATGGACCATGTCAAATTTCATTATGCTCATAGATGTTAGTATGGGATGACATGAAAGGGAGATGGAGTAGGTAGATGATGGATTATGATGTGGATTATGGATGAAAATAATGGATTATGATGCAGATTATGTATGGAAGATGATAGGGATTATATGGGACTTATGGAAAAGATGAATGAGGAGGCTTAGCCAAAAGCATGGACCATAGGAAGATGGTGGGGGAGATATGTAGGATAATGGGTGAAGGATAAGGAGATGGAGGTATGTGGAATTGTTGTGAAATGGAAGGGAACCATGACCAATGGTTGCACACACTGTGATAAACGTTGAATATTTTTATGCAGATGGGGTGTATGAAGCAATGAAGATGTTTGCTTAAGAGATGGTGGATGAAGTGCTTTAGGTACCCACATAGACTTAGTATTTTTATGAATTTTATTTTGCTTGTGGGTTTTAGGAATTTGAGACTTTTGAATAGAATGTGCATTTTGGATGGAAGGGGATTGTTGAGATTTTTGTGATGTAGATGCCTCATTTGACTTGCTTTCCTTTTTATTAGGGACCCAAACCATTTTAGTTTTTTCCTTTTCTTTTGGAGGTATGGGCTTATATAACTTTTTGAATGTATTTTTTTTGACTCTTTGCATTGATGCCCTAAGGCATGAGGATTTTTAGGATTTTTTACTTTATAGGTAGAGGCATTGGTTTTTTTGCTTTTGAATCCCATGGGTATGGTGGAATGAGTGGAAGCTTCATGTTTAGACAATGTGTGCATTGATTGGTCATGATTAAGATGTTTAGAGGGTTTATGGGTAGATGGATAAGAGGATTGAATGGTAGGGATATTAGGTGTTGGGAGTAATGGTGGTAAAGTGGATGGAGGGATATTAGGAGTTGGAAGCAATGGTGGAAGGTGTATGGTCACATGCTTTTGACATTTGTAGGATGATGGAGGAGAGATGGAAACATATTTTTTAGGGATATGATAGGCTTTATGATGGAAAGTGGACCTAGGAGGCATGGAGGAAATACCAACATCTTGAGATTGGTGTCCTTGGGGCGTATATTCAAATCCATAAGAGTGTGGAGGGACTTTGACATGGATGGGCTCCAAAATACCTTGTTCATGAAGGTCTAAACCTTTACCTTGGTGGTTCATGTTTTGGAGTATGCAATGGACAAGGGGACTAGGTGTAGGTGAAACACTAGACACGAGTTCCTATTGGATGGAGAAAATGAAGCAAGGGAAGATAATGGTTGTTGTTGTTCTAAGGAGGAACATTCATGAATGAGGGTGGAAAGAACAATAGGATATGATGGAGGACTTACAATGGGGTCGATAGTGGGTGATGGAGGATCAGTAGGATCTTGATTAGCATTGTGTTCACTTAGATCCAAGGTATTTGTTTGATCTTCTATGTGTGCTTTAGAGGCACTTGTCTCATCATGGGAAGTGGATGTTTGTGTATCATGGATGGGTGAGGTGGAAAGCTCTTGACCATTGAATGCATAAAGTTGGCTAAGGGGATCATCATGGTATTCTTGATCATAAAAGGGGTCTTGATCAAAGATGAAAGATTGATCATGAATAACATTAGGTGTGTTATGAATAGAATCATTAGGAGGATGTTGATCTTTATGTGGATGAGGGGGTGATGTTTCCTCATGTTTAGGATTGTGCTCTTGACATAACTCATGACTTATTTGAATGGAGGTGGAAGGGGATGACTCTTGAATGGACTCAACATGTTCTAGATGGCCAACAACATGGAGACATGATGGAGGTTGACTTGGAATTAATGGGGAAGACTCTTGAATAGGCTCAAGGGGGAGACTACATGATGGGGTTGGAGGAATAGGCATGGTGTTTAAAGACTCTTTGGTAGGTTCAAAAATATGAGTTGGATGACATGGCGATATTTGATTCCTTGCTAGGAGCCCTTGGCTCACATCCTTTGTAGGTGTATGGGTGGACTTGGGTAATGCCATAGGTTTACTTTTGAAATGTTTGAATTTAGGGCATAGATTTGATGGAGGATTAGATGATAGTGGGGGTAATGAAGAATTTGATGGATTAGAAGGTGGAGAGGCCAATGGATTAGGACTAGGACATAATGGCTTAGGGATAGGCATTTGATTGGATAGTGGTATGATATACTTAGAGGGTGCATGACCTAGATTAGTGTTCCCCTTGTGGATGGTTGCATTAGAACATGACGAAGTTTGACCTTGTTGTGAGGTAGAACTTAAATTCACATGTGTTTTTCGTGATGTGGCTTGATAGGTTGACGTGGCATTGACATACAAAGAAGTGGATGGATTAGATTGGTATGAGGTAGAAGGGGATGATACATTAGGTTGAGGTAGCATTGGTTGATAATGAATGGATGGGGGGTGATGTTGTGGTTGTTGGATTTAACAAGTGGCAATGAATTGATTGGCTTGAGCTAGGAGGTGTTGGATTTGAGGTGATTTAATTTGTTGAAAATTTTGGAAGAGGGTTTGAAGGCTTTGTATGGTTTGGTGGTCTAGGGGTTGGGGTATTTGGTGAAGTGTTTGAAGGAGGTTGTGAAGTTGGGATGCTAGGTATTCTAATGTTGGCATGATGTTAAATGATGTTGACTGGATTAAAGAAATGATGATGATTAGGATATGATGTGAAATGACAAGATTGGATGATGTGGCAAGTGTTGATTGGAAGTTTGACTTGGGCAATATCAAACACAAGATCTCACATGTAAATGCATGAATACACACACCAAACGCAATAAATTTGTCTTTCAAGATTAAATGTTATGATTAAGCAAACACTTGAATACACAACAAGCCTAATGTGAGTCAAGTGGGTATGGACAATTAGGTCTCATGCTAGTCTGCACAAGGTTGACTAAGGAATGATTTGGAAGCAAAATCCTGCCACACAACCGGGAGAAAGGGGTAATCCACCCTTCACCTTCACTTCCCAAAGGTATAAAGTTCTTTGGGGCTTAGCCAAGAGCGACAAGATTTTAACTCCAAAAAAAGCGTGTCTTTCGATTCACACTTTGATTGAGGTCATCCCCAGGGGTGATGAAATCCCCTAGCAGGCCTCCTATGAAGGGTTTGACAAAAGCAAACCAAGTGAGGTGTTTGTGATCACACACGCACTTGATTCACACTCGCAGTTATTAATTGACCTTAGAAATGAAATGTGTGTATACAAAAAATGGAAGCACTTGTTCTTTTTAACCCAAAACCAAATGTGTAGAAAGACAATGGTTAATTTTAGATCAAATTTTTGATATGTGATTGAAGAAAATATTTGTTTGAAGAGCCCAAATCCAAATGTGTGACAAACAAGATTAAGAGATGAAAGATTAAATGAGTGCACCCAGAAGTTTTCAATTTCCAATCTGCTATCTATGAATGATATTGCTGCTACTATAGCTCTTTATGATCACCTACAAGATCAAACAATGATATTATAATGCAGCCATAAAAAAAAAAGCTCATCAGAAAATTGCAATTTTAGATACATGTTTTTGACATAGCCGAATTAGATTTCATTATTTGAAGATTTTATTGATCTAAAAAATAAAAAATCAAAGAAGAGACCCCTGCTAATTTTCTAAGAGATTTCTAGAAATGTAAAGAAGTAAAAAAAAATCCCTGTTTTGCACCCAGAAACGCGGATTTGTGAAAATATAGAAAATGAAGATCAAATTTTTTCGCATTGTATTTGACCTCCAAATTAAATAAAAATAACGATAAACTCTCAATTTTTTTACTGTAGCCTCTTGAGATGATGCACAAGACTCTATAAAAATATTGTAGAAAAATTCGCAGCTGTGTAGAAGATATGAAGAAATTTGTAAAACCTGGGGTTTTGTCCAAAAAAATGGCAGATCTGCAACAAAAAATCAATAAAACCTCTAAAAGCAAGCTAGATCAAAGGATTCACGTCAGGTTCACCAATGTAATTTAGAGAAAATCAGATATAAAACTAAAATAGAAATATATCAAATCCTAACTAGCACAATAGAGTACGAGCAAGCATGAAAATCACAATAACAAAGGAATGCAAACCCAAATCCATGCTAAACTCGATTTATCTCCATTGCTCTTCTCCACCTACATGAGAATGCGAGATTTTGAAGGATTGATAATGGAGGAATGTTTGTTTCTCAATTTAGCAGCATAATGACCTAATGAAAATGACAAATGGAGAATGATAGAGACAGATGGAAGACTGAAGAATGATTTTGACAGAGTGAGGATACTTAAGAATCAACCCTCTAAATGGATTGTGAGAGGTTGTATTTATAGAGCCTTGATGTGGATGGAGATAAAATTTGATAAGATTCGATAAGGATTTGATTTTTTGTTTTATTTGATCAAGGAGGAAATAAAACAAGATAAGATAAGATGCGAAAAAAATAGAAAGATTTTGATTCTCTTTTAAAGGAAATAAATCCTGAAAAGGATGAGAAGGATAATTGATGAATTATCTAATTAAATAAATTAATTAGATACACACGAGTTTCAATTTTGGAAAGAAAGTGAAAAGATCTTTTTAAGATTTTATTAATTAAATAAATATTTGATTTATTTAATTAATGTTAAATTTATGCTTTCATCAATTAAATAATATAAATTATTTAATTAACATTAGAAGAATTAATAGAAATGATTTAATTAATTAAATAATATAAATGATTTAATTAACATTAGAGGAATGGATGGAAATGATTTAATTAATTAAATAATATGAATTATTTAATTAACATTAGAGGAATGGATGGATTATGATTTAATTAATTAAATAATATAAATTATTTAATTAACATTAGAGGAATGGATGGATTATGCATAGGAAGGGAATAAATGAAATTAGTCAAATAAATAAGATTTATTTAACTAATTAGATGATGACATGGGTACCTAGGGAAAAACATACTACACGATGTCTAAATGATGCAATGTTGTGACAAAGTGTTGTAAGAGGACATTTTTGGGTGTCTATAGTAGTTGTCCCTAATGTATACATGGATGTAGAATTTTTAAAGGATATTACTGCAAGGTATGACCCAGTTTCTGAGTGGTTAGGGAATTCGATGGTATTGAAGTGATTAGGATAACCAGAGAGGAGATTGTAGAAATATTCCAATTGCATGAATGGAATGAGGACATGGTTCCCATTGATCTTGAGGTTTTTATAAAAGAATATGAGAATACTAAAGTTTTGTTCAGAACAACAATGTTTCCCTTACACACTGCAAGTACTGGGGTTGGGAAGAATAGGAAATAGATAAGGATTGGAAAAGATGAATTAGAACCTTTCCCCATGAAGTATTTTTCCATTTATTTTAAGAAAATATCTTACTCCTTGTGCCAAATCATTGGTGAACATACAACAACCACCATACCAAGGAGTTACATGTATATGGCAACATATTTGCAACACCAAGCTCATAACATAGTTTATGACTATGCCACATACTTGGTAGAACACATCCACAAGGGTTTGGTTGAATTAAAGGCAGGAAAAAAATGGGTAAAGTTCTAGTGGTATTCTCTCTTGATGCATATGTTCCTATACAAGGGAGAGAATAATTTTGGTAAGGACATGACAATGAAGAAGAAGGATGGTGATATTGAGCTGTCTATCCAATGTTGGACTCAAATTCTTGATAAAGATGATTATAAATTTAATTATGTAGTAGTCCATAATGTTTTTGCGTCAAAATTGAGGATATTCTTGATCCGTGATCCACCAAGAACCCCCAAGGAAATACATGATTTTTTGAGGCCTATGGAAAAGAGGTCTGAGCTAAATTTGAGCCACAATTGGGGGGATATAATTCTATATCCTAGCACAACAATCTTCATAGCTTATGTCACAAATGTGAATCCATATGCACTACCAAGGGATGTGTCATTAAGGATTGGATTCCTTGAGATCATGAGACAATTGGGAGGAGAACAAATGGTGCACTTTCTCGAGACACTAAAGAAGGGCTGATTCTTCCCTTAGTGGATAGTGTTTACAAAATTTGTCATGGAAAAGGGAGGATGGAAAGAATTGGGGTAAGTTCTAGCACCTTATGGATTGAGCACTGTGTGCCCAAGAAATCGTGATCCAAAAGGTTTCATTGTTTCTCTGAAGGAAAAGAATAGAAGTGGTTCTTTTGTCCACAATTTCTACTATCTTGTGGATGCAATCAAGAATGTATTTGATTTTCAGCTCCAAGAAGAAAGGAAAGCAATGTACTTCACTTTCAAGAAAATGATGGACAAGACTATAAGGGTAGATCCTAATTATGACCCTCTTCTGAATAGTAAGGGTGAGTTCAACAAAATCATGTGTGTTGGATAACTTTGAGAATTTAGTGGGAATTTTGAGGGAAGAACATGTAATCATTGACAAGGGGAAAACAATGGTTGTGGAAGAAGATTCAACATAAGAATTGGAAGAAAGACACTCTTATCAACCACCACCCAAAGTCAAAATATGCTCTAGGAAGAAGGAGACAATAAAGAAGCAACAAACATTGCCTACCTTGACTACATTAAAGGGGTCAGTGGCAACTTCTCCTGTGTAGATAGTGCCATCACCTTCAAGACAAGATCCACCTGTTATAATTGACATTGAATCATCTCAAAGAGGTCCTTTTCTATTAGAGTGGCCACCAACCAAGAAGCAAAAAATTGAGGTGAGAGGGGTAGTTGATTACCCTGAGATAGGTGAGGATGATATTTTGGTTGCACCTAAAGAGATGCAACAAGGAATGCCTTCTCCCCCAAGGGGGATTGCATGAAGCTCAGGAGAAAGCAACCTTAGACTAGGGAAGGTTGATATAAGTGGTTTAAAAAATGTAGATGACTTAAGGTAGGAAGCCTACAATGCATTCATAGAAAATGATTCTTTTATTGAGACAAAAGCACATAAAGATTTTGTGTGGAGAGCTAAGGCTCTAGAATATGCTGAGAATGTGGCAAAGGAGATGAGTCTACATACAAAAATTCTTGAGGGGTTATACAGGTCAATATAAGGAAGTGAATAAGGAAGGAGTTTCAAGCCATCATAGCTAAAGAATGCATAACACATGTACAACAAAGTGGTGTATTATTGCTATTTGAATGGGATATTGCTGATGCAGTTGTATTGGATACTATAAGGAGGTTAGAAAGGCCCATATTTGAAACTGAGGAAGAAGCCAAATTAGCACTAAGTGGGTCAAATTTTTGTGAGGAATGGGATTCCTTGGCTGTTTGGTCATTTTCTCTGGGTTCAAGGAAGCCAAGAGTTGTAGAACCAACTGACTTTAGTGGGAAATTGATTATAAAGAGAGTTTTTGATACTCCAACATTGGAAGAAGCTAACATGACAATAAATGTTTCTAAATTCACTAAGGCAATAGTGGAGAGTCACACTACTAATAGAGACTTATATAGGAGCAAATATAATGAACTTGTAAATGAGTATAATAAGAGTAAAAAAAGGGTAGCTGTATTAGAAATAGAGCTAGCATTGTACAAGCAATAGATGGAAACATTTTGGAATCAAGAACCATCTAGCTAAAGTCAAGCTGTACCCACTTCTCCAGTAGCACATCCTCATTCTCCTCCTCAATCAGAACCTTCCTTGGAAATAATGCCATACAACTTGGGCAAAGAACCATTTGCAGTTGAGGATCCAAACACATCAGGTGCAACTCCATTAAATGAGCCCACCAAGGAGAAATTACTCTTGCAAATTGAAGTGTATAAGAAATTGCTTAAAAAAGTTAAGGACACCATGTATGATAACAATTCAAAGATTGTTGATACTGTTTTGGATCACATGAATAAGAAGATTTAGGGAAAACTAAATAGTATTCATTGAAATTATTCTTTGATGTTGCAAGCAATAAGGTTGTCCCAAAGAGACAAGGATCTAGCTAACCAAATCCTGGACAAATGGATTCCTAGGGTTGAAGACTTGAAACTCATGGTAGTTGGGGTTGCACATCAGAAGGATAAGTATCCAAAGATCAACCTGACTTATAAATTCATTGATGGGATTAAAGAGTAGAAGTTTCAAGGGTATATGCTGCTCCTTTAGAGGCGAAAATAAAAGAATTGAAATCAAAGTTTGATGAGGAAAATTTGGTATTGCTACCTAATATTCAATACACATATGATGAGGTGAAACCTCTACAAACATGGAAGGACTAGGTGGATACAACTATTTTTTCTCAAGCATCTCTCATTTGTGATAGTGTTGATATTAATATGTTGAAGAACACTCTTGAGAAACTATCTTTCATTATCAGCTTCTTAGAAGATTTTGATAAAGAATCCAATTCAGTGATGGAAAAATATGCTCCATACAAAAATAAGATGGATGAAATTATTGGATTTAATTGGCCTTCTGACACAAAATATGAATTGTGGAAGAAGACTTTCATTGATGATTTGGAGTTGTAGGTACATGGATGGAGAAAACATGTACATGATTGAGTATAGTGTAGGTATGGCCTTAGAGATTACAATGCATGAAAGATATGTTTCTCCAATTTCAAATTATGACCGGTAAAGCTAATTATTGATGACTTGGATTACTGCCAGATGCTGATCTAGATTTTGATCCACTTTTTCCCTCCTTTTACACACTTTTTTTCTTTTGGTGAAGAGAATGATAAAGATGCTCCAACAGTTTGAAGACCACTCTCTTCAATGAATTTCCTTTTGGAAGGCGTGAGGATCTCCACTGATTGAAATACAACCTTTGTCTCTTATGAGAATATTCTTCAGTCTGTTGTAACCATTCCCCATGCAATGACCGGTATAGTTTTTCAAATGAGAATGTGACATGTGTACATTTTGGCTTGAAGCCTTTTTTGCTCCCTTGATCTTATAAAAGGGAATTTAGGTCCATTTGTGCGGGTCTGTTTTTGAATTCTAGATTTGAATATGCAAATTGAGAACATAGAGAAAATACATTTTGAGTCTGTATCTCGAGTTTTGAGTCGAGCAAGTAGATTTTGTAAGTTGTGTGGTTTCCAAGCATTTTTGAATGAATAACACAAATCTTTTGAGTCTATTGTCTCTCCATTTGTAACATTCATATGAGTTATTAATAAGAATTCAATCAATGATCCTTTCATTAATGTTCATTGTTATTTTGTAGTGAAGTATGTTTTAATTCTGGCTCTGGTTTAATGAATCATTTAAAATACCTTGATTAAAGCATGAATTCATATAAATGTTTAGTTGATTTGATAAGTAGTCATAGAGTCTAAGTATGCAGTGTGTGAATTGTAATGCAATTTCACAAAGATCATGGATGTTTGGAATTAAAGTTGCCTCATAGTTTAGTTTATTGTGTTTTGAATCCCTGCCCAAAAATAAGAAACTGATCTAAAGGTGTTAAATGCATTTCTTATGGTTATGGTGCTTCAATTTGAGAACAAAATTTATAAAAAAATTCAAAATCACTTTATTTTATGTGTAGTTGGTATTGTCTGGTATTCTCAGCTTTAGGTGCTTAATTCCTCTCAAGGAATTGCCAATTTCTTGGAGGATTTCATCTACTTAGCATGTCAATGAGAATAATTTGTTTATTATGCAATGTGTGGTAGAGTTGTTTAAAATAATGTAAGGTACACATTGTGGGAATACCCTCTTGGGTTTTGTAGAGCCCAAAGTGCAAGAAGGAAGCATTCTAGCTTCCTCTCGTTTGTTGGCCAATCATCTCCTAAGTATTCAAGAATTGAATTTGGAAAATTCATAGATGCTTGGTGAGATTTTCTTGGTTCTTTAAAAATCACCAACAAGGAGAAGAAGATCAAGGATCAATACAAGGCCAAAGTTGAGAAAATCACCTTAGTAATTCAAAATATTACTCAATTTTTGGAGTCTATTGAACCTGTAGCCACAAGAATTGAGGATTCTATAATTTAGAAAGTTGAGAAGACCATTCATGAGGTAGAGAAGTTGGGGAATTTCTCGACAAAATGTTGGCATAGGGAACACAACTCTTCAAAAAATTTGTGGAGAGAATTGACAATATGGAAAGTGTAAGATTAGAACTATGTAAAACTATTGACACTTTCTCAAGATTAACAAGAAATGGAAAATAGTGTAGACGCTTGGAAAAAAATGAAAGAACTCAAGCTTAGTGTGCTAGTGGAAATCATGATAATTCCTAATAGAGATATGTTCAATGATGTCAAGTCAACAATGAAACATAAAATAAGTGTCATTGAGGATTTGATCATATATTTTCAGGAACCTCGAGAGGTCAATGAAGATAATGGTTCACACCTTATCACTAGAATCAAAGAGCTTTCGTGCCAATTGTTTGATGACAACCAAAAATACTTCCCACTGATTCAGTTATTCAAGAGTTTACATCAATGATGCAGAAGGAATTTAAAGATGAAGCTTTCTCAGTAGCTTCAATTAAAAAATTGATGGACATTCAAATCACATTGGATAACTTGAAAGTACTTTTAGAAAAGCATCAAAAATATTGTATCACTGTCAAGGACTTAGTCGCACGAGTTCTTGCCATCTCTAGACATACCTCAGGACCTAATGATTTAAAAGTTCAAGCGGCCTTGAAGAAATATGAAGACTTATTGGAGAAAGATGGTGAAGAATGATTGATGTGCCTTTTCCACATATTGTTTTTCAGAATTTTTCTTTATTTAATTAGTTGATGGCATATTACATGTCTTTTATACACATGTAATTACATGTAAAAAATAGCACAAGTCCTAAATCAAATCATACTGTCTTGTTGAATAAGTCAATTTAGTTTATCTTTGAACCTATTTTTGCTCTCAATTCTCCTTTATATATATGAGGGATTTTCTTTGTAAATGATACCTTTTAATTTTTGAAGTGAAGTGCTACCCATTTTAAAAACATATTGAGACTTTGTGTTTAATGTGTATATCAAATATCAACCAATAAAAGAGACAAATTTTGCATACAACCTTTGTTTTGGATCTTATTGGTTATGTGCAAGATTGTTCTTAAGTCCTTCTCACTACATTTTCTTGTAATTGATTGATTAAGTGGTGTTATATCTTATATTTGAAAGGGAATTCAAATCTAATCTTGCTAGTCTTTGTACTACATCATTATATTTGGAGCTTATGTTCTAGTGTGTGAGATTTGCTAATAATTTGGAGACTTTGGGTTGTGGATAATTTGCTATGTTTTGTGGATATATTGGTGGCGTATGTTGAAGTCTTTGAGTTGCAATGTACTTCAATCTTTATCTTTAAGAATCATCATTGGGAACAATAAAAGTCTTTGAGCTTTGGTGGGTTTTCTAGCTATGAAACTCACTGGTATCTCTTTGATTACTCTTACGTTTAATCAAGTTAGATATTGGTTATTAATGCTCATAATAATGCTTTGAAGTGAATTAAATATCATCATAGTATTGTTGTAAGGAGAAAACATATTTTCTGAGAAAAGAGAAAAGGATGCATGTAACATCCATGGATAAATTTAGTGTACATAATCTAGGTTAGTTACTTGTAGTTTTAGTGAGCAGTAAGAAGGGAGCCTCCCCTTTTTGAGAGGAGAGAATAAAATCTCATCATAGTTGTGGTTGAAATTACCATTTTGTAATTAATTAAGCGATTAAAAAATATTCACCCAACAAATTTTTGGAAACTCTATTGGGGATTATGAATACACAACCAAGCCTCATGCTTGGGGATTATTTCGTTATTGCTGATTTTCATTTCCTATCAAAGAGTGCATTTTGGAAAAAAGAAGCTACACACGTTGTCAGAGGGTACAAGGTCAAATTGATCCTACATTTAAATTATTGAGGAAACATAACTTTGATATTCTTCCTCCAAGGACGAGATCTCCTCTACAAAACTCAAGGAGTTTTCCTCCTTGAAGTGTAAGGTCACCTACTCCAAGTGAAGCTTCTAGTATTCAAAGAGCTTTGTCTAGTACACTAGTTCAAAGGTATATTATCCCTCCATTCAATCAAGGTAGAATGGTAGCTCAACCATTTCAAGTTCCTTGGGGTAACGCTTTCGGTCCTTTGAATTTGACACCACCTTTACATGAAATTCCTTAGACCTCACGCAAGAACATCCCCAAGTTATATGGAGATGGAAAGCAATACTTGGATGAACATATCGATGCATTCTATATTGTATGTAGGGTTCTCAATGTGGAACATGAGGATGTATCAGTAAGATTGTTCATTGAAACTTTTCAAGGAGTAGCCACTGATTGGTTCTATAATCTTGCTGCTAGAAATATCACAAATTGGGCCACTCTTCGAACCAAGTTTGAAGAAATATTCAAGCTTGTTGAAGATTCCCATGCCTTGCTGGCTCAACTTACCACAATGAAGAAAGAACCACATGAACCCATGCATGATTTTGTGGCTAAATTCAAGTAGTTGAAAACTAGGATTCTAGCTGATGCTCAGCCAACACCTCATAATCTGAAGTGCTTCTTCATTAATACACAGTTGCTAGAGGAAAGTTTCCTTTTTCGGAGATCTAACCTAGCTAATTTTGAAGCGGCTCAAGCATTGGATACTGAGGTTGAGGATGATTTAATCCTTGCTGGAAAGCTATGAAAGGAGTCAAATAGGAACAAAGGATAAACATCTTCGGCCCAAACTTCCACAAGCACCACAAATCCTATGGTGCAAAGGTTAGAAAATGAATTTCTAGCTATTGAGAAGCAAATTTCTCAAGGATCATTAGTTCCTTCATACAAAGACATTCCAAGGAGAAATTATCTGAATGCTTTGAATTATCTCAATAATGCTCAAAGGAATCAAAATAGATTTCCTGCACCACAAGGAAGGCTTGCACTTGAAGCCCTTTCTAAAAATAAAAAGTGGGATACTATGAATTTGAGCAAGAAGATTTTCTGTAGCTAGATTATCTCTCAGAGGATAATGCCAATCTCTTCCAAGAGGAGAAAGTATATCCAATTGGTGACTCTAATATTGGGTATTTGAACTATGAAGAAGAATTTGACCAAGAAGAGGAAACATGTGTTGATGCTTATGTTATTTTCACTCGTTTGTAAAATCAACTTGATCATCATCAAGGTGATGCAGGTAAAGTAAAGGATAACTCACGTTTGGAAATTACTATTGCCAAGAGAGGGACTCCTTTTCCAATCCGACCAAGAGATAAAATGGGGAGTAAGAAAGTAAGTACCTCCAATTCTCCTGCATCTTCTTCTATGTTTAAGACCAATACCCCAATTCCCAAACCCCAGAACAAAAATATATCTTCTTTAGCAAATCCTTACCAAGCCTTTAAATTTATAGACGATGCAAAGAAGACCAAAGTTCAAATTTTAGAAGTTGAGTATCTTCAAGCTAATCCTAATCAATTTGATAGGATCCTTAAGTTTGTTAAGGATAAAGGTACTCATCCTAATCGAGACTCTTCCCAAAACATCCCAGTTCTATCATTGATTTAGGTGCCTTTGACAATGTGATGCCTTCCAAGGTGGCTACTGCTTTGGGTTTGAACTTGACTAAAAATTTTGACCAATGCTTTTCAATGAAAAATAAGCAAGTGCATCTTATTGGGAAAATTAAAGATGCACAATTTGTATATGCTGCATTTTCAGATAAGAAGATTAAAATGACTGTCTTGGTAGCTGATGTCCCAGCCTCATATGGGATATTGTTGGGATGTAATTTTTGCAAGGATTTTGGGGGAGAAATCAATATGGACTGGTCTAAGGCCAGAATACCCATCAAGGGTGTTATGTAGAAATTTCTTCCAAAAAGGGAGGATAAGTTTTTTGTAACAAATTTTGATGACCCAAGAGTCCAAATCCTCTTTGAGTCTTCATGAATGGGTACATATTATTTACAAAATGATAAAGCTTTTGGTTCTTTAGATATTTATTCAAGTAAAGAGTAGGAAAGTGATGGTTCATCTTCATTAGATAGAGAATCTTCTTTAGAAAGAACATCCTTTTCAGATAGTGAAACTTCTTTAGAATGAAGAGACCTCATATTTTGAAACTAACATTTAGGAGATCCAAATGATGTTTGGACTATTGAATTTGATGGCAGTTGCTCTTCTACATGATATGGAGCGGGGGTTGTTTTCATATCCCCACAAGGAAAAATCTTCCCTTTCTCTTTTAAACTGCAATGTGATAATACTAATAACACTATAGAATATGGGACCTTGTTGTTAGGGATGGAGGTTGCATGTAAGAAGGGAATACAAAATTTTCATGCTCAAAGTGATGTTGAATTAGTAGTTTGTTAGGTAAGGAACCTGTTTCAAACGAAAAATGAATGATTAAGGCATTAAAGTGATGTTGAATTAGTTAGCAAGATGCATGTACATTCATAAGTTGCATGTGGAAGGTGGCTCTCGTATAATTATTAATGCTTGTAAGGAAAGAAAAAAACACAATTGGAGATTAGGATACATATTAGAGAAAGTTTGGAGGGTGATGGATTCTTTTCATGAGATTCAAATTACACATACATACATGGAGGGCAATAAACTGGCTAATAGGCTTGCAAATAGGGGGTGTGATGGTCAAGAGTTTGAGGTATTGGGGGAACACAAAATTGAAAAACAATACCCTCAATTGCTAGAATTAATGGTTGAGGAAGGAAGTTAAAAGTTTTAAATAGTCACATTGATTAGGGATTTGTCATGGGATATGAGGATGTTGTTCTTCTCATCGCTTGGAAATCTGTTCTTAAGACATGAGAATTTAAAAAAAATATATATTAAGGGATGTTGAATTATGTTCTTTTGATGATGGTAATCGTATTTGATGACTATTCATCTATTGGGACAAGTTTTTTGGTACACTTGGTTGGAAAAGGTATTGGGTAATGATTACATTACGCCATACAAGGTACCTCATCTTGGTGAAGGTGCATCACTTATGTCCTTAAGATGGTGATGGATTTGAAAGGAATCTTTTTTAGATATGCTTATGATAGTGATGTCCAAGTATGGACAAGTGTTGCTTGCATCAGGTTTTATTTAAGTTTTGTTGTTTTGTAGGTACAAGAAGCTATGATGGTTTAGAGTGTGAATAAAAAAGTTGGGCTTGGAAAGCCTTGTTTGCATGAGTTACAACAAGTTTTATCTACAAATTATTAAATGGGATCTCCTTCTCATGATTACAAAATATTCCTTTAAATCATCAAAGAAAATTTGCACATGTTTTTATTGGCTATAAAGGGAGGTGTTTGTATGTGGTGTAATTATCTTAAGTTTTAAAATTAGCTTTTATTCTATGTGTTGGCTGTCTGTGTGGTAAAAGGTGTGAAAGGAGGGTGTTGAAAAGGGGCAATATGGCCTTTAAACCATGGAATCTTAGAGTAAATATGAAGGTACAGCCTTGGGAGCACCCTTTTGAGGAGTACCTTTCCCATGACTATTTGAATATGGTATTTAATTTAGATTGCCCTAGGGTTGAGGAAGCTGTTCAAACAGTGCTTGGCATGGAGGTGACAAGCCCATGTGCAAGAAGGATAATATTCCCATCTTAGGTGCTCTCTATTTTTCTATCAAACATCATGGATTTATTATAGTCTCTACAAGAATCAATGTTAATGGCAGAGAAATTTGTCAAACCCAAGTTTCTTCTAAATAATGTTGTTTTAGTTGTGATCCGAGGTTACAATATTTTTTGTGGGGATGGGGATATAGGAGGTTTGTTTCCTAGAAATTTTATCCGGCATCGTGAGGGAGTTGAGGAAGTTTATTATTCTATCAAACTGGCTCTGCAATATAAAAGTGATAGTAGGTTGTTGAATGCCCTAAGGAAGAATTGTTGAAGAATTTGTGTGACAATGGAAATGGAAATTAAGGAGAAGTACTATGATATTTCCTTTCTTAAGGAACATTCCCCTCATTCTCCTCTTAACACTTCTCTTGCTAGATTGAGAGGTTGAGGGACATCTTCTATTCCAAATGAAGGCTGCGTAGAGTCTAGGGTTGCTCGTAATGGCATAGAGGATGCCAACATGGTGGGGAATGGGCTTGTAGCTTTCCCATGCTTGGATCTTGGGGTTCAAAAAAAAAGATAACCAATTACAAGATATGAATTTTTTGCTTGAGGCTCGCATGTTCAGGTGGAGATTGAGGCTCAAGATGAGAACTCAGTTCAGGTGAAGCGTATGGAGGAGTAACATACTGGTTGTTAGCAAGAAGTTTTTTGGCTATTTTGCATGCAATTTGGTTTTGTGGCAAGGATGAAGTGTTGAAAATGTTTATCCAAAAAATATCCATAGACATTGTTTTGTTTGAATTTGTCAAATTTTGGAAAACTATGATTAGCTACTCTTTTAATTTCGCACAAAGACTTTCATGGAACCATATATACTATTGACCTAGTTTTCAGACCACGTGTTCTAGATAACTCAGATCATTGGAAAGTTTTCAATGATGATGATCAGATTGTTTCCCCTCTTGAAAAGGTTGAAAAATTCAATGAGTTGTATTCTGAAGGAAGTGAATCTCCTCCTCAAGATTCAATCTTTGAGGTAGATCAGGATACTGATGAAGAAACCTTGCTACTCAAAGGGAATAAGATTCCCAAAGGTTTGGTATCTTTGGAAATTTTTTTTGACAAGAATGATCGCTATGTTAAGAAGCAACAACGATTTGGTTTTGAATCATCAAGCAAAGTTGAGAAAGTTAACTTGGTTTATTGAGGATGACCCCAAAATGGTGAACATCAAAAAATGATACACACCTAAGAAGAAACATAAGTTTGTGGAGTTATTGTGGAAGTACATGGATGTACTTTCTTATTCTTATGAAGACTTAAAATATTTTCATTTGAAAGAGGTCCAACATGAAATTCCTCTTAAGGTAGGTTCCTTTCCTCATAAGTAGAAGAAGAGGCAATATAATCCAAATATTTTGGGTACTGTTCTTTTCAAGATTCAAAAAATGCTTAACACAAGAATTATCTTTGTTATTCACCATTCAATATTTGGGGTTACAAAAGGTAAACTTATTGGTCACATGTGTCTAAGGAAGGTATTAAAATTGTCTAGAATGGGTCAAGTCAATTCAAGGTCTTAATTTACTTTCAAGTAAGACGACCGCCCACTCCTTCGAGAAGGTCAATTTCTTGCAGAGGTTTGTTCCAGACTTCACAAAAAAGACACATCATATTGTTGATATGATGAAAGGTAAATCTATCTTCCATTGGAGTGTAGAAGGAAAGGTTGCATTCAATGACATTAAGGAGGCCATTGCACATGCTCTAGTCTTAGTCTATCTAGACTACATAAAGGACTTTATCTTGTATAGTTACGCCTCCAAACATACACTATCTGTAATATTGGTGCAATATAATGAGGGGATTGAATCTCCTATAGAATTCATGAATTTTTCATTGAAGGCTCATAAATTAAAATACTCACCAATGGAAAAACATGCTTTTGCTGTGGTTAAAGTAGTTAAGCATTTTTGGTTTTACATCCTAAAGTCATATGTTGCATTAGTTCTTGATTCTACAGTTTGTCAATCTTGACCCAACAGGAATTTAGAACCAAAAGATGCAATTGGATTGCCAAGATTTAGGAATATGACATGGAGACCAAACCCACAAAGTTGGTTCATGGGAAAGGTTTGTGTCAACTGATAGTTGATAATAAACCAAAAGAAACATTTGATTATGAGGAAGTAAGTATTGAAGACATTTGCACAGTCTTGTTTGTTATCATGACTAATGAATGGTATTTAAATATTGCATACTTCCTTACTTATGAAGAATTTCCCAAACACCTATCATTCAAGGAAAAGAGGACAATCAAACTCAAGGCTACAAACTTCATCCTTTGGGATAATGGTTTGTATAAGATAATTTTTGATGGTACCTTTCTACACTGTATAGATAAAGCACAACAAAGCAAGTGGCTAGAATTATTTCACAACTTAGCATGTAGAGGGCTCTTCTCAGCACTAGTCACAACTCACAAGATATTGTGAGAAAAATACTACTAGCTCACACTCTTTCAAGATACATACAACTAGGTACGTAAGTGTGAGTTATGTCAATAGTTCGTGGGGAAACCCAAGCTAGCAACACTTCCCCTCAAGCCAGTGATCATCGAAGAACCCTTCCAATGGTGGGGTATTGATTTCATTGGTTTAATTAATCCACCATCAAGTGTAGGGAATATCTATGTTCTCACGATGACTGAATATTTCACCAAGTGGGTGGAAGCTATTCTAGTTAAGCATGCTACTTCAGAAGTGGTATGAAATTTTCTTAAGGAAAACATCATTTGAAGGTTTTGTGTTTCAAATAAGATTGTAGTAGATAATGCTACTTCCTTCTCATCTGGTGAGATAATAGAGTTTTTCTTTGTATATGGGATCAAACTTTCTCATTCTTCAGACTATTACCCTTAGGGGAATGGTCAAGCAAAATCGAGTAACAAAAATTTGGTTACCATTCTCAAGAATTTGGTGGACAAAAATCAAAGGTCTTGGCACAAGGCATTGTATGATGCATTATGGGAAGAATATTACCCCCAAACAGGTGATTGGCATGTCACTGTTTCAACTCTTTGACGGGTTGAATGTGGAGATTCCTATCACACTAGAATTTCCCACTTTGAAGTTGGCCAAGGCCTTTGAAGATGAAAATTTTAACAACTCTATGGACAAGCGTATCATGTTCCTTACTGAATTGGAGGAGAAGCGCATACAGGTGATGGATCGCATTGCGAAACACCAAAGCCAAGTCAAAAGGATTTTTGATAAAAAGGAAAAGTCTCATGATTTCCAAGTTAGAGATCAAGTCCTATTGTGGGACAAAAGAAGAGAACTTAAGGGTGTGCATGGAATGTTCAATTATTTATGGAGAGGACCTTTCATAATTCACCAAATGTGGTGAAAATAGTTTTCTTCTAGCATACCAAGATGAGACACCATTTTTGTTGCCTCACAACAGACATGTAAAGCTCTTCACTCAGTGAGGCCTCAGATAATTTTGTAAATATTTGAAAAGTTTCCATGTCTTTTTCTTTTTGTCTTTTTGTGTCACCTGACAAGCTATAACCCAATGGATGGATGAAGGCACTTAGAGTCTAGGATTCTTCTCCCTTTGATCGTTTCAAAGAATGATTCCCCAGTTAGAGCTAGTTGTTATCCTCGAATTCAGTTGCGCCCAATTCATGGGATAACCCCTATGAAACTTGTCTATTCCATATCCTATGTTCTCTAAGCATGCAAAATGAGGAAAATCTCAGTTTCCCTCATGCATGGTCCAAGTCCTTGAAAAGTCATTTTGAGCAATTGCCTCTTTTCACCTTTCAAAATTTGCAAAAGGTTAAAATTACAAAGGTTCAATTTTTAGAGTTAAATATTTTCCTGCATAACTAAAATTTAGTGCTCTTGCATTCTTTTTACCAAAAATAAAATATATAGGAGCACTAAATTTTAGTGCCCCTACATGTCTTTTGTGGATAGTTTAATCAAGTGTATGGGCATGGAATTTTTCCTGCCAATGCATCTGGAGTCTCGCACAAGTTGCATTAATGAGATTTTTTAATGCATTTTTAAGTGGGTTTTAAATTGGTTTTTGATTTGTTTTAGTTTCATATTCATCCATTTATGCCCTCTCTGTATTCCTGTGGGCTTGTTTACTCTTGGTGCATTTTTCCTTGGATTTCTCATTGCTGATGATAAGTGGATTTTGCTATGGTTTTGTTTGATTTTCCTTTCATTTTCTATGGTTTCCGGGTATGTAAACTTCTTCCATTTTTTATTTTTGTTTCATTGCTTTGTATGCATAAATTGTTTAAGGTTTTTAATGATGGTCTACATTTTTAGTTTGTATTATTTTTCATTTGCATTCGATTAAGCACTGTTAGAATTAATTTTTGTTTTAGATTTGTGTTAGTTTTTAAAATATGTGCATTCGGGTTTTAAATCCAGACCTCCTAGTTTAATTACACATGTTTCCTTCTATGCTTTTCAAGATTGTGAACCGACCAACATCTTGTAAATTTTAATCACTATTTTAATCGGGTTTTAAGACCCTAATTTACTTTTTTTTAAAACCCACAGTACTAGAATTATTCACCATGGATGTTGGTTGGGGTTTAAATCGCGACTTACACCATTGATTCTCACCACATTCATGTGTGAAGCAATGTTTATTCCCCAATTTGCATTATATGGTGCATTCAATGTATCGTGCAGTTTTAAAATCTCGTGATACATAAAACAATCCAAATCTTCATATGAAGGCCATGGTTTATCATAGATGTTGGTCGGGGTTTAACCCTAGACAACACCCATTCAACCTCAACCTAAACATGTAACAAAAAAGATTTTTACCATTGATGTATGAGTTATCACTACCAACCTCACATGTAGGTCAAGATTTAAACCACGATCGACAGGAACCTTGCGCCTTAAAATGCATAACTAAGTGTAGGGGTAGAGAATTTTCCTGCCTGTACACTATAAAATTTTACCCCATGTAGGGGTGGTAAATATTTTTTCCCTTACATCAAGCATATTTTACCAAGTGTAGGAGCATAAAAATTCAACACCTTTGCACCCAAAATGAAAAGTCCATGTCATAGCGCAAATTTTCCCTGCTGGTACACTTGGTAGCTTTTCCATCATGTAGTATCTCAAAATTTTTGTGTCATTGCATTTGAAGTTAATATCCCATGCAAATGCTCAAATTTTTTTCACCTTTGCATTTCAAATCACCAAACCACCTGCATGAGCTTAGTTTTTTAGCGTCATTGCATCTAAACCTCCAAAACATGTGTAAAAGCTCATTTTTTTCCCACCAATGCATACAACCTTGATTTTTCTCTAACACTAGAAAATATGAACTTCTTGCTGCAGTTTCCCTTGCATGTTGTATCAATATTTTACGCTCGATTTCTTGAAAGGGTATGAGAATTTTACTCTCCCTACAGCTGCTTCACAGGTGTCTGACCCATCTCCAAGCAAAAGAGCCATGAATTATAAATACCAAGGGGTTTTCCCAACAACCTCAATTTATTCAAACATTGATGTGATAAAAGATACAAAGATAGGACATGTTGACATGTCTAAATTTGTGGATAGAACTAAGAAGAAGCCATTGGATGAGGGAATGGGATACATTGTAGAAAGAAACATTCAGTTGGTAGCTTCATTTCCAGTAGTGACACACAACCCAAAATTTGTTCTTGCAATGGCATCTCATTATGACAAGGATGATAGGAGTGTAAGAGATCCTGATGGAAATGTGGTTATCTAACTTGATCCAAAATTCTTTGACAAGATTTTTTAGTGTCCTAGCATTGATACATATGCGGATCTTACTATTGGGAATGCACAAGCTCATTTTGATAAGGATCTTGTCCATTGTAATAAGGCAATTAATGCAAGATGGTTGAAGAAACCAATGCCAAACATCTCAAGATTTCCAAAGAACTTTCCTCACAATGATTTTGTCAAGGAATTTAATGACCTGATTACCCTTCTTAGCAAGGTTAAAGGATTGCCTAACTCTTCCAATTTTTAAGAGTGGATGTACTTGTACATTCATGTCATAAATAAGAGGAAACAACAAATATTTTGGGCTCAACAAATAATTGATGCCATTCATGATCAACTTACAAAGGTGCCTTCATTAAAATTTTATATGACCTCATATTTGGTTTATGTTGTTGTGTCAATGAGGAAATTTCCAGGATTGACATCCGAGAGTGATAGGAGGCATATTCCAATGTATCAATACTACTCATAGTTGACCTTGTAGAAAACCATTCATCACTTCAGAAGGGTCAACAATGCTTTCTTTGCCACATATCTATGCATGTTTGATAGGGAACTAGAGAAGAAAAGAGTCTCAGATGAAGCATGGTCAGTGGTTAACAAGTTTGGTTGTCTATATTTGTAGTTTCGTACTTGTACCTTCAAGTTGGTTGCTTCGTAGGATACCCACACATGCTCTCAAGATATCCAAGTGATAAGATCATTCTCATGGAGCTCTTTAGACATAACATGGTTGTCATAGCAAAAAAGAAAAATTGCATAAGCCAAGGTTCAAATTCCCTCTCACCATAGGTAGGTATTCTATCCTTACGTCTCCTAAAGCCAAAGCCGTGGAATAAAAAATACAATGGGTCACAATGAAAAATTTCAAAAGGAGACCTGAGTTTGAATATAGAAGAATGAAGGATAGAATCAAGAAGAATTATACCCATGTGCACAGAGTGGAAGATGTATGGGTAGAATGCAAAACTGAAGAGGACATAAGGAAGTTAGATTATTGCCGACTGAATTTGGAGCAAATTGTGAACCTAAATCTTGTAGACATCACAAAGGACATGGAGGATAAGATGATATCTTAGATTCTACATATGAGAACAATAATATTACAAAAACCCCTCTCCCTTCAATTGGATGGTCAAAGAAAGAAATAACTTCCATCAGGGAAAGATTTGATTGCATCCTCACAAACACCAATATTTGGTTGTAAGAAACGGATATAAGGCTGAAATATTTCAACATTGGATCAAAAGAGGAAGAGTTTGAAGGACATGTGGGAAAGAAAATAGAATTGAGGACAAAGAACAAGGCGGATACCAAATACAAGTAAAACCCTAAAACAAAGATAAAATTCATAGGAAAAGGGGGTAAAAGAAAGAGTACAAAAGGGTCGTCTACCATAAAAAAGGAAGCACTAGTTCTTGAGGAAGGACAAGAAGAATGAGGTTGAAATGATGAAGTACAAGAATCTCCATATAGATATTCTCATGAGAATTCCCCTATCTCTTCTTCCCCTATTGCTACTACCATGCCTACTCCTACTCCTCCTATTGTCTCAGTTGAACAACCTTTTCCTTCTGCCACTGTTACTCCTGCTACCACTATTTTTGTTGCCCCTACTATTTCAATCCAATAAGTCCATTCACCCTAACCTTGGGGTCTATTTTTGATAGTCCTAAGAAAGGTTTTGAATTTTTTTTTGGCTCTCCATCTAGTTTTTTGAGTCTATCTTCTCCTTTTGATTTGACTTCACATTCTGAGTTAGATAAGTTAATGACTGAAACTGTGCAAAATATAACAAGTGTGGAAACTTTTGAAGTAGTTTTAACTAACACACCACCACTTGTTATTACTACCATTGTGAGTGCAACCACTTCTACTCAGACTATGATAGCGGTTCCAAAAGAAATTTCTTCTCCTCTTCCCCCTTGGCTAGCATCCTAGACACCTAAAAGAAAGAAGCAAGTTGTCTCTCTAGACGACTTTGAATTTGGTCAGTTGGTGCCGATAAAGAATAAATCTTTAAGAAGCCAAAGACTCTTTCACGAGTGTTACTAGATAAAGCTGGATACAAATATGTAGAGGTTGCACAACCTCCTCCAGGTAGAGCTTCTAAAGATATTGATATTTTAGAATATTCAATCACAATGGTGGAGCTCAAGAAAAGAACTCATGAATCTACAAAAGAAGATGCATAGTCGGAATTGGCTTCTCTCATTGAGAAGTATGATTAGGAGAAGAAGATCAAGGATCAATACAATACTAGAGTTGAGCAACTAACCTTAGTAGTTCAAAATATTATTCAATCTTTAGAGTCTATTGAACCTGTGGCCACAAGAATTGAGGATCTTGTAATTCAAAAAGCTGAGAAGACACATTCATGAGGTAGAGCAGTTGGGGAATTTATTGAAAAAATTTTGGCATAGGGAACACGAATCTTGAAAACACTTGTGGAGAGAATTGGCAATATGGAAAGTGTAAGATCAAAACTAGGTAAAACCATCAACACACTTTCTCAAGATCAAGAAGAAATGGAAAAAAATCTAGAGGCTTGGAAAAAAATGAAGGAACTCAAGCTTAGTGTGCTAGTGGAAATTGGGATAATTCCCAATATTAGAGAGATGTTCATTGATGTAAAGTCAACAATGAAACATAAAATAAGTGTCATCAAGGATCTGATTAGAGATTTTTAGGAAGCTCAAGAGGTCAATGAAGATAATGGTTCACACCTTGTCACCAAAATCAAAGAGTTGTCATGCCAATTGTTTGATGAAAAATAAAATATACTTCCCACTGATTCAATTATTCAAGAGTTTACATCAATGATGCATAAAGAATTTGAAGATGAAGCTTTCTTAGTAGCTTCAATTGAAAAATTGATGGACATTCAACTCACATTAGATAACCTGAAAGTAGTTTTAGAAAGGAATCAGTAAGCTAAGCTTGTATCACCATCAAGGACTCAATCACACGAGTTCTTTCCATCTCCAAATATACCTCAGGACCTAATGATTCAAAAGTCCAAGTGGCCTTGAAGAAATACGAAGACTTCTTGGAGAAAGATGGTGAAGAATGATCAACATGCCTTTGCCACACTTAGTTTATTTTCAACATTTTTCTTTATGTAATTAGTTGATTACATATTACATGTCTTTTATACATATTTAATTACATGTAAAAACAACACAATTCCTAAATCAAATCAGGTTGTGTTGTTGAATACGTTTCCTATTTTTTCTCTCAACTCTCCTATATATATGAGGGAGTTTCTTTGTAAATGATTCCTTTTATCTTTTGAAGTGAAGCGTTGCCCATTTGAAAAACATATTGATACTTTGTGTTTAATGTGCATATCAAATACCAATCAATAAAATAGGAAAATATTTTGCATCCAACCTTTGTTTTAGATCTTATAGGTTGTGTGAGATTGTTCTTATGTCCTTATCACTACATTTTCTTGTAATTGATTGATTAAGTGGCATTATATATTATATTTGAAAGGGAATTCAAATCTAATGCTGATAGTCTTTGTGCTACATCATATATTTGTATTTTATGTTGTAGTGTGTGAACTTTGCTAATAATTTGGAGACTTTGGGCTATAGATTATTTACTACGTTTTGTGGATATTTTGGTGATGTATGTTGAAGTCTTTGAGCTGCAATGTGCTTCACTCTTTATCTTTAAGAATCATCATTGGGAACAACAAAAGTCTGAGATTTTGTGGGTTTTCTAGCTACGGAACTCACTGGTATCTCTTTGATTACTCTTACATTTAATCAAGTTATATATTGGTTATTTCTGCTCATAATAATTCTTTGAATTGTTACATATCATAATAGTATTTTTTTAAGGAGAAAACATCTTTTCTGAAAAAAGAGAAAATGATGCATGTAACACCCATGGATAAATTTAGTGTACATAATCTAGGTTAGTTACTTGTAGTTTTAGTGAGTAGAAAGAAGGGAGCCTCACCTTTCTAAGAGGAGAGATTAAAATCTCATCATAGCTGTGGTTGAAATTACCATTTTATAATTAATTAAGTGATTACAAAATATTCACCCAACATGTAGAAAATTGTATACCTTTACAATTTCACACAATGTTTGGGTCCCTTTATTGGACTTAATTAAGCTTCTAATTTACCAAATTATGCTTTCCAAAGCCTTATTTTTACCATTTTCTAAAAGGGGAACCAACATTAAATAAATGCATTTAATAATTAAATTTCCTTGGATCATGTGTGTCTTTGAAGTTTAGGCCATGACCCATTTTCCCATGGGAAAATGGGTCCCCTTTATGATCCAAGACCTATATTAAAATATTTTTTTGGAAGCATTTTAATGATCAAAATTCAAATTGTTAGTGTTGACTTTTGGAATCTAATTTTTGGAAAACTAGATAAACAACTATAAATGCACAATGTTTTGATCATTTGAAATACAAGACTTAAGAAGCAACTTTTGAGAAGAAAATATTATTTTCAAGAGCATTCAAGAGCATCATTATCAATAATTTGTAGCAAAAATAAAGATCCTAAGATCGTGTCAAAGTTTATGTGTATTCATGTTGTCTTATGAAGGCTAACAAGTGTTTTAGGTCTTCATGCATCAAGCATTCAAGAAATTCTTGCAAGCAAGATCCAATTCCCTTGAAGTGATGTGTATAAATTTAGTCCTTCAGGGAAGCCATTGAAGGGTGGTCAATTGCAACAAATTGTTCATTCATCCTTTCCTTCCTTTCCAATAAGTTTTTTATCATTGACATTGCCATTATGAAATTGGGAACACTATTTATGGGGTTTGATTGAGGTAAACCCCTATATGGCACAAATATTTTCCCTCTTTGTGTATGTGCAAGTTATAGGTTGAAGAAGGATTAAAGAGCTCTTGAAGAGAAATTTTGCATTGTTATATTTGTTGTCATCATTCTTGTAAAACTACATAAACTAAGTTGTAGAATTCATTTTTGACATTCCAAAAATTTGTAGGTGGAAAACAATAGCTTAGATCTAACACTAGATGACTATAAAAAGTGTTTTTGGAAGCCTAATAAAAGACCCATTTACCTAGGGGTGAACCAATCCCTCTACACATGATGAAATCAAATTTTGGTGACATGTGCATACTCTTTGATATCTCCCAGGCCTACCTACAAAGTGTTGTTATAGTCTAGTTATCTTCAAGAATCTGCATTTTACATATTAGGTCATATATTTGAATTAGTTTCATCATTTTGAATCATTTATAGATCATTCTTCATCATCCTAAGGCCCTAAAGAATCACCAGCCTAGGTGTGATTGACTCACCATTGAGGTTGAAAGTCAATATCTTGGCTTTGTGGTTGGTATTCTAATGGAATCTTGGAAAAGGTCCCTTTGAGTCCTAGGTTCTTTACATTTAGGATATAGGTGACCCCCCTTCTTCCACCTTTTCATTTTGGTGAACCTGAAATTTGACATCATAACTTTCTAATTTGGAAGTCTTTCAAACCCTAGATCTAGGTTTTGCATCATTGTCTTTTGCATTCTTCATATAGGGTTTTATCTTGCATATTTGCATCATTAAAAACTCATAAAAATCTAAAAATATTGCATACATTTTGCATCATAGTTTGTATTAGTTTGTGTTTTATTCATTTAGATTAGAATTTCATTAAAAATTGCACTCATAAATTATCATTTTTGTTCACACATTATCATACATTTGCACTTGCATTTCATCAGAAAATTTTGGAAAAATAGTCATTGTAAGATCTGTTTGTAGATAGCAACAACAATCATAAACATTAACCTAGACACTCAGTTTTGATTTTTCATAACCCTATACAAAGACTCATTCGCCCCTAGGAAATTCTATCCTTGTACAGGTGTTTCTGTAAATTTTTACACACATTTTTGTCTTTGTCTACTTGGATTCCTTGTACTTACATATCTCTATTACAATTTTAGAAATTGCATATTCTAAATCATTTTAAATTTAGTTCATTTGGTAAAAAGAAAGTGCATTGTTTAGAATAAAAAAATGCATTAAAAATTTATCATTTTTCAGGTTTGTAGATCTTACAATCAGTCAATTATCATACTTGAGATCTACAAATTACATTAAAATTTGTTTAAATATCTTTAACATTCTTGCATACTTGCATTTCACATCAAATTGGAAAATACTAAGCAAAAATTCATCATGGATATGTGTTTTAGTAAAGTGTGGATGTCCTTGAAATCTTTGATCGATGTTTCAAGTTGTGTGTTTGGTGATGATCCTAATGCAATTGAGACTAGTCATGATCCTTCACCTCCCAATGCAAGTCCTTGTGAAGTAGACATCTTGGAAGAAGATGAAGAGAGCATGCAAGAATTCATACACAACTCCTTGCATAACCTTGAGAAAAATGAAGCCTTTTACCCCTTAATGCAATGGCCTAATAACCCATGTCAAAAACCAACACCTCCCATAATTCCACCAACATAGCCATTAACCTAGGGTAGTGTTATAGCCAAGGCTTTAGAATTTTGATAAAACAAAGATGTGACATAAGGAATGGGCATGAAATTCATCAATTTCTAGAACAAATACCATCAGAAGAAACTAAGGGATTAGGATATCAAGATCCTCCACCTTCACATCAAACGGTTGCTCAATCAAGTAGGAAAAGAAATCCCTATAAACTTAAGAAGCTACCATTTTTACATACTATAATTGAGACTGAATAGACCTTAGATAAATTTCTCAGCCTAGGACTGATTAAATTGCCACCTATCTGAGAAAATAAGAAAGGAAAAAGTATAAACACGTCTTATTGTGCATATCATAGAAAAATTGGGCATCTTATTGACGAATGATGTGCTTTAAAGAAGGTATTGAAATAATTTGATCCTTTTACAAGTCAATATGATCTTTATAATCAAATAAAAATTATTTACTTTTCTCCTTGCCATGTGATAGTTATATAATTATAGCATGCTCACTACCATATATATTGAAATTTATGTACAATTATCTTTTGTATTGCAAGGAGTAGCATATCATATTATATCATGGCTCATCCTTGTCCTACACTTGGGGAGCAAGGGGTTAGGTAGCCTTTTCCTAGGTGTATTCCTTCTCGGGATCCCTTTATATCTCCTTAACATGTTAGTGTAGCAAGTACACTACCATTTTAAGGGGGGCCATATAGTCCCCTAATTATTGTTTGCATTTTTCCTTCTTGGTGATAATTACATACATCTCCTAGGAAGTGTGACCATATTAATAAAAGTAAGGCTTTCTTGATCTATGTGAATTATCACTTTTGTGGTAATGTTAGACTTGATGTCTCGTAAGAGTTTGACCTTTCTTGGCATATGATGATTCTCTTGGTGGTAATACTATGGTTACTATTCCATAAGGTGTGATCTTATAGTCCTTGACTAGTCCTCTCTTGTTGGTGATGTCATGTGTGGTGTTCCCTAAGGTGTGGCCTTCAATGAATTAAGCCAAGCCCCTTTGATTGTTGTTGATAAAGTTAAATTTTTGACCTTATCCCAATGCTGTTTATGCACCCCTTGAGGTGAGTTTTGTTGCACCCTCTGGGGTGAGTTTTGTTTGCATCCCTTGAGGTGAGTTTTGTTGCACCTCCCGAGGTGAGTTTTGTTTTCACTCGCTGAGGTTATTTTTTTTGCACCCCTTAAGGTGAGTTTTTCTTGCACCCCCTAAGGTGAGTTTTATTTGCACCCCCTGAGGTGAGTTTTATTTGCACCCCTTGAGGTGAGTTTGACATTTCTGCTTCACTTTGTTCACAAATGTTGAACCTAGTATGGCATTGGCATAACATGGTTGCCTGACATAATATAGCTTGATAGTGTGGACACTGATTTTGGTATCCAAGGTTCTCTTGCACTTCTAGGGTTTCCCACCTAAAAGGAGAGAGATGGACCAAAATGAATAATGTCCCCACTCAAAAATAATGTAAGAATGAATGTAATATGCCTAGATGCAATGTATAAATGTAATGGACTAATAAAATAAATGAATTATTAATGTAAAACCTAAGAAATACAAGTTGTTTGAAACATATTGTGATATGCAGAAATGAGCTAAGAATGCAAGTAAACAATAACAAAAATAAAAAATATTGGAGAGGTCCACTTGGAATTTGGAATGTGATTCATAGAGGCTTTGGAATCCTACAAATTTTGTTATTGAGGCCAACTGGAACACTTACGCCAAGCTAGTCGACTTAGTCCTATTTTGGGGAGATTCTACCGAAACAGGTTTTAGCCAAATGGGTATCTAGAAATGCAGAAACCACTTCTCAGGCCTGGAAGTGGGACTCATTCACCAATAATGGTGACTTAGTCCACCTAGGAATCTTGGGAAATTTGGGGTAGGAATATGTAGCTATCAGTCTGTAATCCTCTTCTTGATAGGTGTCTGGTTTTGAAACTGCAAAATTCAGGCTGGAAAAGGTCTCCAAGCTTCACTTAGGGATTTTTTGTCTTGAATTACTTTGATTAGTTGAAAACACCTTTTAACACCTTGCTCTTTGAAAAATTTGCATACAAGACCTGCAAAACACACATGCAAAGAGGGGAAAAGGGGTTAAGGGTTAGATAATAGGGGTTTGCCTTGGTCAAACCCCAATTTGGTAATAAAACCCTAGAAAATGAAATGAAATGGAAAGAGAATGATGAACGAACAACATGCAATGCTACAACTCACCAAACCCTTGATGTAGAAATCTGAAGATATGCAAGTAGATGTTCCAATGGATGCTTTGTACTGCTTAGAATGCTTGCAAATTATAAATGATTGTATGAAAATGTGTAAATGAATGTATTAGACTAATGGGGGTAAAAATGAGAGGAAAACCCTTTATTTATACTTTATTTTACAATATTTCCCAAAAATAACATATCATAGGCTAACCTCAAGGTTAAGAGAATAAAATCCCGCCAGAAATTTAAAATAATTTTGATTTTTGTGCCTAGTGGGACTAAGTCGCCCCAGGTGGCGACTTGGTCCCACCAGGGAAATTTTACTGGGTGTTAAGAATTAAAGTGTATTTAATGATTTTTAATGAAATTATTCTAAAAAACACACTTAAGTAGGGTTGAAAAGTGCATTAAGAGGTCATTTAAACATAAGAAAGGGTCAAATTAGTGATGACAAGCCTAGAAAAGCATGAAAGGTTGTTACAACTCTTTATAACACTTTGAAATAAGAATTGGTAAGTGATAAAAAGAGGTTTATTAAGTGAATTATAATGAAAGGGTCTTAGAAAAGTGTGAAAGTGGGTTACAACACTTCACAACACTTTTACAAGACATCCTAGAATTCTTATTGATTCACAAGTGTCCAAGACCTAATGTGAATGTGTTGACCACATTACCACATTAAATCTAGGCAAAACCAAGCCAAAGTCCATAAGAAAGACTCAAGTGAGCATAAAAATGTCCAACTATACATTTTTTGGCAACACAGATGGCCATGTGGAATCTATTATATTTGTATGGTTGTTAGCATAATAAAACTTGCATACCCCTTTTGCATTTATTTTGACATTGAATGTGTGTGTACCTTGTATCGCTGCACTGCACATGTGTGTGTTCTTTTGTGCCTATGTTGGTTTTCCATGAGATCATGGTGATCCTTTGATCATAAGGATAAGGATAAAGATATTCAAAGGTGTAACTCTTCTTAGTTTTCCCAAGTTGCATATTGGTGATCTTTTGATTTAGATTTTGGATTTGTAAGGACAATTCATCACATTGAGTGTTTTGTGGCAGATTGGATGGATTTTAATTTTGATATCCAATAAGGGGTGATGGGTTTTGATTTTGCATGGTATGTTGATTTTGTGGATAATGTGTTGATGTATTGATGTTGTGGGTTTTGTGTTTGTTGGATTTTATATTGGTTAGGATCTTGGGAGTTCAAATCTTGGTGTTGGTATTGGTTATTGTATGGATGGTATGGTGGATTTTTATTTTGAAGAGGTGGTTGTTGTTCTTCTATGAATTGTTGTTGTGAAGGGTTTTGATGTGTGTTTGTGTAGGTTGAACCATCATGAGTTTTTTATTGTGCTTGTTGATGTTGTGATGTATTTTGAGGAATGTTGTATGAAGGGTTTTGATGTGTGTTGGTTTGAGTGGAAATGGTGTTGGTGTATTGGGGGATAGATTGTGGTTGATGCATATTTTTTTGTGGGTTTGTATGAGTGGGAATGGTGTGGATATGTGATGGTGTATATTGTTGGTGTGATGGGATATTTACATGTAGTGATGGATTTGGTGTGAAGTTTGGTATATTGGGAATTGAGTCTTGTTAAGGAATGTTGATCGATGGGATTTGTGATATGGAAGGTGGATATAGGTTTCTTGGTATGTTTGATTCTTGAGTCATGCTTGGAACATTAGGGGTTGTATGTGGTGTGGTGAAAGGGTTTCTTGAATTATGTGTAAGATTTTGTGATGACATGATGTTAGGATTTAGTTGTTTTTGATGAGGTGCACTTGTTTGGTCCACTCGACATGGCTTGTGATACAATGGATTGACAACTGCTTTTGAATAGGGTAATGAACCTACGTCATGTGTTGGGATTGTCTATTGTGTGAGTATGATTGGAAGTCTTGGTTGTTGTAGACACCTAAAATTGTCCTGACTGGCAAACAACACTATTTAACTAATTCTCACTCTTCTAATTAAATAATACATTATTCTTTAATTATTATCATTTCTCATATTCATCTATTAATTAAGTGATTTAACATTATTTAATTAATTCATCATCAAATATCATTTACATAAGGGAAAACCCTAACTTCCTCTATTAATTGAACAATTTAACATTACTTAAGTAATTAACTTTTTCATCATTTTTGACTAATTAAATAAATTTCATTTATTTAATAAAGTCCTAAACTAACTTTATTCCTCCCGATTAATTAAATAAAATCAATTATTTAATTATGTCGCTAATTCACTTTATTCCCCAAAATCAATTAAATTATTAAAATATATAGTTTAATTAAATCACTTTCCCCTAAACTTGAATAATTAAATAAATTATCCAAACATCATCCAAAAATTCAAATCAAACAAATACAACTTTGCTTACAAAAGTCAAACTTGATTTGCACGTTCAACTCAAAAGGATTAATTAATTAAATATCCTCACCCACTTTCATGATTGAGAAAATTATGATCCACCGATTGCTCACTCTGCTTGGCTAAATGATCCATCTATTTTCTAACCAATTCATCTATTTTTCAATCCCACCAAAGGCTCAACATGATTCCTTCAATTCTATTGATTATTCAATCTATTTCCTCAATCCCACCCAAGGCTCAACATGATTTCTTAAATTCCATAGATTATTCAATCTATTTCCTCAATCCCACTGAACACTCAAAATAATTTCTTCAATCACATCGATTATGTAATGAAAATACATTGATTATTCCTATCTATTTCCTCTCAGCATCTTTCAACCATTGATAAAGATATTCTACTACATGATCTTGAGCATTCATTTCAAAACAAAAAATCTATATAACAATCATGTTCTTCCTCAAAAATGATTGGAGAATCAACACATTTTGCACAATGAAGTAATGCCAAAATCATAATCGATCTTTTGAAAAACTTTACACACATATTCAATCAACAACATTGCACAACCTTGAAGCTTTTTCATGCAAAATTGGAGGCTTTGCATTGATACAATGAACAATCCAACATCTTTGTGAACACACTTCGACATGGGATGGTAAAGCTAGATTGTATTAAATTCATTGTTCTTCGTAGTTTCATATCATGAGTAATGGGTATGGATCATAGCTTTTGTTTGGATTAGTTTAGTTTCAATTCAAGCATGGTTTGATCTCTTAACGCTTTATTGATTTCCCCCTTACACATTCTGGCAAGCCCTGTGGGATCTCGGTCCTTAGCACTAACGTTTTTGTGATTTCATTGGAGCAATTATAGGTTCTGAAACATGGTTGCACTTTTCCAGAAATTCCATTGACTTTTTTTTCACGCAGAAGCTAATGGATTTTGATAGGGCCTCTATTGCACCTTTTTCAACTGCTTCTACACTTTTTTCAACCACTTATGCACTTTTTTCAACCGCTTTTGCACTTTTCTAGGTCACTTTTGACATAACAGGGTTGCTATTGACTATCAATCAAGACTTTTATACCCTATTTTCAAATGACCATATCTTGGTCATATGAAAGTAATTTTTAGTGTTTTTTTTAAATGGGGTAGAATTTCATGATATTTGCAATGGTGTAGGTGGTTTTCAGTTTTTTTTAGTTAAATTTTCCATTGATGCACTTGAAGTTAACTTCCATCAGAATTTGGTCTAGGTTGTAGGGTTTTGATGCTTAATCAATTGTCTAACCCTAACATTTGATTGTGTGTTGTGTTTTGAAATTTTTTAACATCTCTTGTGTAGATCTTGCAATATTTATGGCACATCTTTTTATGAAAACAAACTAACAAGTTTATTATAGGGAAGGCGAATAGTCGAAGTCTAGATTCTTTTTTAGAAGCTTTCATAGTTTAGGAAAAAAATGGATTTGGTGCTTAAAATGAACCCCATAAATCACACGCTTTTCAATTTAGTGCTTAAAAATAATATTTCAAAAGATTTTTAGCTTAGGAAAAATTCTCAATTGGTGCTTAAAAATAATGTTCAATAATATTTCTATATTAGAACAAACTTCTCAAATTGGGGCTTAAAAAGAATTTTCAGAAGCTTTCTAGCTTAGGAAAAAATTCTTCAATTGGTGCTATAAAAAGAACCCCACAAATCCACAAGTCTTTGGTTTGGTGCTCTAAAAATAATTTTCCAAATATTTTTAGATTAGAACAAAAAATTCCTTTTGGTGCTCTAAAAAAAAGACCAACGATTTTAATATGTTGACAAAACACACAATTTCATTTTTGTTGACTAATTAAGACAAGGATTGTTAGAAACACTCAAAAATTGGTGCTTAAAAATGAACAAATATATTTTGATTGTACATTGCAATTCTTCTTAAAGTCTTAAAATATTTTGAAATTGGTGCACATAAAACACAAATCGATATCTTACACACATTTCAAGTTTGGGTTTAAAATTAAATTGCTATGAATTGTATTTCGTGCTTTGCATGAGTGTTGGGTCAAATGTGTATCCTCTCCCCCTCTATCTTTGGGCGATCTTGGGTGAAGAGAAACACTTTACACTTTTGCATCTTTTTTTTGAGTCAAAACAATTAAGATTGAGGCATTGTTTCTAATGAGACACATCCCGCAATGAAGAACTCATCGAAGCATCCCTCGAGTGCATTTACCAATGCTATATAAATCATTGCAAAATTGAGATATAGTAGTTTCAATCCAAGGTGAAAAATCATACGATGCCTAATCTGAACTCGGGTGTCTTTAGAGGCCCAAGATAGAATGGCTGAAGAGCCTTAAGTGGCCAGTTGGTGAATTATACGTCAGGGTGTTCATTGGTTGTCATTAAAAAACATTTTTAGAGGCCTATCTAGTTTTTACAATAACGTTCTTTGAAAGTGGTGCATTATAATTTATTTCTAAGAAGTTACCTACCAAGTCCAACTTGTGATTGAGTTGTAGAGCTTAAGAGTTCATTCTTAACATACCTCTACACTCTTCCATAAAGTTGCAAATAAATCATCCCTTCGAGGCATGAGGTAGGCCCATTGATAAAAAGCGTACCTATTCTAGGAATGATTTTCTTCTATAAATAGTACAGAGGATCTTCACCAAACATTGACATCAAACATTTGCTTGAAGTAAAAATGAACACATCAAAACAAGCATTTAACATGGTTGTCAAACATCAAACCCTTTGAACTTGGTGCAAATACTTTGAAAGGAGCCCTATGTTTGCACTCCATAAAAAACATCTTAAACAAATATCTTTGAAGGTTTCCAAATGTTTAGGTTCACATTTCAAGTCGCATTGAGAACAAAGTCAACATTGAAAACTATATTTTTAGCATATCGACTTTCACAAACTTTGAGCTTTTGTGGAAAGAAATAGGCTTAAGTTATAGACATTTAGGGTCAAATAGTTTTGATTTTTGTGTTGCATAATATCACTTGCCAAAATCTCAAATCAGATCAAGCCAACTCATCCAAATTTACAATATTTATCCAAACTTCTGCAAAAACAAAAATTGGAAAACAAAATTGAACAAAGGCTGCTTTTGCTTCTATTTTTGCTGCACTTGACCAAAAAATAACTGTAGTTGAAATTTTTTTGTCGCTTTTTTCCTCTATCTTATGATAGTTACTAATGGAAATCTGCCGCTTTTGAAAAATTGAGCGCACTTGACTAAAAAATAGCCATAGTTGACCTTTTTTGTGCCACAATTGACAAAATTTATTGGCTATAGTTGACTAAAAAATAGCTGCTTTTTACCAAGAAGGCCACTTTTCCTATACAATTTACCAAACATAAAACTTGAAACAAAAGCTACTCTTGAAAAATATTACCACATTTTCCCTCTAGATTTGGCCACAGTTGACCAAAATTTGGACACTTTTAACAAAGATTTTTTCTTTTGCCAAAACTTACCACTTTTGAGCTCTTTGTTACTAGTCACAAACCGAAACAGGGACCACTACTGCTATAAGTTTTGTATCACAAAATACAAAACATGCAACCATAACATTCCCAAAACATGTCAATCTATCACCCAAATTCAGTTCCACTATATACACACATGGGGACATCATATGCCACAAATTTCAATGATATATCAACGATGGATTCCCCTAATCAAGGTTTTAGCACATCTTGTCGCATAGCAGATTTCAATCAAAATCCTCATCCATATCAAAATCACTCTTATCAAGGGTTTCAAAATCACCATCAAGGACTGAATCTAGAACAACAAAATGCCATAAATGCACTTGAGAAAATGATTGATTAACTTGAACAAAATCAAAATATGACGTATCATCAACATGTTCAATGCCAAGACATTACATATCCACAACAAACGAACATCATTCCACAAACACATCAATATCCCCATCAACAACCCTTCCCACATCATCAAAACATTGATGCACATTAGCAAGAAAGTCTATTTCCATAATGTCAAGTGAATCAACAACATCAATGGTCACAAAATAAAAATTAGGTCACCCAACATCAAAATCAAATCCAAAAACAATATCAACCCCCAAATCAACAATATCCACATCAAAATAATCAACTACAATATCACCAAGATCATCAATCTCAAAATCAACAAGAAAACCCATCTCAAATACAACAATCATCTCCACCACAACAAGACTCACAATCTAACCACACTATTGAACATAAATACACTCCTTTAGGGGAGTTGATTGAGGGTGTGTTAAATAAATTAGTCAATTCCAAACTTATCATAATTTTGAAACCATCACGAAGTGGTGAACCTACCATCAAATTCCCATGGTACAATGACAAGACCTATTGTTAATACCATGGAGTAAAAGGTCATGATGCATCATAATGTGTTACAATCAAAAGACTCATCCAAGACCTTATTGATCAAGGAGAAATATCTATTGAAGATGACCTTTAAGGGCCATCTACCAATGACAACATTTACAATATCTGAAACTCAAATGTTGAAGACAATGATCAAGAGCCATCTACCACTGATCACATTGACAATGACTCTACATCATCTAATTAGCAAGAGGACATACACCAAGAATTTAATCCCAAGCATGATCCAAATCAATCACCAAAGTCTAGCAATGATCCAACCCAAGATATATTGGAATCATGTAAAATCATGGCAGTACATATTGATGATCAGGAGAATCTTAATCCAAGACTTATACCTAATGCAAAAAATCTAAGCCAAGAGCTATCACCCATATGTCCACATTTTGAGGAAATCCAAGGATCCTTTACAAGAAATCCCTTCTTTGAAATTGATCCATGTCAAGAGTACGAACCAAAGCATAACAAAGATAATACCACACAAAGTCAAGATCAAGAACCCCTATCATAAAAATATTACAATGATGGTAGATATCTTCCAAGACATCCAATGTTTTCCAAAAGAAGAACAAATCCATATACCAAGCACACATACATCTACCCATGAGATGCCTACTCCTAATGGACATGTAGATGGTCTTCATCCAAGATAAGAGTCTCATACTCTTGACGTCATTACCAAGGAACAAGAGTCACCTACTCTTAACATCTTTATACATGATCAAAGCATAGAAGAATCTATAGACATGTCAGAAATTGATCAAGAAGAAGCATTAAAATTAAAAAACATCCTCCAGGCAGATTGAATACTCGAGTATGAAAATATTGAGCATATTATCTTCAAATCAACAAAGATAATTAACAATCCTGAGCAATAGAGCATTGGGTATACAACAGTCAAAGAAGCACCAATATATTTTGAAGGGCCATCAAAATCTAATATTTCACAAAAAAAAGCTGAAGATATCAATCAGGAAGTTATCCCACATATGGAGGATTCTATCACTTATAAACTTGAATCACTTACCTTTGTCAGAGTAAGCTATCCTACCAGTGAAGAAGTTATCACCTTTGAAGATCCACAATAGAGTAGAGAAGTATTAGCACCTTGTTTCCAAGATAAATCATATCCTATTGCAAATAATTTTTTTCAATGGATGCATTATCAAGGTAGAGGATTAGGCCTACATGAATAGGGTATCCTAGAACTAGTGTAGATTATTGGAAGTCCTAAGCATCAAGGTCTTGGTTATTCAACAATTAAGGATTCTAAACATATCAGTGATACCTCTATTACACTGGGGGAAAATTTATCTAATTCAAACGCCAACATAGGGAGCACAAAGGGTCCTTATAATGAAACTGCTACCAACACTACAACCATTCATATCATGAATCATCATCCACGTATTTTTCCACCATCTAATTGGGACCAACAACAAGAGAAAAATCTATATCAAAGAAAAGAGGAAATCATTGAAGCAAAAGAATTGGTAAAACAAAATGGAAAAATAAAATTCAAATGGATACAAAATCAAAAGAAAGAAAATCATCCTTATCAAACTTCATTAGTCAAAGAAACTATGGGGAAAAATAAAAAATGGAAGTTCATCCATCCAAAATTTCCAACAATGCAAAAGAAAGCTTCAAGAGCGACCTACAAGGTATATCAAGATATTGGTCCTAATCGAATCTCCATGTCCACCTATCATTGCTCATCCTCCCAAGTTTGGAAAATAAAAAATTGCAAATTATTGACCCATCCATCTAAATCTCATATCCCTTAATGTACTCCACCATCAACTTTGACATACATGATATCAAACCCTCGCATTGACCATGCATTGGTAGTGACTCTTTATCATAAAGACTCTAAGGGCACTCTATCACGATGTGTGCATCTAGGAAAGGTTAACTCCAATATCAATAAAGAAGATAAGAATTATCAGGGGTTACACTCAAGTGCCTATATCTTAGCAAAACAACTCCTCCAAGCAGGATATCATTGGAACATCATGAAAACAACAACACCCATATTAACACCAATATTAACTACATTAGCACCACCAGGTGGTTCAACATGAGAAAAAAATTGTCACCATAATGAAAACCTGGTAAATAGGTGTCTTGTGTGACATCAAAAAAAGTCAAGAAAATAGTCAAGAGAAAAATCATCCTCCAGTGAAAACCACTACGGTGGCGCTTTGGACAAGTACCATGATGAAAACCTAGAAAACATGTGTCATGTGTAGAATCAAGCATCTACATGCACCATTTTAGGTGGAATCATCTCAACTTATCCATAATAAATCCAATCCATTTTTATCCAAATCCTACTTATCTTGAGCTTGACAAAATATTTGGTGTACACTTTACACTTGCTTATGAAAACATCTTGACATGGGTCACTATCATTGATCCTATCCTATCCAACATTATTTGAGCCATGAGGCATTGTCCAAAAGGGGATACTCTATACAAACAAACTATCCTATCACAAGATAATCCATCATTGATAGACACTGGAGGCAAGTACTTACATCTTGCTTTAGAATAAATCTTGAGCTATGTCTTCTAACTCATAGTGTGATCTAGGCATTGTCCCAACAACAAGGTGTACCACTAATGCACTATCAGGGTAACCTTTAAAAAAAATTATCCCAATAAAAAGGTGTACCACCAACACACTACCAAAGTAACCTTCAAAACTAAAAATTCAAAATCATCTAGAAAATAAACATAATAAAAAACAAATTCAAAACATCAAAAGTCCCAAAAACATGTTATGCTTTTAGTCAACACCAGTCAAACTACGTGGTCTCTGCATGTAATGTAGGCAAGGATTATTAGCCCTCAAGGCCTTAGGCTAGTCCCCTTAGGTGTCTATCATGATTTCTTTCAACTTAATCAAAAATTCTAAATCTCAAAAGAATTCAAAACATTCAAAAAAGTAAAAAAATTGAAAAAACAAGTTCTTAAAACAAGCGAACTAGAAGTAAAGCTATTGGAAACCAATAATTAGGTCAAATAGCTAACATGGTCATCGCTCTCTTGAGTAAAGTGGTTTGGGAACTACCTGCAAACATTCAACACATGACAATAAGAATTTGCTATCAAAAACACGAAATGAGCCTAAGATTACAGACAAACTAGCACAAACTTCAAAAAAATAGCAAAAGTGGTTACTTTTTTGACAAAAGCAATCAAAATAGTCAAAAGTGGACATATTTTTGTCAAGAGCGATAAATAAATACAAAAGTGGTACAAATGACAAAAGCAAGAAATTTTCTTAAGAGCAAACATTTGTCACAATGACGGCCATTTAACTTGAAAACAGTCAAAATCAAATATTTTAAACAAAGGTGAAATGAATGGGGGAAATTGAGCGTCATTTCTATTTACTTTGTTTGTTGGATATTTTTGTGATACTACCATGACGAATACTTGCTTTGTTTTGTGTGTGGAAGTCATTTTGTGGAAATTCATGCAACAATTGCATGTTAGGTATTGCATACCTCTTTGTGTAACTGGTCTGAAATGTTTTAAAGCTTCCTACCCATATATACCAACAAGGTTTTTGTATTTATGGTATGAGCAAGAATATTCTTTGTATTCCGAGTCAAATTCCATGCAATGGATACAAAGCCACCTTGGTTATTAATACCCTAATGCATTGTGTCTATTTTCTACATTAATAGGGATTGTTAATGATACAAAGCCTCCATGAAAGAAAAAGAAAACTCATAAGTGACTAATAACATCAACTATTCTTCACTTCTTATTAACATTTTCTTCTTGTCACCATTTCTTTTTTCAGTCCTTGCACTTAAATGCATCACATCAGCTTATCAGAAAATTTGGTTCATTATCCAGAATTTTCACCAAATTTCTCGAGGGGGCACCATGCATGCTATCCTATCTAGGGCATAGTGAGGCAACTTTGGGGCAAATTTTCATCAAGAATTTTTTATTTTTCTTTGACACAACACTCAAAATCACATTGTATCAAAGAGGGGAAAAATGTAGACACCTAAAATTGTCCTGATTGACAAACAACACTCTTTAACTAACTCTCACTCTTCTAATTAAATAATACATTATTACTTAATTATTATCATTTCTCATATTCATCTATTAATTAAGTGATTTAACATTATTTAATTAATTCATCCTCAAATCATCATTTACATCAAGAAAAACCCTAATTTCCTTTATTAATTGAATAATTTAACATTATTTAATTAATTCAGTTTTTCATCATTTTTGACTAATTAAATAAATTTCATTTATTTAATAAAGTCCTAAACTAACTTTATTCCTCCTAATTAATTAAATAATATCAATTATTTAATTATGTCGCTAATTCACTTTATGCCCCAAAATCAATTAAATTATTAAAATATAAATGTTTAATTAAATCACTTTCCCCTAAACTTGAATAATTAAATAAATTATCCAAACATCATCCAAAAGGTCAAATCAAACAAATACAACTTTGTTTGAAAAAGTAAAACTTGATTTGCACATACAACTCAAAAGGAGTAATTGATTAAATCAATTAATTAATTATCCTCACCCACTTTCATGATTGAGAAAATTATGATCCACTGATTGCTCACTCTGATTGGCTGAATGATTCATCTATTCTTCAATCCCACTGAAGGCTCAACATGATTTCTTCAATTCCATTGATTATTCAATCTATTTCCTCAATCCCACTGAAGGCTCAACATGATTTCTTCAATTCCATAGATTATTCAATCTATTTCCTCAATCCCACTAAACACTCAAAATGATTTCTTCAATCACACTGATTACGTAATCAAAATACACTGATTATTCCTATCTATTTCCTCTCAACATCTTTCAACTGTTAATCAAGATATTCTACTATGCAATCTTGAGTGTTCATTTTGAAACAAAAAACCTATATAACAATCATTCTCTTCCTCAAAAATGATCAGAGAATCAACATATTTTGCACAATGAAGTAATGCCAAAATCACAATTGATCTTTTGACAAACTTTACACACATCTTCGATCAACGACATTGCACAACCTTGAAGCTTTTGCACACACAAATGGAGGCTTCACATTGATACAAGGAACAATCCAACATCTTTGTGAACACACTTCAACATGGGATGGTAAAGCTACATTGTATTGAATTCATTTTTCTTGTTTCGTTTCAATTTATTTTGAGAATTCATTGTTCTTCGTAGTTTCATTTCATGAGTAATGGGTATGAATCATAGCTTTTGTTTGGATTAGATTAGTTTCAATTCAAGCATGGTTTGATCTCTTAATTCTCTATTGATATCCCCCTTACACAGTTGTCATATAAGTTGATTAACATATTGAACCATTGATGTATCATCACCCAACATGTTAGGTGTCATAACACAGGTAAAAGCTTGCTCCCTAAGAGATTCAACATTAAAATCTATCAGTAATTTTGCACCATGTTGTGTGAGTCTAAGAAAGTAGGTGTTTGGATTTGAGGTGATAAGTGGCATCAAGTGCTCAAGCCATTACAGGGTCTTGTTGTATTTTTAGAAGTCTTTCTTCGGCGAGTTCATCAAATTGGTTGGTTATGTCTTCTACATGCCCATCTTGGTCTTGAGAATGTTGTTTTTATTTTGATAATGGGGCAATATATCCAAGAGGAATGAAGTTATGGGACATTCCCTATGTTTTCTTGGTTATGGTTGTAGTAGTTGTGATGTTGGTGACATTAGAGCTACTAGGATTCAATTCCACAATATTCTTGCATTGGGATCTCATAAGAGGCATAAAATCACAATTGACCTTATGGGATGTGGGATGAAAGATTCAAAATTATGGTGATGTGATTTGATTTTAGGATGGATTTGAAAGATATGTTGTTTATATTTTCTGGACAAAAGGATGACGTTGGTGTTGATTTGATTATGCTAGATCTCAAAAGGTTGATAAAATTTGGATGATGTTTTCACTTGGACTAGACTGTTGAGTACAAGTAAAAGAGATGATGGTGATTTTGCAAAAGCTAGAGGGGAGATAGTTCCACCAAGTTAGCAAGCTCACAAGATAAAGATAGATGTTAACAAGAGATCTTAGAAAAATGATGGGTTAAATTATAGGTTGATATTGAATGATTGGATTGATTTTTGATAAGGATGTTGATGATTTGTTTGATAGGATTGGTGTTGATTGATAATGTTGATTGTTTAAGGATTGTGGTTGATGTTGTTTTTCCAAAAAGGCTAGCATAAGGTACCTTAGAAAATCCAAGATGATGATGATGTGATGTTTATGGAATGGGGATGACTGATTAGGATAGTAAGGTCTAGTGTGTCAAATACCTTTGGTTCTAGATTAATAGGTTGCGAAAATTTGATGATCTAAAATTTGCAAGTTTAGAAAGATCGGGTTTAACAATCAAAAGTGTTGAAAGAAGTAAAAGTGGTGCACTATCTTCTAACAAAAGCAATAAGATGTTCTGGAAAAGCATCGAGATGTATCAAAGTGATACTTTATGACCGTTAAAAGTGGTACAACATGCAAGGTGTTACTGTGTAAATTTGAACTGAAAAAGTAGGGTTTCAATAAAAAGCATCATTATGTGGAAGAAAAAGTGACGTGATGTATGCAAAAGCGGTTGTTGGGAAAAAGCATTAAACTATTTTCACAAAAGCAGTTTTTTGAGACTGGTCTGAAGGATTTAATAAAGTTTTTGCAGGTTTTAGGTGTGATTTTTGAATTATGTTTTCTTGGAAAGTGATACAAAAAACAAACATAATATCAAGATTGACTCCAAGGTAATTAGGAATATTTTGCAAGCCTTCTTCCACAAGAGATTGCTATTAGGTATCATGGGTATTACACAATTGAATACACACCAAACATTCACAACCTAGCTAGTCTTCAAGGGAGTGTCAACTTATAGTTGGCCCACCAATTGAAGCTATACCATCCAAATGAATGGGTGACTATGGTATTCCAAGGTCATGTACCACCTTGAAACCCCTCACCTTGAAAGGATAAGGTCCTAGCCAGGAATAGCGGTCACCTCAATAAGGGATGATACATGGTGAGTAACTTCATGCATGGTATTGTATGTTGCACCATTATAAACTAATGACCGATGGTATTAAAGGCTACTAATCATAAGGTTTGAAGTGGGGGATTGGTGAATAGTGAGCCATATAAAGGTTCCTGAGATTGGAGGGGTCTCTTGCGCTCTCCTCATCAAATGTGTCTTGGTGGACCAAGGGTCATGCAGCTTGGCTTGAATGACACTACCCACACCTTGGGGTACAAATTTCGTTCTCCCCCTTTATATACCCCCCCTGGAAATATGGTTGATGTCATCCTTATGGTGATGAAATACCCAAGCATTCCTCCTACTAAAAAAGAAAAGGGAAGGAATAGTGTTGGTACTTCTGGTCACTCAAGATCGCACTAGGCACAAGGGGAGAGCATATGTAGACAACTCCTTTGGTAAAAAGAAAAAAATGAAAACTAATGGTGTTTTTGATCTCCAAGATCGCACAAAGCACAAAAAGAGAGAATGCACACCACTAGTCTACCAAACATGACAAACAAGTTCTTTTTAGTGCACCAAATTAAAATGTGTGGTTAATTTTAAGATTTATAAACTTAAAGCAAATAAACCCTACACCAAATTCATTAGTATTTTCACAATTTTGATCTTCTCCCAACGTTTTCCACAAGTTGCACAAATATGTTATCTCAAAAGATCAAGAAACTAGGCACACATTAGGGTTAGAAAAATATGAAAGCATAAAAACTAAAAAGATATTAATAAAAAATAGAAGCATCATTGTGTTACAAACAAAAGTGTCACTTTACCATAGAAGCGTTGAAGTACCATAGAAGCATCATTGTATTTTTGTAAAAGTGTTTGTGTGAGGTTGAAAATCATAGATGCAAACAAGATAAACATACTTGAAATCAGAATCTCATCTAAGATCAAGAACACTAATCTAAGATCTAATCCTACACTTACGAAATGAAACTAAGCTATTGAAAACATATTAGGAGATCATATGATTACCAAATTGAATTCAAAAAAAAAAGAAAGTGTTACCGTCCCGTATCAGAGTGTATTCACATGATGTTGGATTGCTCGTATCATTGCAAAGCCTCCATAGTTTGTGTGCAAAAGTTTGATGCTTGAATGGTTGGTTGATTGAAGAAATGTTGAAGCTCTAATGGTGGTTGTGAATGTTGGAAGTACTTCGTTGTGCAAATGATGTTGACTCTTCAATCCTTTTTTGTGAGGAAAGAGGTTTATTATATAGAAAAAGTGATTTGAAATGGACAATCAAGATTCAACAATGTTGCATCAAGATTGACGGTCAAAAGGTGTTGAGAGGATTTAGACATGCATAGATTATGCAAAGTAGATTGCACAATTTGTGCAATTGAGGAATAGATTGACTAGTCAGGATTTAGATTGATCAGTTAGGATTTAGATGACTTAGTCAGGAAATAGATTGATCAGTCAACAATTTAGATGGCTCAGTCAACAATCATAATTTGCTCAATCAAAAAGTGGGTGAGGAAAATTGATTAATTGATTTAATTAATTAATTCCTTTTTGGAGTTAAACGTGCAAATCAAGTTTGACTTTTGCAAATAAAGTTGCATTAGTTTGATTTTAATTTTGATAATGGTTTGAATAGTTTGATTTAATTATTCAAATTTGGAGGGAAAAAGTGAGTTAATTAAATTATCATGATTTAATAATTTAATCAACTTAGGGGAATAATGTGATTTAGTGACATAATTAAATAATCAATGTTATCTAATTAAATAGGAAGGAATAAAGTGAGATTAGAACTTTATTAAATAAATGTAATTTATTTAATTGGTCGAAATTGATGAAACGTGAATTAATTAAATAATATCGTTTTATTCAATTAATAGAAAAAATAGGGTTTTAGGACTTTATTAAATAAATAGAATTTATTTAATTAGTCAAAAATGATGGAAAAGTGAATTAATTAAATAATGTCGTATTATTTAATTAATAGGGGAAATTAGGGTTTTGATGTGAAATGACGTGAAATGCAATGATGTTTGATGATAATGATGTCGATGATGTGAGAGTGTCATTTAGGGTGTGTGATAAGTGTTAGGTCAATTTTACGTGTACATTTTGCCCCTCTTTGATACAAAGTACTCGTTGCTTTGTTTCAAAGATTTCGATGTTAAGATCAAGTTTTTTGAAAAAAAATTATGCCCCATTATGCCTTGACATTTTTAGAAAAATGATGGTAGGACTCTCTGCTACCTCCTCAAGAGATTGGCTGAAAATTTTGATTTTGAGGTCAGGCTCACAACACTATTCTATTTCAGTTTTGATATGTTTAGGATGAAGAATTAGGTCTATAGGTCCCTCGTTGCTTGTTCCAATATTCTTGGGAAGTCCTAAGTTGAATGTAGGAAGGTTCCTTAATTAAAAATTAGGGTTTCCTAGGTAAAAAATAGGGTTTATGAGGGTTAATATAGGTAATGAGGGTTCTAATTGCCTCATTTATGTTTTGATCCTATAGCAAATTCTTGTCTCTAGATTCTCCATTTTTTTAGTTGTCGAGGAGCAATACCTAGGATTTTGGGAGCCCCGCATCGTTCGGACCTGGTTCGAGAGTTTAGACATACCACAAGCATTGGTGGCTCAATATGTACCCTCTTGCTTCTTATTTTCATTTTTTCACATTCTCATAATTCGTGTACAAAGTTTCCTAGGTCAATAGCGAAGTTTTCATGATTTCAGTGTATTTACATCATTTTCCTCGCACTTGACATAAACCCTCGCCCTTGCTTTAGATCCTCACTTTTGACCTGGATTTTTGCCTCTATTTTATGCTTTTAATGTAAATCTTTGCTTTTGAATGCTTTTGTTTGTTTTCCACGCATCTGCTATAGATCCTCACACTTGCTTTAGATCCTTACATTTGATATTCTCGCCTTTGACTTAAACCCTCGCCTTTGCTGTTGTTTCCTTGCTTTTGTTCTTGTTTCTTTTCTTTTGCCTGTTTTGAACCCTAAGTGTTGTTTTTCATCATTTTTGTGTCGTTTTGCACGTTTAGAGTGAAAGCCTAACATCATGGGTTAAAATAATTGTAGGTGGTCCTTAAACCACTGTAGTCAAGAGAGAGATGACCTTGAGATTTGTTTGATTTGATTGCCCATTTCAATATTTTGGAGAGAGATTTCCTAGATGCGGTTGGGCTACATCATATCTATTACATGCCTCCCATTCAAACTCATACAACAATGATGACCGTGCTCATGGAGCGGTGGCATTTAGAGATGTCTTTGTTTCATTTACCTACAGGAGAGACCACCATCACACTCGAGGATGTGTGGAGGATTCTCTGCATTCCTATCCATGGCGATATGGGAAATACCATGTTTGACGGGGTACTCATGCCATGCAATGTGTACTAGGTGTTAGACACTTGGAAGTGTGATAGTCTAAGATTGATTTGTCTGAGTTTGTTGGTAGTGCAAACCCTATTTCTCTTTTCCTTTGTGGTTTTATTTTGGGACTAGTTGTTCTTGATAGGAGAGGTCATCAGTTCCTTGTTGGATGGGGGATTTGCATTGAGGGTATGTTTGAGCATGGGACTAGATATGCTTGGGGTCCATGTCTTCTCACCCACCTCTACAAAGATATGCATGAGGTTGTATATTGGGGTGGGAAATCTATTTCTGCAGGTGTTTCTCTTTTGCACATTTGGGCCTGGGAGAACATTGCAGTTGCTCAACCTGATGGGATATAGGATCGTACTCCTAAGGATGCGTACTCATATCGTTATGGAGATTTCTTACACTACACCTTTCCTAGAGATCTTCCATACTGGTACCATGTGTTTTATGAGATGCCAAGTTTTGTTCACAGACCCTACATGGATTGTGAGGCTTGGTCAGAGGATCTAGAGCATCTTGTTTACTATCAGCAGACCAGATGGTTGATTGGTCAATCTCATTCTCTGCTAGAGTGTGTTACTTACCAAATAGAGTATGTTGTTAGTTTGGAGAGAGACATGGCTGATTTCCTAATATATATGAGGATTGTTTTGGTTAGACCACTAGAGAGATCCATGTATGGGGTCACCAGGCAGACAAAGATGGTGTTGTTGGTGCACTCAAAGCACTTGCCCCAGTTGGTTGGGGTTGGCCGGTTGGTTTAGTAGATTTGAGTACCACACTTGATTTTGATTAATGGTGGGCATGACGTAGGACTTTGAGATTTACAGATCCTGAGGGTGATCCTGCATTAGGTAGAGCAGGTATTACAAGTCTGCACGGGGAGCGACTTCACATTGAGGTTCTTGCAAAGCAGTTGGATAGGGCCTGACATGATGGGGAACAGGGTGGTCATGATGGGCATATGACTCAGGCATAGGGTCATGGACAGGTTTCAGGTCCCCCTCCACCACCTAGGGATGGAGGTATACAGTTAGCTCAGATGGCTGTTACTAGAGATGTAGAGATAGTGCTGCGATAGGCCACAGAGGCTCAAGTTTTCTACTCTGATCATAGAGAGGGACAGTTTGAGGGTTGAGTGAGACAGTGAGAGTAGGAAATGACATGTTGTAGAGGCCCAGGTACAATTTCTTACGACAGAGAGAGATACTCTTAGGCAGAGCTTGATAGTATATGAGTTGATCGAGATTGGTTTTTATAGATGTCCAAATACTATCAAACCTTGTATGATGCTACTAATCCTAGGGCTGCTCGACATCCATAGTTAAGAGATCCTAGTGTTGTGGGCAATGGTGGTGGTGGCAAGGCAGGTGATCATTCTGTTAGATAGCTAGATCTAGATGGTGGTCCACAACCTAGTCTATAGGGTTATGTCCTTCCCGTCAGTCAATTTTACTTTTTTGTACTTGATCCTCATGTTGTTCATTGCTCAGAGACATATTGCAAACATGATTTTTATTTATATATTTATTATCCCAATTGAGGCCTCGTATATATGTATTATTTTGTATTATCGTATCACACTTATTTCACTGATGATGATGTACTATGACATTATCCCTTTTTCGATGATGATATATATGAGATATACCTTCTTCTATTTAACTTTATTGTGTGTTTATGTGATGATCATGGATGATGATATGTGATGATGTATGATGATGTATGTTTTTGACATATGCATATGATATGGATGGATGAACCATACTTTGTTTTATATGATGTTTATTATAGATGATCAATATATCGTTTGATATATGGTTTTTATGTGATATCGATGATATGATGGATGTATGTTGTTTATTCATGATACACGATGTTTTCATTTCTTTATTATCATCATATGCATTTGATGAAATTGTGGATGCAGGATAGATGTGGTACTTATGATATTGCTATGCAGGATGGATGTTAGTTAGAAGAAAATATTTGATGATGGATAAAAATTTGATGTTGTTAGTAGTTGATGATGTTGATTTTTCTTTACTTGGAGGCTTCATAGTTTTGAACAATCCTGTTTGATGTAGCAAAAAAATAAGATGCACCAAGGTATTAATGATCAAGGTGACTTTGTATCCATTGCATGGACTTTTGACTCTACAAACAAAGGATATTCTTGCTCATACCAGACATACGAAAACTTTGTTTAAAGTATATAGTTGGGTTGCATTAAATTTTTTTTGGACCAATCACACGGAGAGGTATAAAACACCTAACATGCAATTGCTTCATGAATTGCTTCAATACAAATCTTATACACCCAATAAAGCAAGTATCTGTCGTGGTAGTATTACAAAAATATCTTACAAACAACAAATTGAAATGACACCCAATTTCCCTCATTCCTTCTTCTCTAAATCCTCATGGACATCCTCGAGAGATCTTGGGAATGAGTCAATCAAATAAATTGAAAATATAAGACTAGAAAAAGATAAAAACAAAGTTGCAGTATCACTTGCCATATCCTGTTTGGGTTGGGGCTATTATCCAGTGTCGATCATGTCTATTGTAGGAACAAATCCATTAAGGCATATCTCAGGATGTTGTTGGTACGTTGTCAAAAAGATAGGTAGTTGATACTTTGGCATTGTTTATGTTTGTTTATAGTAAGAGCTTTGCGATTGTTTGCTTGAAAGTTCTAGCTTTTGATGTTTGCTTTGTTTGTTTGTTTGTTTTGTCAAAGGGTGAGTGTGATGATTTGTTTATTATGGGCACAAATTTTATTGTGGATTGTGATGATGGAGTTGTTTTTGATTTTTGAGTTTTATGATGTTTTTTTTTTTTAGGGGACTAACCTAGGGCATCGGGGGCTCATCAAAGATAAGCCTTGCCTATGTTGTACATGCAGAGGCTCGTAGTTCACTCATTTTTTTGAATGTTTTTGACCTTTTCTATTTTTTGAATGTTTTTTAGATTTTGGGTTTTGATTTTTTGACTATTTTTTGGATTTTGTATTTTTTTTATTGTTTTGGATTTTGAATTTTTTTTACTATTTTTGGATTTTGAATTTTTTGACTATTTTTTTAGATTTTGTATTTTTTGATTGTTTTTGGATTTTGAATTTTTTGACTGTTTTTGAAATAAAGCATGATAGAAACCTAAGGGGACTGACCTAGGGTCTTAGGGGCTGTTAAGCCTTGCCTATGTTGTACATGTAGAGAACACATAGTTCAACCATTTTGACTCAGCATAAACTATTTTTTAGATAAACAATCATTGATAACTTGGATTGATATTCCACTTCTGTGTCTAGAGGATATGTTGCAGGAAATCTACTTGAACTAGCTGTGGGGTTCAAGCAAATGTTGATATATTAGACTGTTTTGAGTGAAGGAATAGTCGAATGATGTTGTTTTGTTTTTGATTGTTTTCAAATATTTTTGATTTTTGTTGTTTTTGACCATGATAGGATGCACAAAGATCTAATCCATGACAAGCTTTGGGAAGTTACCCCTAGTTGGAGACAAGACTACTTTCCTCAATCAGTAACAAGCCATGGTTGGATATATGCTTTATATATGGGATGAATGGGTGGATGTCGTGGATAGTATTGATAGATAATGATGTGAGTCTTATTCAAATATAGTGCTTTCTTGCCAGGTTTTCACTACGATACCTTTTATATGAGTGCCACAAATCAATTTTCACTCAAGGAATGTTTTATTTCTCTTTACTATTTTTCTTGCTTTTTTATTTTTTTGTAATTTTATCCTTTTTCCATTTTTTTTTGGATTTTTACCCTTTTTCCTGGGGTATAAGACATTGACAACTTGGATTGATATTTCAATTGATTTTTCTAGAGGGTAGGTTGTGGAAAAGCTTACTTGAACTAGTTGTGAGGTTCAAGCAACTATTGATATCTTAGAATTTTTGAGTGAAGGAATAATCCATGTTGTTGGTATCTTTGAAGGTTACCTTGGTAGTGCATTGGTGGTACGCCTTGTTGTTGGGATGAACTATTACGAAGGTTACCCTGATAGTGCTAAGATGTTGAAAAATTGGATTGATATTTCACTTTGTTTTTTCTAGAGGATATGTTGTAGAAAAGCTTACTTGAACTAGCATGAGGTTCAAGCAACAATTGATATCTTAGAATTTTTGAGTGAAGGAAAAATCCATGTTGTTGGTATCTTTGAAGGTTACCTTGGTAGTGCATTGGTGATACACCTTGTTGTGGAATGAAATGTTTTGAAGGTTACCCTAGTAGTGCATTGGTGGTATACCTTGTTGTTGGGGTGAACTGTTTTAAAGGTTACCTTGTTAGTGCATTGGTGGTATACCTTGTTGTTTGGATGAATTGTTTTGAAGGTTACCCTGATAGTGTGTTGGTAGTATACCTTGTTGTTGGGATGAACTATTTTGAAGGTTACTCTGATAGTGCATTGGTGGTACACCTTGTTGTTTGGGACAATGCCTAGATCACAACGTGAGCTAGAAGACAAATCAAGATTTATTCTAAAGAAATATGTAAGTACTTTCCCCTAGTGTCTAGAAATGTAGGTGATGGATTAGCTTGTGATAGGATAACCTATTTGGATAACGTATGCCCCTTTGGACAATGCCTCATGGCTCAGATAATGTTGGATAGGATAGGATCAATGATAGTGACCCATGTCAAGATGTTTTCCATAAGCAAGTGTAAAGTGTACACCAAACATTTGCTAAGATCAAGATGTGTTGGATTTGAATAAAAATGGATTGGATTTATTATGGATAGGCTAAGATGCTTCCACCTGAAATGGTGTATGTAGTTGCTCGATTCTACACATGGTGCCTATTTTCTAATTTTTCACCATGGTACTTGTCCAAAGCGCCACCATAGTGGTTACTAGAGGAAATTTTTTCTCTTGACTATTTTCTTGATTTTTTTATTTTTTTATGATTTTTGATGTCACACAAGATGCCTGTTTACTGGGTTTTCATCATGGTGACAATTTTTTGCTCATGTTGAACCACCTATGTTAGAAACCAAGATCAAATTTGCAAACCGAAAAGACCTTCCACAGAAGAGAAAATCAGAAAAAGCAGAGAGGTTGTAAAAGAATGTGCAACATAATATTATTCGAGAATTCAATAATTACAAGATATGATTTGCTTTATAAAAGAAAAGATGCCTAAACCTAATCTTATCTTGAGCAACAAGATAACTCAAAAGATAAAGATGAGAATTAATTAACCTAGGAAATAAATAATACCTAAGTAAAGTTATGTAAAGTGTAATTAATAATTAATTACACCAACACCCCCCATAAGTGCAACTTAGGGAGAAGCAGATTATTATGCTAATATGAGTCCCGACAACAAGGCCTGATCAGGTACTCATGTACAAATGCAATGATGAGGTAGAGAAGGAAAACCCAGTGGGACAAAACCCCCCTACAATGAGATGACTGCTGCAAGAAGCATTGGAAGAACACTGTGGAGTAACACTGGAACCGCAATCTAACAAGAAAGGAAAGATACTTCTATCTACAACTAAAACCAAAACTAGAATCATGATAATGTGATAGCAAACCCGATGCCACAGAACACTCGAAAACTCACAAACTGGAAGAGCTCTGGAATCTGTAAAGCAACAGTAGATGCGATGATGACAGAATTTGGAAGCCGTGTATCTCGATGCCGATGCCAAACTATGACTGAAACTCTTCCATGGGAAGGAGTACCAAAAATAGACTCTGGAACAATAACCATAAAAACATGGCCCTCAAACTGAGAAAGATCTGAACCAATGCGGATTAAGAACCAACAACTCTCAATCTAAAGTGTGAATCGATGAATCTGATATGTGTCAAGAAATAACAAGAATATGGCCAAAAGAAACAAGGAGACCAGATAACCCATGCGAGTTTCCAACAAATCAAGATGAAATATAGAGATCAAAGTGAAAACTACACTCTAATCAGATTTATTATACAAGAAATCCCCCCTAAATGGAACTTTATCTCAGTTCGTTTATTACAATAACCCAACGATTGTAAAAGGAGAGAATTTGAAACATGCATAAATAGAAAAATAAAATAGACCTCAGATCTATGTAGAGGACTGAATCAGCTTTCCAACACCACAAGAATGACAAAATGGATCACTGAGTCAAAAGATATGCCCTCCAGAGTGAAAACAACAACATCTGAGTTCAAAGGCCTGCAAAATAAATCTAGAGCAATATTTGGTAAAAAAAACCTACACCACTGGATCATCGTCAGAATTAGCTTTCCAACAGTATCTCGTTTTGCGAAAAATGGAGATCGTATGCAAAAAATACCCCCGATTTAGTGAAAGTTGCTCCAGAAAGCCCAATAAGGGCTGCAGGGCGCCCAGGGGGCTAAAAAAAATGAGCCCCTGGTCCCATGCAGGACCAGGGGGCTGGGGCGGAGCCCCTGGTTGCCCATATGACCAACTACTCTATAGAGGGGGCTGGGCGGCTGGGCGGGGGTTGGGCGCATAGCGCCCGGTCCCCCATAGGACCGCGGCCTATGCTGCTGGGGGCCCGTGGGGGCAGGCTCGTCGGCGGTGGGCACCGGCGGCGGTGGTGGGCCGGTGGCCGCCCGGTGGCAGAGCGCTTTATACTGGACGCGCCGACCTAAATCCCAAGAAACACCATTTTTTTATTTTTTTCGTTTTTCGTGCATTGGGAAGCATGCTGGGGAGGCCGTACAACCTCCCTGGCAATTTTTTTTTGCCTCAGAAACAACTTTCTCCAAAATCGACGAAACGAAAGGCAATCTTAGGGTTTTTGGCCACTGCAAACACGATGGCGACCTCCGTTTGTGCCCAAAATGCTCCAAAAATTTGGCTACCCCCAGATCTTGCAAAAAATCTCCCAGACTGAAACCCTCATAGATCTGGCAAACGATGACCAAAATCTGCAAAATAAAAGTCAATCCTAACTTTTTCCAGTGCTTTGAATCCAATGGTGAGGCCCGATTTGATCCAAAATACCGCATAGATGAACTCAAGGCATGATACCCTTGAAGAATCCCGAATGAACCCTGCAATGATTTTCTCAAAAATCTAAGAAGGGGCTGCAAATCAAGGCTCTGATACCATGTTAGAAACCAAGATCAGATTTGCAAACCGAAAAGACCTTCCACAAAAGAGAAAATTAGAAAAAGCAGAGAGGTTGCAAAAGAATGTGCAACATAATATTATTCGAGAATTCAATAATTACAAGATATGATCTGCTTTATAAAAGCAAAGATGCCTAAACCTAATCTTATCTTGAGCAACAAGATAGCTCAAAAGATAAAGATGAGAATTAATTAACCTAGGAAATAAATAATACCTAAGTAAAGTTATGTAAAGTGTAATTAATAATTAATTACACCAACAACCTAGTGGTGCTGATGTAGATGTTGCTGGTACTGATATGCTTGTTGTTGTCATGATGTGCCAATGACATCTTGCTTGGAGGAGTTGTTTTGCTAAGATACGGGTGCTTGAATGTAACCCCTGATAATTCTTTTCTTCCTTGTCAATACTAGAGTTAACCTTACCTTGACGCACACATCGCGAGAGAGTTCCCTTAGAACCCTTATGATAAAGAGTTGTTGCCAACACATGGTCAATGTGAGATTTGGATATCATGGATGGTGAAATTCATTGAGGGATATAAGATTTAGATGGATTGGTTGGAAGTTTGGAACCTTTTATTTTCCAAACTTGGGATGATGAGCAATGATGGGTGGATATGGAGATTCGATTGGGACCAATGTCTCGATATGCCTTGTAGGTTGCTCTTGAAGCTTTCTTTTGCATTAATGGACTTCTTTGATGGATGAACTTCCCTTTTTGATTTTTTCCCATAGTTTCTTTGACTAATGGAGTTTGATAGGGATGGTTTTCTTGCTTTTTCTTTTGTATCCATTCAAATTTTTCTTGTCCATTTTTCTTTACTAATTCTTCTACTTCAATAACTTGTTTCATTCTTGGTTATAACTTTTTCTCTTATTGTTGGTCCCAATCGGTTGAAAAATATGCGGATGATGATTCATGACATGGCTAGTTATAGCGTTGGTAGAAATTTCATCATAATGACTCTTTATACTCTCTATGTTGCTGCTTGCATTAGATAAAGTTTCCCCCAGTATTATAGAGGTATCACTGATATGTTTAGATCCCTTAATTGCTAAATAACCAAGACCTTGATGCTTAGGATTGCCAATATTTTGTATTGGTTCTAGGATACCCTGTTCATGTAGGCCTAATCCTTTGTCTTGATAATGAATCCATTGGAAAAATTTATTTGCAATAGGATATGTCTTGGAAACAATGTGCTAATCCTTCTTTGCTTTGTTGTGAATCTTCCAATGTGATAGTTTCTTCACTGATAGGATCCTTTATAGGTGGGATAACTTCCTGATTTATATCTTTGGATTGATTATGTGAAATATCAGATTTTGATGGCCCTTCAAAATATATTGGTGCTTCTTTACCTATTGTATACCCAATGCTCTGCTACTTAGGATTGTCCATTATGTTTGCTGATTTTAAGATACTATGCTCCACATTTTCATGCTCGATGTCTGCAACTTGCCCAGAGGATGTTTTTGATTTTAATGCTTCTTCTTGATCAATTTCAGATATGTCTATAGATTCTACTATGCTTTAATCATGTGTAAAGATGTTAAGAGTAGGTGACTTGTTCCTTGTTTATGATATCAAAAGTATGAGACTCTTGTTTTGGATGAAGATCACCTACATGTCCATTAGGAGTAAGCATCTCATGGGTAGATGTATGTGTGCTTGGCATATGGATTTTTTCTTCCTTTGGAAAAACTTGGATGTCTTGGAAGACATCTACTAAGTCATTATAGTATTTTGATGATAGGGATTCTTGATCTTAATTTTGTGTGGTATTATCTTTGATATGTTTTGGATCAAATTCTTGACATGAATCAATTTCAAAGAAGGGATTTCTTGTAAAGGATCCTTGGATTTCCTTGGAATGTGGACATATGGGTGATAACTCTTGGCTTAGATTTTTTGCATTGGGTATAAGTGTTGGATTAAGTGTCTCTTGATCATCAATATGTATTGTCATGAGGTTGGATGATGCAATATATTTTGGACTAGATCATTGCTTTGGTTGATTGAGTTTGATCATGCTTGGGATTAAATTATTGATGTATGTCCTCTTGCTCACTGGATGATGTAGAGATATCGTCAATGTGATCAATGATAGATAGCTATTGATCGTTGTTTTCAACTTTTGAGATATTGTCAATGATATCATTGATAGATGGAATTTGATCATTATCTGCAACATTTGAGGTGGAGATATTGTTGATTTTGTCATTGGTAGATGACTCTTGATCTTTGTTTTCAACTTTTGAGATGTTGTCAATGTTATCATCGATAGATGGATTTTGATCATTATCTACAACATTTGAGGTAGAGATATTGTTGATTTTGTCATTGGTAGATGACTCTTGATCTTTATTTTCAACTTTTGAGATATTGTCAATGTTATCATTAATAGTGGTTGAACCTTGAATGTTGTCTTCAATAGCTATTTCTTTTTGATCAGTAAGTTCTTGGATTATATTTTTGAGTTCTATGCATTTGTTCATTGTGTGGCCCTTGATTTTGTGGAACTCACATCGTACTCATTATACCAAGGGAGTTTAAAGTTTGGTTCACCATAAGTTGGACTATCGTTGATTTTGATAAGGTCCTGTTGTACTAGTTTGTAAATGATTATATCTAAAGTCTCTCCCAAAGGGGTGAATTTCCTTCTTGGTTGGTAATATTTCTTTGTGGCCTCTCTTGATTGTTCTGCTCTTGATTTTGATTTTGGTTGTTTGATTGATTGTTTTGGTAATCGAGTTGATTGTTATTTTGTAACTACAAGGTTATATCGTTAGTAGGTGTGTTTGTTTGGTTTGGAAGGATGTTATAACCATGTTGTGTATAACGAGGGTTAATTTGTTTTTGTGTGTTGTAGGTACCTTAAGGGTGGGGACCTTGATATTAAACTTGGGGAATCCTTTGATCTTGAGTTTGAGGTGCATCTTGGTGTTGTGGAACTCCTTGATATTGAGATTGAGGTACACCTTGATATTGTGATTGAGGTACATATTGGTATTGTTTCACTTGATGTTGTGGAAATATACTTTGTGTTGGATAGGACAACTGAGAGGGGGGTGAATCAGTTGTCACAGATTATAATCTTCAATTCAATTACTGAAACTAACACATAAATTGATTAAATGATTAACCATTAAATGCCAATGCACAAACACAATAGAACTATATTTATGTGGAAAACCCAATGAGGGAAAAACCACGGTGAGTATTAAATCACACTATAAAGAATATCAAAACTGATTACAAAAAGGCTCACTGCCTATAATAAGGACTCACTGTCCATAGGGATACAACCTGGAGGTCTCACTACCATAGAGATACAAAGAAGACAAAGAAGACTTGTTAAAGAGAGACAGAAATCCCAATGCAACAAAGGATTCCACCATAATCACTGATCAACTTGCATGAATGATAAAGTTCGCCTTTTGCTCACTACATATAGAAACTCAACATTAAGCTTTGAACTGATCAACCACACACATAACTCAAACAATTTCAGAATAACATCAAATTCATGTTTTCTCTTTCACTTATCTTCCTTATTTTCTTATGTACAATTTTCATTGCTAGCTCATTCTGTATTTATACTATCTCCAACCTTGAAAAGATACAAAATCAGCCATCCAACTTCAAATTCATATTAGGTCCGCACCAAACATCCTAGGGTGGAATTAGAATGAGGGCAACCCAAACACACACTTCACTGGGACCCATAATAGATCCAACATGCTTCATCAAGTTTGAAGATAGTGCTTAACACATGGTCGGCCAAACCAGTGTAAAACATATAGAATAATTAAGCTCGTCACTTTCACAAACCAAAAATATCTTCAATGCAATCATAACACCTTATCTCTAAACCTGTAAGTCAAAAGACTTCATCAAAAGGAAATCTAGACCAACAACATTTCTCCTAGATCTCAGCCAATACATAGAAAAACATAGTTCACAACTGGTGAACACAACTTGATATTCACAAAGAACCAATAGCCAAGAATTTGGATATAACAACCTTCAACAACCTTGACTAACATATCTAAATTGCACGAACACAAGGGAAAATACTAGAGCAACATTTGAATACTTGCAATCTTCCTTTAATACAATTTTCTCAATATCCTCAACATATACAACCAACAACAACTAGTAGATAACCAATTGACCAGTTGACATCAATGACAACACTTCCATTCCTCTTTCTATTCTTGCAAAAATCTCCCCCTTTGCCATTGATGGCAACACATGATGTGAAAAACCATCAAAGACACCATACCAGTTCTGGAAATACTTCTCAAGATTTTTCTTTTGCTTCTCTCCCTAAGAAAATCATCTTCCTCATTACCTACTTTATCTTTTCAACTTTCTTTCCTTTTCACATGATTTCTCTCCCCCTTTGACATCAATGGAAAAGGCACAAGATATGTTCATTGAAACTTCCTTTGACATGAAAACAACATACTCATAATGACAACACTTGAAACTACATGCTCCCCCTGAGAGGCAACCGCCAAAACATCAATCCAAAAAGATAGAACCATGAATCCACCAGAATGAATCACCTCCAAATGCATCTTAGTTTATGAAAGGAGGGGAAATAACCCCTAACTTCTCCTGGAGATACTCAAAATTATCTTTAGGAAGAGCCTTTGTAAATATATCCACAATTTGATCCTTTGTTGGAACATACTCAAGCTTGAATTCATTCTCCATGACCTTCTCTCTCAAGAAATGATACCTGATAGACATATGCTTCATTCTCGAGTGCATCAAAGGATTCTTTGAAATGTTAATTTCTCTTTTATTATCACAGAAGATAGAAATAAGATCATCATATAGCATTGCGATATCCTTAAATGTTTGTTTCATCCATAAAACTTGTGTACAACTAGGTGCAGTAACAATATACTCAGCTTCAATAGTAGACACATAGACTAAATCTTGCTTCTTACTTAGCCATTCCACCAACCTACATCTAAGAAAGAATGCACCATCACTTGTACTCTTTCTGTCATCTATACTTTCAACCCAATTTGCATCTGTATAGGCACTAAGTGTAAAGCCAATATCTTTAGGATACCATAATCCATAATATGGAGTGCCATTCAAATATCTAAATATTATTTTAACTACAGTAACATGTGTTTCCTTCAGATCTTCTTGAAATCTAGCTACAATATAAACTGCATGCATGATATTTGGTCTAGTAGCAGTCAAATACAGTAGTCCACCAATCATAGATCTATACTTGCTTTGATCAGCCTTAGGTGAATCATCATCTTTACCCAACTTGAAACCAATCACCATAGGAGTACTTATAGGTTTGGAACCGTCCATCCCAAACTTCTTTAACATCTCTCTCACATACTTAGATTGTGAAATGAAAATTCCTTTCTTCGTTTGATTAATCTGTGGTCCAAGAAAGAAATTCATCTCCGCAAACATCTTGCACATCTTTTCATTTCCTCCAAAGATAATGTCATCAACATATACAACTACAATCAAGATTTTGTCATTTTTAGTCTTGAAGTACAAATTACTGTCTATCGTACCTTTGTTAAATCCTTGCTAACTCAAATACTTATCTAACCTTGCATACCAGGCTCTAAGATCTTGCTTCAATCTGTATAAATATTTCTTCAATCTACACACCATATCTGGTTGATCTGTTAACTGAAATCCTTCTAGTTGTTCCATGTAGACCTCTTCTTCTAGCTCACCATTCAAAAATGTTGACTTGACATTCATCTAATAGACTTTGAAATATTTATAAACAACTAATTCCAAGAACATCCTTATAGCTTCCATTCTTGCTATCGGGGCAAAATTCTCCTAAAAATCTATGCCTTCTACTTGTGAGTAGCCTTTACACACAAGCCTTGCTTTATTTCTGACAACTTCCCCGTTCTCATTCAACTTATTTCTGAATACCCATTTCGATCCAATGATATTTTTGTCTACTGGTCTTGGGACCAATTCCCAAGTTTGAGTCTTCTCAATCTACAAAATTTCTTCTTTCATTACTTCCTTCCAATGTTCATCCTTACAGGCTTCACTTATTGATTTCGGCCCAATCTCAGAGAATAAGTACAAATTTACTTCAACAATAGCTTTGCTTCTGGTTAACACACCTTTTGTCTTGTCTCTAATAATCCAACTTTCTAAATGATTCCTCTGTACATATTTATGTGTCTTGGGGGACATCATCGGAGCATCTTCTTCTAGTTCATTTTGTTCTTGCACAGTCATGTTCATCAAACACATATCCATCAATATCAATAGAATTCTTCACTATTTCATCAACCTTCACATTCGAGCTTTCTACAATCTTCCTCATTCTTTTATTGAAACATCTATATGCCTTGCTTTTGGTAGAATATCCAAGAAATATTCCTTCATCACTTCTTGCATCAAAATTTCCCAAAGTTTCCTCATCTCTTTTGATATAGCATTTGCTTCTAAATACCTTGAAATATTTAACTGTAGGAATCATGACCTAAACATCACTAATCCTTTCCAAGTTATCAAAATTCATGTGACACATTCTCCTATGCCATAACCAACTGTCATTTATCTGAATCATAAAGCATTGTCCATTAGCACCCTTAAGTTGATAAATATTCCCTTCAGATTTATTTCCTGTAGCAATCAATTTTTTGGATCCTTTTCGAATCTCACATTTCTCATCCTTAAACACAAGATCATATCATTTTCTACACATTTGGCCAATGCTCAACAAATTATGCCTTAAACCCTTAACATAGTAAACATCGTCAGTATGATTCTTGCCATCAAAACTTACTGAACCTATCCCACAAATTTTAGCACCACTATCATCTCCAAACATAACCAAACCTCCATCATATTTCTTAAGTTTCACAAACTTACTCTCATCACCAGTCATGTGATGTGAGCAACCACTATCAACTACCCAAAATTTCTTTCCCTATTTAGCATGGAGGGTAGAGATAACCATACCTTCATTTTTCTCCTTCTCCTTCTCCGAAGGACTTTCCATAATTTGTTTCTTTGAATTAGTAGAAGTAGGTTCATCCTTAATCGCCAAGAACAAGCATTCATTGTCATTTGGATCTTCATATTCTGAATCTTCAACTGAAATACTAGCATTCTCATTAACATAGTAAGCTTTGTTAATCTTCTTTCCTTTCTTTTCTTTCTCATATCTTTGCTTATTCCTTTTTGCTCTCTCTGAACACTTTGCAACATAGTGACCAATTTGTCCACAACTAAAGAAATTAAAGGGAAATTTACCTTCATACTTATCGAATCCTTTTATCATTCTTCTTATAAAGTTAGCTTCAATTTCATCAAATTTTTCGTAATTCAAATCATCAGTTTTTGTAGCTTTAAAAGTAGTCTTTGTTATGCGTCCAATTCTTAGATTAAGCTTCCTCATCTCATAAGATGTCAAAAATCCTAGTAGGAGATCCTTAGTACAAGTCTTATAATCTATAGTTTGCTCAATGACACTCACCTTTTCACCATAAGCATTAGGAAGAGTTCTGAGAATCTTCTTTACAATCTTGGTTTCATCTATAGTAGTGCCAAGAGATCGCATTCTAGCCACTACCTCATCCAATATTTGTACATAAGCTTTAACATTTTCATATTCAAACATATGTATAAGATCAAATTGTGTTTCCAAATTTTGTAATTTTTCCTCTTTTACTCTTTCATCACCATCGTGTGTATTTTCTAAAGCATTCCAGACTTCCTTAGCTGTCTTCAAGTTCTGAACCTTAATCAACTTGGAATGTACCAAACTATTCTTCAAGATGAACTTTTCCTTATTATTCGCTTCATGTGCACTCAGACCATTACCAAGAGGAGTGTAGGGATTCTTATAAGCTTTCTCCACATCATATCCACAATACTCTAGATATTCTTCCATCAATACTTTCTAGATACCATAATTAGTTCCATCAAACCTCAGATAATCAAAGACCATTTTGCTAGCCATCCAGAACCTTCCTCAAGTGGTTAAGCTCTTCATCAAGGAACCAAGCTCTGATACCAATTTTTGGATAAGACAACTGAGAGGGGGGGTGAATCAGTTGTAACAGATTATAACCTTCAATTTAAATTCTAGACCTAACACATAAACTAATTAAATGATTAATCATCAAATGCCAATGCACAAACACAATAACACTAGATTTACGTGGAAAACCCAATGAGGGAAAAACCATAGTGAGGATTAACTCACACTATAAAGAATATCAAAACCGATTACAAAAAGGTTCACTACCTAAAATAAGGCTCACTTCCTGAGATAAGGCTCACTTCCTACAATAAGGACTCACTGTCCATAGGGCTACAACCTGGGGGGTTCACTGCCACAGAGATACAGAGAAACAAAGAAGACTTGTTACAAAGAGACAACAATCCCAATGCAAAAAAGGATTCCACCACAATCACTGATCAACTTTCATGAATGATAGAGTTCGCCTTTTGCTCACTACATCTGGAAACTCAAAATTAAGCTTCACATTGATCAACCACACACATAACTCACACTTTCAGAATAACATCAAATTTGCATCTACTCTTTCACTTATCTTCTTTTCTTATGTACAATTTTCATTGCTAGCTCATTTTGTATTTATACTATCTCCAACCTTGAAAAGATACAAAGTCGGCCATCCAACTTCAAATTCATATTAGGTCAGTGCCAAACATCCTAGGGTGGAATTAGAATGAGGGTGAACCAAACACATGCTTCACCAGGACCCATAATAGATCCAACATGCTTCATCAACTTCAAAGATAATGCTTAACACACAGGCAGACAAACTAGTGTAAAACACATAGAATAATTAAGCTCGTCACTTCCAAAAACCAAAAACATCTTCAATGCAATCAAAACATCTTATCTCTAAACCGGCAAGTCAAAATACTTCATGAAATGGAAATTCAAACCAGAAAAATTTCTCCTGGATCTCAGCCAGTACACGAAAAAACATAGTTAACAGCTGGTGAACTCAACTCAATTTTCACAAAGAACCAATAGCCAAGAATCTGGATATAACAACCTTCAACAACCTTGACTAACATATATGAACCGCACAAACACATGGGAAAATATTGGAGCAACATTCGAATACCTGAAATCTTCCTTTAATACAATTTTCTCAATATCCTCAACATATACAACCAACGACAACTATTAGATAACTACTTGACTAGTTGACATCAATGAGAACACTTCCATTCCTCTTTCCATTCTTGCAACACTTTTTTATTGATATGAATCAATGTTTTGATGTTGTTTGAAATGTTGTTGATGTGGATGTTGAGATGTTTGAGGATATGTGTTTGTTTGTTGTTGGGGATTTTGAATAAAGGAAGATCCATATTGATTTTGCATAACATTAAGATCTTGATTTTGTTGTTGTAACCCTTGTTGATATTGTGCATTGTATGAAGGATCATAGGATGAGGGGTGTTGGTATGAGGTGTCTTGATGTTGAATATGTTGTTGATGATATGAATCTGTGTTTTAAGGATTGTCAAGATGTTGTTGATATTGTGACTCACTCTTTTGATGGTATCCAAAGCATTGTTGATAAATTTTTCCAATTCTGTTTTCAATTGCATTTAGGGAAAGTTCATGTTGTATATTTTGATGGTCATTTTGAAACCCTTGATGCTATTGTGACCCTTGATAAGAGTGATTCAGGTAATAGATCAATGTTGACATGTTTTGGGTATGCTATGGTTGCGTGTTTCCACTATTTGGGTGTTTCTTTTATCTCTAATATAAAGCTCCTCAAACTACTAATGACATCTCAGGTTTGTTCTCTTTTGATCAGTTCAAAGTGTGGTTGTATGACGGCTGGTGTAAGGTTTGTTTGTTAAACCAGAGCAGTCAGATGCTAAATGGTCATAAGGTGAATTGTATTTTGAGATGGTTTCTATGAAGCTCAAGACCCTAAGGTTCGAGTGCTATTTTGGAATGGTACTACTTTCAGAAATCAAAATGTTGAAGGACTAGGGTCGATATTTCACTTCCTTGTCTAGAGGATATGTTGTGGAAAAGCTTACTTGAACTAGTCATTTGGTTCAAGCAACTGTTGATATCTTAGATGTTTGAGTGAAGGAATGATCCCAATTGGGTTGTTTTGATTTTTTATTTCTAACAAGTATGATGGAAATAATGGATGATGGACTATATGACCTATCTTGGTTTCCAATTACTTCATTTCTACAAGGATCCTCTAACTAGATTTAGTTCATTTTTTTGATTTTTAGTAGGACAGATCAAGAGCAATAGTTTTGAGGTAAAAGCAACAAAATTGGAGCAAAAACGCCCAGTTTTATCAAAGGCGGCCAAAGTTGTGTCAAGTGCATTGGTTTTGTAGAGAAAGTGTGTTGAGTTTTTGCAAGTACAACCTCTATAGGTTTTTTCTCTAGTGTGATGGTCTAATATGTCAAAAGTGATTTATTTTTGGAAAATGTAGCCAAATTTGTGGCAAGTGCACTAGATTATATTTGGAAAATGCAATATAAAAATATCAAGTGCGTTGGTTTTGAATCAAGTACATAGATTCTTTCAAATACAACTAATTTTCATTAGTGAATTTTCTGGGAAAAAGAGAAAAAGTGGGATTTTTTTGGAAAGTGCGAGAAAATATTGGTTAGATGCGCTAGAATCAGTACCAAGTGCAACCTCTGTGTAAATTGGTTCTTTAGTTTCAATATCTTGGTAGCAATGTTGATGTTTTTCTTGCATTTTTTGGATGTTTTGATCTACTTCCAGATGTGGCAATTGATACAACAACTTTTGACTGACTCAAAAATCATGTACTTTTGTGATCTATATGTCTATGGCTTTAAGCTATGAAATCACGATACCCAAGCCATAGTTTCCAAAGTTTACTTTGAGCCAATGCAACTTGAAGCAAAAGCCTAAATATTCGGAAACCTTTAAGGAAATCCTTAAGGAGTGAAAATATAGGGCTTCTTTCACAAGCACACACTAAATCAAAGGGTTTGTGATTCAACCATCATGTTCAGTGTTTGTTTGGATGTGTTTTTCTTAGATCAAGCATAGTGTTCGATGTCAAGATTGTTTTGAATGTATTTGGTAAGTTTAACAGAAACAAGAAATTACAACCCTAGTGGATAGAAACCATTATTTTAGGTAGGCTTGCCTCATGCTTTGAAGAGATGATTTTACATGCGCAGGCTTGTAGTCATACTTGGAAAGTAACTTCTCAGAAGTAAATTCTGATGCACCACTTTCAAAGAATTTTTTTGGATAAAGGGGTAGCTTCTAAAAAAAATTGGCTCTTAGTAATGTCCTAGGGATATTATTTTTGGGCCCCTATACATGTGACATTTTTCTCAATTAAGAGACCTCCCATCCCTTGCAGGTTTTTATGCATCATGAAGATACTGAGGGAGAATACATTGGTATAGGCCAACAACACCTAGTGGGATGATGAACTTTCCTCACACCCACAACTTATTTATATAGTGGTCAAGAATGAAAGTACCACGTGGGTCACCTATGAGTTCTCTGGCATGGGATGCATCTCAATAGGCAGGCCCTCTAAAAGGTATGCTTTGAAAATAAAGGTGTGAATCTCAAGATGTTTTCACTCACCCAAGATCACCAAAAGGTGTGAGGGGAGAAGACAACCATCTAGCTTGCCAAACACTAAATGCATAGTAGAAAATTCATAACAGTTTGATTCTTTTTAAGCACCTCAAATGGTGTTATCCCCAAAAATATGTGAATAAAGCATAACAACTTGTTCTTTTTAATTGTACCAATACAAAGTATTTTGGATATCGATCACTTAAGATATTAATGGTGCAAGACAGAAAGAATAATTTGTTCATTTTTAAGTCCAAATCTGAGTGTTTCTAAGAAATCAATCTTGGTATTACTTGGTCAACAAAAGCAAATACAAGCATGCATCAACAAAAAGAAATAATTTTTTGTTGTTCTTTTTATGCACCAAAATAAAGATTCCTAATTATGAAAACTTGGAAAGAGTTCATTTTTAGAGCATCCAAATTGTTCTTTTTATGCACCAAATGACAATTCTTAATTTATAAAAACTTTGAAATGGTTCATTTTTAAGAACACCAAAGTGAAATGTTCATTTGTGTTGTTTTTTTAAAGAACCAAATAAAGGTTCCTAACTTAAGAAAGCATGGAAATGATTCAATTTTTAAGAGCACCAAAAGAAAAATGTGTTTTTTGTTGGTTCTTTTTAAGCACTAAATGAAATTTCGTATTTTAAGAAAGCTAGAAACAGTTCATTTTAAGAGCACCTTAAAAACAAAGTGTGTTTGATATTTTTAATCCACCAAAACAAATATTCCTAAGTTAAAAAATGTTTGTAAATATAGAGTGCTTTGACCATTCATCTTCCCTATAGAAAACATGTTAGTGTTTCTCAAACCATGTATACAAACACGTTAGTACCTATCACACATTAAAAAATAGGCACCTGTTAGCAAAAAAATTAGTTACAAATTTGCAGATCTCGAACACAGGTCTTTCAAAGCAAATGCTCAGAAATCGGAGTCAAGTTCACCCACTATTAGAGAGAAAATGCATAGGGTTAGAGCAAGTGCACTCCTATCAATAGCCAAATTCTCAAAAAAATGTCAAGTGTGTGGTTCTTGGTGTCAGATGTGCAATTTTCTTGATAGGATATTGTGAAATTTTTTGGGATAGTTCGTGAAAAATTCTCCAAAAGTGATTTTGAAACCTGCAACTTCAAAAATGGCTCATATAAACGTTAGTGTAGGGGATCATGGACCCAACGAGCATGCTAGAATGTGTGAGGGGGAAAATCATAGATGCAAATAGGATAAACATACTTGAAATCAGAATCTAATCTAAGATCTAATCCTACACTTACAAAATGAAACTAAGCTATTGAAAACATATTAGGAGATCCTATGATTACCAAATTGAATTCAAAACAAAAGAAAAGTGTTACCATCCTGTATCGGAGTGTGTTCACATGATGTTGGATTGCTCGTATCACCGTGAAGCCTCCATAGTTCATGTGCAAAAGCTTGATGCTTGAATGGTTGGTTGATTGAAGAAATGTTGAAGCTCTAATGGTAGTTGTGAATGTTGGCAGTACTTCATTGTGAAAATGATGTTGACTCTTTGATCCTTTTTTGTGAGGAAAGAGGTTTTTAATATAGAAAAATTGATTCAAAATGGACAATCAAGATTCAACAATGTTGCCTCAAGATCAACGGTTGAAAGGTGTTGAGAGGATTTATACATGAATAGATTGTGCAAAGTAGATTGGATAATTTGTGTGATTGAGGAATAGATTAGCTAGTCAGGATTTAGATTGATCAGTTAGGATTTAGATGGCTCAGTCAAGAAATAGATTGATCAATCAAAAATTTAGATGGCTCAGTCAACAATCTTAATTTGCTCAATCAGAAGGTGGGTGAGGAAAATTGATTAATTGATTTAATTAATTAATTCCTTTTTGGAGTTGAACATGCAAATCAAGTTTGAATTTTGTAAATAGAGTTACATTAGTTTGATTTGATTTTTGATAATGTTTTGAATAGTTTGATTTAATTATTCAAATTTGGAGGGAAAAAGTGAGTTAATTAAATTATTATGATTTAATAATTTAATTGATTTAGGGGAATAATGTGATTTAGTGATGTAATTAAATAATCGATGTTATTTAACTAATCAGGATGAAATAAAGTGAGATTAGGAATTTATTAAATAAATGTAATTTATTTAATTGGTTGAAATTGATGAAATGTGAATTAATTGAATAATGTCATTTTATTCAATTAATAGTAGAAATAGGGTTTTACGACTTTATTAAGTAAATTAAATTTATTTAATTAGTTAAAAATGATGGAAAAGTGAATTAATTAAAGAATGTCGTATTATTTAATTAATAGGGAAAATTAGGGTTTTGATGTGAAATGATGTGAAATGCAATGATATTTGATGATAATGATGTCGATGATGTGAGAATGTTGTTTAGAGTGTGTGATAAGTGTAGGTCAATTTTACATGTCTACAGTGTTATATAGAGGTCGAAGCATCAATTTGCAACCAAAAGCATCATTATAATTTTGCAAATGTGTCACTATATCCTAAATATAGAAAAAATAAACATGTCATAATATAAGTATCAGATTAAACACAAAGCATCAGTGTAAGTTAGCATATGCATCAAAGCATGTCAGAAGCATCGATTTGACTCAGAAGCGTCATTGTAACCTGTAAGTCATCAAAACTCAATAATAAAATATCAAATTAGGGACATGGGCCCCACCTAGCATGCCCTAATATGTAATAGATTTAGTGAAAAATCAATTAGGAACATAATTGAAGCAATTAGGGTTAGAAATCTCAAATATCCACAAATAAAAGTTTGTTTAAACCCACTAACGAATTAAATTAAATGTACTTACTCTAGAAAATGGTCATCAAAATCATAACTAAAAATCAAGATCAAAATAAAGCAAACCTAATCCATTATGAATTTTGGTGAATTTGATGTTGGATTGCTCAAACTTGAGAACCCTCTTGTTGTAAAAGCTTGAATTGACCTAAAAGATGCTCAAAATTTCTCAATTTGCTTAGATGAATGCTCATAAAATGCTCTTAGATCTGTCTTAAGTCATTTTAAATGGAGGGAAATAACTTATTTTATAGATTTTCAAAAATCAGATCAATGGTGGAGATCAATTATTGAGATCAATGGAGATCAAATCTAGAAGATCAAGGGTTGAGATTAATTGAGAGCTTTAGTCAACTCAAAATATCTCCTTAATTTTAGGGAATTGTTTGAGATATTTTTGAAAAGAGAATATTCCTTGGAATATTCCTTTGAGAGGGAAAATTAGATAAGTAAATAATTTAAAATTATTTAATTATGTGAGAAAGAGAATATTTTTTTTTGAAAGAAGAATATTCCATGTGCAAGTGGAGGGAAAAAAATTAGTGAATTAAATAATTAAATAATTATTTAATTATGTGGGATATAAGAAAATTATATTTTTTATAATTAAATAATTAAGAAAATTATTTAATTAGGTGGGATAGAGGAAAATTAGTACAAAATGATGAATTAATTAAATAATTGAAAGAATATTTAATTAATAGAGAAAAATGGTGATTTAGAGATAAATGATGTAAAATGGTGAAAATGATGATGAGAAAGTGATGAAAATGATGGAAAATATAGGATTAGTGATGAAAATGAGAAATTAGTGATGAAAATGTGGAAAATGATGAGATGAGTGATGTGTTATATGTTTAGGAATTTTTAGATGTCTACAGTCTCCAATGGCACAAGGGATCACCTTCCTCCTTCCCTTATGGGCTTTTACACCTCAAAAATAATTATTTCTCACCCTAAGACAATATATGTTCGGTAACTTCGTATATGATGTTGTACACTGCACCCCACTAGCAGTAACAATCAAAAGATTTAAGGCTTCTAAAAATAGTGGTTGATAGTGGTTATGAGACTAGTGAGCCCATTCAAGGATTTCCAAGATTAGAGGAGCCTCCTCTACTCTATTCACCTATACACATCTCGATGAACTCAGAATCTTGAGGCTTAGATTTAACAACGTTGGCCACACCTTGGGGTACAACTTTCATTCTCCCCCATTTATATACCCTGTCGATAAACATGGTTGAGGTTGTCCTTGGGGTGATGAAATCCCCAAGTAGGCCTCCTACTGAAATTAAAATGGAAAATGATATTATTTCTGATCCCCAAGATCACACTAGATGCAAGGGGAGAGCATACATAGATTATTACTTCCTTGGGTAAATGAACAAAATGTAAATTCTAAGGTATTTATGATCCCCAAGTTTGCACTAGGCATGAGGGGAGAGCATACATACCCAAGAATTCCGCAGACATGACAATCAATTCATTTACCTTAAGAATTGAAGTGTTATTTACTCTAGAAAAATCAAGACATTAGACCCTACAACAGATACATCAGTAGTTTCAATACTTAGTCTTCTATCCATGAAAGCCATAATGATGCGAGCAAATATTAGTAACCCAAAAACATGCATAGAATAATTGTGCCAAAGTAAACTAAAATGATCAAAACAATAAGTTATACCTGTTCAACTTACTAAAAAGTTACACCAAAATTTATTACAGATGTGCCAATATCTCTTGCAAATGTGCCACTTTATGATGAATGCACCAATCTACATAGAAACATAAAAAATGCAAAATATAAAGGTATAACCCTCATTTGAAAGATTAAATTGTTACTTCAAGGATAAATATCTACAAAAGACACGGCCATAAACCAATAGAAAACACAAAATGACATAGAATAACAAATTAATGATAAAGAAAATGAAGGATCAATCTCTGAAGTCCCAATGATCTCTCTACCAAACAAATGTGTCATTCTAAAAGATAAATTTGCCAATTCCAAGCAAAAATGCATTGAACCTTTATGTAATTGCACCAAACTACCTTGCAAATGTGCCAATTTGGAATAAATATGCCAAAATTCTCTACAAATGTGTCAAAATTCTTTACAAATGCACCAAATAGAAGAAAAATGTGCCAAATTGGTTGCAGATGCATCAAATCAACCTGTAACTTCTCAAAACTTGAAAAACTCACAAAAAATGTTAACTTTAGGGACTCAAGTTGTCCCATCTGGCATGCTAAAATGTATGACCTATAAAATGACTATGAAATCGAATGTAATGCTATTTAAATTAGTTGTTGATGCTGATCGCCTGGGAGTTACTCATGAGGAGAGGATTTCCTCTTTGGAAATGATGGTTAATAAGTTTTTAGAGGAAAGATTTGTTAGTATTAAGGATAGAATTGGTAATTTGTCAGAGGATTTGAAAACTATGGTGAACATAAGTAACAATTCATTGAAGTTAACTATTAAGGGTCTTGTGGTTTTAAACAAGAAAGCATTGAATTGGACTATTAAACCCCTAGAGCTGGGGGAAATTGAGAAAGCGGTTGAAGATGTGAACTACTCGAACTTGGTGGATAAAAATGTGGATTCTGCTCCAACTATGGAAAAGGATGTGGAGGCCGGAACTTGTTTGAGGAAAAGGAGTAAGATGAAGAAGCATGCAACTGTATCATTTGATGAGCTCAAAGAGGTTATGGAGATGCATGAGAGGGTCATAGAGGAAAATATGGCCTCGGGCAATGTCCCAGAAAAGATGTTGTAGTTGTCGCTAACTTTTTTGCTTGATTAGTCAGGGTGTTGATGTTTTTTGCTGTTGGTTTGCTGACAGGTTTCTTTGGTTTTTTCTGTTGTCAACATTTTGGTTTTTTGGGCTACGGGTTTTAATTGCTTAGTCTTTCTTGCAACTTGTCATCATTGTAAAGGGTTTCAGGGCTCCTTCAAAACTTGTTTTTCCTTATCAAAAACACAATTCACAATCAATTCACAAATCACATCAATAGAAAACTAAGACAAAATTGCAATAATAATAAAATGTAGCAAACCTACACACACACAACTACCTTAGCTTAGCTCTCCTCTTTGCACCTTGGAGAAAAGTGTAGTAGTAATTTCTCTTAGATTTTGTAGCACAAAGCACTGATAATATGTGTATAGTTTCTTCATAATGATGAGAGAGATAATTTATGAATGATAGGTTTTTTTATAGATTTTTTGATATTGATCAATGATTGAGATCTGATGAGAGACTAAGTAGATCAATTACTCATAATTTATGAGAGGAAATGATGAGGATTTAACTAATCTATTGATTGTAGCTAACTAATCATATGAGATAGTTAAGATAATTGATTGAAGAGATAAGTGTGACTAACGATTAGTGAACAAAATTGATTGATTAGTGAACTCGAAGTGAGTGGGAGTTGACTAGATTGATTAAGGAGTGGACTAAAAGTAAGTCTTAGTTAGTTGGTGAGATAGAAATGAATGAGTAATTAATAATTAAATGAATTAATTATTAATTACATATGTGAGGTGGAAATGAATGAATAAATAAATAATTTTATTTATTTAAGAAGAAAATAATGTTGAGACATAATTGGATAAATTAAATAACTAAAAACAATTATTTAATTTAAGAAGTGGGAAATGAGAAATTAATTAATTAAATAATAATAAATTATTTAATTAATCCTACAAAAGAGGAATAATTAGTAAATCAATTAAATAATGTTAATGATTTAATCAATATATAGGAAAAGTGATGAAATAGATAATTAATTATATAATGAAATTATTTAATTACATGTAAAAGATGGATTGATGACACAATTCTCAAACTATTTTAGTATAAATAGGAATATCCTTAATTTCTTGAAAAAGAGGATTTTTGACACATACATTTCTCAATTTATTAACAAGATCAAATTCAGAATGAGGTACTTCCTTTTGAGTAGGTTGGGAACAAAATTTCTCTAGATATGGAGGTGGTGTTGGTTGTGCTATTGTTTTATCAAGACTAGGTTGAGTTTCTTCAAGTTCCTCTTATGATTCTTCATGTTCAGTAATTACAAGATGTGTGGGTCCTTAAAGAGCTTTTTCTAACCTAAGTTTTATCCCATTAACATCTAATGTATTGATAGGATAAGTTGTATATCTAATCATCTCATTATTATAGACAAGTTGGATCACCTTATTATTATTTGGATTTGGTGTGGGTTATGTAGGCATTGGTATGCCCCTTGGTAGTTGACATGAATTTGGTGATTTATTATTGGATGTTGATGGTATGGGTGGTAAAAAATGTTGTTTTGGTTGTCAATAAGGACTAATAGTAGGTGGTATAGGATATGATGGATATTATAGAAAATATGGTGGTGTTTCTTTCCATGATTGTTGCCATGGTTGTGGGGCATGTTGATGTTGTGAGTATTGATTTAACCAATGAGGATGGGATGGGGGTTGTTTCCAACCTCCATACCATTTGGGTAGAATGAGATATGGAAAAGAAGTAGGTTGTCTACTAGGTCCCATATAATTATAGGGTGCATTCAAATCATTGATCATACTTGGTGGTATAGTTTGTTGTTGTCATGGTCTTCTGTAAGCCATATAATAAATAGGCCCATCATTATATTTTGTTTGTCATATTTTGATGTAATAGTTGTAAGGGGGTACTTCTACTAACATCTTATAGAGATGAAATATTACTTCTATTAGAAGGACCTTCTTTGCCGGTATGTTTCTTATAAAAAGTAGAACAAGTTCTTTTTCAACCTCTTCTTGCTTCTTATGTGTATACAAAGAATCTATTTGTTTTCTCATAGGACTCAAAAGATCAATTTTTAAATCATCAAGTAATGTACCTAACTCCGACTTGGTAATACCTAATGTGCCACCTTGAGGGACTTATTTATTGGAATAATTTCTTATGGATGTATGTAATCTTGAATAGTTACTGCAAATTTCAAATATTTCATCAAATGTAAGTTTAGAAACATCTCCACCACCTATAATATTCAAAGAATCAATACATTCATCATTAATTCCTCTTAGAAAAAGTATTTTAATAGCTTCATTAGATAGCCATGTTTTTCATGTTCTCTAAAAATTGAATAAGAATTATTCAAGAAAATCATGTAGTGTTTCTTCTTCTTGTTATGACATCTAAAAATTATCATCTCAAACTTCTTTTGTTTTATAACAATCCTAATATTTTGTCAAGAATTGTTCTTTCATATTATCCTAGGTGTGAATAAAGTGTCATCCAAGACCCATGAACCATCGTAATACAACATCCTTTAATGTAGCTATGCATACTTTAAGTTTTTGATCATCATTTTGGTAATCACAACTGTGACACAACACATCAAAGTCAAATAAGAACATGTCTAGATCTTCAACAGGAAGACCTCAAAAAATTGGTAAGGCAAAATGAGGTATATTTTTCATAGGCTCTTCCTCCTCTGGATCAATAATGGGAAATTAAAATGTCATGGGATCATTATTGGCCAAGGCTTGATCAACTTCATAATTGTTTCCTTGTGCATCAACCTTCTTTTATAATTTCCATAGTGTCCAATGAATAGTAAAAGTTGAGGGATAAGGTTTATATCATCTCTTAACTTCTTGCCTATCACCACACCTTGAAGCATATGGTGCTCTAAATTATTCTACAAGATTTGTTATGCCAAGAAATTTCTTTGATGATTCAAGTTTATCTAAATCTCCTAATGGAATATTTGGTGGTTACTCAAGATTTGATTCGGTTTGTTCACTTGCAGATTCTATAGTGGTTGACACATTCACACATTTTCCTATATCAAGTTCAACTAACTTCTTTTTGGCTTGTTTGTTCACGAGTTATGGTGTAATCTCCCATGTGGGTTTCTCTTGGTTTAATGAGCTATTCACAATAGTTTATTTGAAAAATCTACCTTTTTTCTCTAATTCATTTGTGCATATATATAATTTAAAACAACATAAATCAAAGGTAATTTACCTAAAAAGGTCAAAAATTTCATAGACTTTCTCTTTTATGCATTAGTCCTAATTCAATTTATTAGGCTATTAGGCCTTTAGTGTCTTTCCCTAGCAACAACACCAAAATGTTGGGAATAAAATGTTTAAGCAATGGTTGGTATTTTAGCTTGTAATTTAGTTTAACCCTATGTCAATCTGGGGCATAAACTTATGAAAGGCATAGTGGTCTACTCAAGGGCTAGAGGTAGCAAAATAAGTATAATAAAATGCAGTTTATCCTATCAAATTATAGACACTTAAAAATGACTAACACATTTCTTCTAATTCATCATCACTTCTCATCATCATTTCTTATCAATCTATCGATCACTATTAATTAAATAATTTTAATTATTTAATTAAACTAAAACATTATCCTCATTAATTAATTATTTAATCATTTCATCATGTCCCATCATTAACATTAATTAAATAAAATTTAAATATTTAATTAATTTATCATTTCCTCTTATCCACATTAATTAAATAATTTTTTAATTTCTTCCATCCACTTTAATTAACTAATTTTTAATTATTTAATCATTTAATCATTTCCCATCATTAACATTAATTAAATAATTTAAAATATTTAATTAATTTATCATTCCCTCTTATCCACTTTAATTAAATAATTTTTAATTTCTTCCATCCACTTTGATTAACTAATTTTTAATTATTTAAATAATTTCTTAATTTCTTCTATTCACATTAATTTATACTTTTTTATTATTTAATCATGCATTCTTCTCATCCACCATAATTAAATGATTTTAATTAGCTAACATTTCTTCTAAAAATAAATAAATAAATTTATTTTATTTTTTTATATTTAAATTCTTCTAAAAATAAATAAAATGAATATTTTATTTATTTTTTAATTATATCTCACCTCATGCACATGAATTAAATAAATTTATTATTTAATTTTACTTATATTCTTCCATTTCCTGAATTTAGTGAACTAACTAAAAAACATCAGTTCACTCTCACTTGCTCTCACTTCACTTGTCCATGTAGCCAATTATTTGATCCATGCAACCACTTAACTCATCATTCAAACCCTTCATATTGACACATGTCACATTTATCATGAGCTATCAACTAATCTCATCCATTGATATTTCCAAGCATCCTCCATTGTTGATCAAATATCATGTGAAAGCTATAAGTACACCATAATTTAGCCATCCAATCTCTCCATGAATTTTGAGAAATCAAGATAAATTTGCATCCATTTTGTGAATCAAGGTTATGCTAAAGTTAAGATCAACCCACATAACATTATTTACAACATTATCAAGTACAATAGAATAAGGTTAGGCACATTTGTGGAGGTAATTTGATTTACTTTATGTTTTGTGCACACACTCTCACTGATATAGTCACTTATTATTGAATTGTATTTTTATTAATATTCTTATATTCATATTCGATAATTTGATAGGCTTACACAAATAAATGATCAAAACTAGAATTATATCCAAAGTTTTGTCATAAAATTGCTACAAGAAGACGAAAACAATCTGTTATAGGAACATTGCTACAAAACAAGAAACACTTTACAATAGAAAATAAATTTATAACTCACTCAAACCAAATAAATATAGATGTAGATATAAAATATCCCAAGTAAAGTGTAAATAATTATATTCTTATGCACATAAATAGTTTGGAAATCCATAATCAACATCTTTGTTTTCTATAGATTATAATTAAAATATAACAGTTTAAAATATGACATATAAGGATCATGATATTTTTATAAATATTATTTCAATCACAATGAAAAAAAAAACTTTAGACACAATTAAACATAAAATAATCTCTAGGGTTCCCTTGAGTGGGCCCTCTTTATGATATGTCAGATAGGAGAATGAATTACCACAACTATTTTAGATCATAACGAAAATTCTATTTCTTTGTATTACTATATGTATATTAGACATTGCATTCATCTTTGCTATGATTTATATATCCTTGATTCATAACAACTAATATATAAAAAGTGATAAAATATTATGTTGGCTTTCAACCCAAAACCATGATATTGATTTAGGTCCTATGGCCATAATATTTTTTTAACAAAACAATAATTATTTTGGCTTATAATCATAAAGATACAAAATATGTTGTTTGACAAACATAAAGTTAAAAAAAAGAAATTTCCAAATTCTCCAAGTTAGCAATCTCTCATTGAAGCCCATATAACATATCCTGCTGCTAGAGATCTACTTAATCTATTTTAGTCATTCAACTAAATAGATTAGTATTCCTACATATTGGTACCTAAAGCATATTTTATTCCTCTAAAAATATTTTAAATGACTTAATTTTATATAAACTATTAATGATAGAAACAAGGGACTAGGGTAAGGATTAAATGGATAAACATAAGCATACAAGGATTCAAATGTATTAGATCTTAGGCAAGTTGTTAGCCCGTCAAGAATCCTAAAGTGTCGGTCGATATTGCTTATTTTGAAGACACAATCATGTTGCGACTCAAATTTTTAATATAAGAGATAACACTTCCTATATTTCTTCTAATATTTATGCCTTTAATATTAAAGAACTAGGAAGATTTTATGGAACAACCTTATAGTATTTAAATTTATCCACCCTAATATTAAGTGGATATTGATGGGCGATTTCAACACTCCTTTGGAGGAAAATTGATGCAGGGGCATTAGGAGCCCCATCACAAAATGATGTCATAGTTTAAGTTTTGTCTTGTTTTGTAATGTTTAAGGCGAATAAGGTGATTTTGGCACATTAGGGGTTATATGGGACTATTTGTGAAGTTTTGGAGTCATAATGCAAAAGTTGTCAAAATTGTAAAAGTTGCAAAGTTGTCAAAATGCAACAAATCTTGTAAAAGTGTCATTAGTCTTAACAAAAGAAGTTATGGTGGGTTGGGAAGTTGAAATGTGATTTTAATACCATAAATACACCTTGTAAAAATGAACCAAGGGGTTGGAGAGCAGTTTGGAGGAATAAGACACCAATTAGACACATTTTTATGCATTTTTTTGTATAATCCGACTACAATATTGCTGCTCCATTGCATGGTCCAGACTGGTACAGATTTGTAAAATCCTAAGATTGGTTTTTTTTTTATATAGGGATGAAATAAATTTCATTTTCATTTGGTTTGGTTCCTTTTCATTGAGTATTTTGGAAGTTATTGCAAATTTACTAAAACTCGATTGAATTTGTCCTAGGGTTACCAGTTTTGGGAAAAATAACATAACTCTTATTTCCACTATTGGATTTTGAGGAAATTTCTATAATAAGGTCCTATTTAGTATCACTAGAGTGATTGGATTAATTATTTGATTTGTGAAAGTTATAGATGATTGGTCCTTTCATTTTTGCACATCAAACTGTGTTTCTTGCATAAAAGTCTTGTTCTATCATGTGGTACAGATTTGTATCTTCTTGTATGATCTGGAAACTACTTGGAAAATTTGTAGGTATCTCCTACCTTTACAATGTTTTTGGTTTGATCATAATCCATCAATATTTGTGTGAGATATCAACGTTTTTGTGAAGACAACCACAAACCCCACGTAGGGTTCTAAAACACACAAAAAATGCATTTTCTTGAGTTTCTACCCTGAGGAAGCAATGTAACTTTGTAATTAATTCTGATTTGAAAGGTTTTGTATTTGGGGTCTACACATGTGAGGGAGTATTGGATGATAGTTTGATGTCTTTGAGCCTTGTTTGCAATGAGAACCCTAGTGGCTTAGAGGGTTTGGTGAAAAGGGTATTGAAGAGAGTTGCTTAAGAGGAAGGAAATAGGTTGTGGTGACCATATGTTGTGTGTTGAAGGTGTTATAACATGAGTTGAGAACCCTTGAAGTCTAGAACCTAGTTGTAGCATGCATATTTTCCTAATTAGGCCTAGTAAAAAAGGAGGATGGTCAATTTTTGACCCCTTCCGTACAAAGGAACCCCGCCTAAATTTTGGATATGTTTGTAAACGACCAAATGGGTTTATGAAACAAGTCTTCTTTATAGTATATCAATTATAGTTGAAGAGTTAGGTCCAAAAATTACCTTTTGAAAGGTTACTAGCAATAATGAGGGTTTGTGAAGGAAAACCCATCAATTGAAGGCTAAGGGTTTGAAAAAGTGGTTCTAGGTGCACCCTTGGTTCCAGGAGCACCCTTGGGTTTATGCAATGATTTTTTTGGTTTTTGTTCAAGTGAGTGGTTGATTGAGTGTTAAGAGATTTCTTACCCCTACTTTGCATCAAAAATGAGAAGCTAGGAGGCTAAATATTTCTTTGGATAGTAGGGGAGACTTAAAGGACTTCATTGGCGATCAAGCATTATTGGATCCAAATCTACAAGGAGAAAAATTTACCTAGACAAATAGACATATTGGAGATTTCCTCATTCAATTGAGACTTGATTGTGCTCTGATTTCCTTTGACTAGTTATCCTCATAATTGTGTTCCTTATCTTCTCTCACTAGGCTTGGATCAAACCATTTCTTGATCTTTTTTTTTTTATGTTGTGGAAAATAAAAAGATATTTCCTTTTAGATTTGAAAAAATATGGACTCATCATCATGATTTGGAAAGAAAAAATTATGAATTGTAGAACATTGAGGTGAAAGGACCAGCCATGTATAGAGTTTCTAAAAATATATCCAATGTTAAAACCGATATTTGGGGTGGAATAATAAATCCTTCAGTAATACCTTTGAGAAGAAAGAGGAGATTAAGAGTAAATTGGGTTGTATTGAGGACATTCAAAAAAATAGAATGGACAATTATCTTCTCAAGTAGGAAAATGAACTCTTATAACTTCATTCTATTATTTCCATGGAAGAGAATTTTGGAGGCAAAAGATCAAGAGTTGTTTGGCTGAAGAATGGGGCCCACAAAAATTTCTACCTCACTACCATCAGACACATATTTAATAATAGAATAAAGGAAATCCATATGAATGGTACTCAAATTATTAAGGACTTTGAGATTCATAATGCAATGACTTTATTTTACAAATCCATCCTTTATGTTGACATTCCTATCGATGTGGATATTGAGATGGATATATTGGAAGATATTCGTAGAATATTAAGTGACATGGATAACTCTTAGCTAAGTAAACTCCCTATAGATGAAGAGATCAAAGTTGTTGTCTTCTCCTTTGAGGGAAATAAAGGGCCCCTAATTTGGATGGTTTCCCCCACTTTTTCTTCTATATTTACTAGGAAATCATTGCTAAGTATGTGATTGTAGCTACAAAGAAGGTTTTTGGAAATAAAATAGTTTTGAAGGAGTTGAATTCTACCTTTGTTCTTATTCCTAAAATTCGGGTGTTGACTCCTTCGGTGATTTCAAACCTATTAGCCTCTTCAACTCAATTTATATATTTTTTCCAAGGTGATTGCAACCAAATTGCAGGTGATTCTCCCCAAGTTGATCTTGATCTAGCAAAGTAGGTTTTTGTAAGGAATACCAATTCTAGAGTCTATTATTATTGTTCACAGGTTTCTTCATCCATTTTCCATGAACAAGAAGTAAGGTTTTCTCCTCAAACTTGACCTTATGAAAGATTATGATAGAGTGAGGTGGGATTTCCTGTTAAAAGTTATGGTAAAGTTTGGTTTTGAGGCTAGATTCTTAGAACTTGTTTATGAGATGGTATCTACTGCTATTTTTTTTTGTTCTATTAATTGGTTGTCTATCTTTCCTTTTAAAGAGTTCTAGGGGCATCAGATAGGGGGATCCTATTTCTCCTTTATTTTTTGTGATCATGGTTGAATCCATAGGAAGGAATATTTTCAAGGTGATCAATGATGGTATTGAAGGGTAATTTTCCTACTTTGTTGGGAACTCCTTGCTCACATTAGAAATTCATAGATGACACTATTATAATTGGAGATGCTTTAGTTAGAGAGGCTAGATAATTAAATATATTTTGCATAACTATGAATTGGATTCTAGGTAAAAAAGTCTTCCAAAAAGAATAATAATTTTCATGTACACAATGATTCATCATCAACTCAAGATAGATCAAATCCTTCAATACCATGTAGTGATCTTCCCTCTAAATAATTAGGAATCCTATCAAACTTGCACATTCTAAAGGGTTCAAGAAAATTATTGTGGAAGAAGACTCCTTAAACATTATTCAATGCTTGAGGGGTATCCAAAGTTCAAGTTGGACTATTGATACTTCTATAAAAGATTCCCTTAAGCTTGTTGAATCCTTTGAGGAAGTTACTTTTTACATGGTTTTTGTGATGGAAATAAGCTAGTGGACTCTCTTGCTAACCTAGGAGTTGATTATGATAACATTAAGATTTGGGAGGATTCATTTTTTATCCCCATGTAAGTTAAAATCATTTTGAGAAATGATTAGTTTACAAGAAACATCTTACACTTGAGGTGTAATTATGATCAAGGGAGGAGAACACAAATAATTTATGATGGATTATAGTAAACTTTGTGTCATTATTTAGTGTTTATTGTCTAGTCTTAGCTAGAATGAAAAAATAGGGGGGACATGTGGGTGCTTTTGAATAGGGGTGGGGGTAATTCTGAGATGATGGATGGTGAGTGAGATAAGGTGGAACCCTCAAGCTATGAGGGGGTCTTCCAAAGGCCTTAAGTATGGAAAATTTTGGAGGAAGGTGGTCTAATCCCATATCTTGAAACACTTAATGGTCATGATCCTATAGTAACAAAGGTTATAGCCAAGGGATAGAAACATAGGAAGGTGCCAATTTTTAGGTGGGAATGTACATTAAATGAGGACCTTATTTCCCAAATTACTAGCCTCTTTATAGATGGAAGGAAAGTTTTTAAGGATAAGAAGGATGGTAACGAAGCTCTTCATTTCTTACTCAAATGAAATAAGATGAATAGGATGGTTAAGATGTATTTGGGATATGAGAATACCTCCCTAAATTTGATGTGGATAATTATGGTAGAGATTGTCACGAGGTATGTTTCCCTAGAAGAGAGGTTTAAATCCATTTATGGGTGTCACTTAATTTATTCAATCACTTCCATCACAAGATGCATGTCTTGTTTCCATTTTTTCTCTTAGCCTCCATGGAACACTCAATAATTGAGAGTAGAAAGGCACCTGATATTGTGCATCTCCATTCATTCCTCATGTTCCTAATCATTAACTATATGAAACCCAAAACTCAGAATAGAGATCCCATTAGTGATCGTTCCAAGTCCAAGAAGAAAAACCACCCTAGGATTGTGAACTATACTGACACTTCCTCCTCTAAATTTTTAGAGGAAGATAATCTAGGAGGCTGGGAAGGTGGTGAGAATAATGGGATTTGGTTTAAGAAGTGTCAAGCCCCTCATATATTCCACAATAAAATGAATTTTAAGAGGATATTATACCTACACAAAAGAATAAGAAACTTAAGGTTGATACCCCTATATCTCAATTAACTGAAAGTGGAAAGGGGAAGAGAAAAATCACTATGTCAGAGAGTTCAGAGACTCGTAATGGAAAGTGGTGAATATTTAGTAAAGGGTGGTGAAGAAGAAGAAACACCTATTTTAAAAGACAATATAAAGGGTAAGTCCATCTTGGTGGAGCCAAAGGTTGGGTCTCATTCCCTATAATCCTAGACCCCACCCATACCATTCTTAAGGATTTCCTCAATCTTTCTTCAAAGGCCTCTAATTGTGAAGAATTGTCAAAATTCACGAGAATGGCGAAGGAGATAGTCTCTTCTCAACATCTTATGAGTAAGTGGTTTTATGTGGAGATATATCATCTTAACATCAAACTAAATAATATTTATAGGAAATTTGGAGGTCAAAACTAGATCTCAAGGGAACAATATGTTAGTATTCTATATAGGTGGGAAGTTATCCCAAAACTTGAGATAATTAAGAAGGATTTGTCTAAACTTAATAATGAGTTTAAGATAAAGATGATAGTTAAGGAAAATGAAAAAAGGATATCAATGATAAGGTTATTATCATGAAAAATGAATTGAAATCCATCAATGATAGCTTGGAACAAGTAGTTTTGGTAAGTAAATGTAACATTTAGAATAGTTCTATAGGTATTAAAATATTGACTGAAAAAATCAAAAATCTCCATTAAGGTCAGATTGTGCAAGGGAATGAGAAACATGGTAAAATTGAATGTTGGTCCAAGCACTTGAACTCACACCAATAATAAGAAATATTTTTAGGGTGAAAAGAAAGATTTAACAGGCTTTGATAAATTATAAGAGGAATTTTTTATCAACAAGAGATGAAAGATGTCAAAACTTTGAAGCATTTGTAGTTTGTTCAGTTATGTTATTTTTCTTTCTTTTGTTGCTATTGTTTTGGGTTCCCTTTGGCACTTTTTTTTCTATTTATTGGTTGTGATTTTGTTGTTACCTAGTTTAATTTAATGAGTTTTAAGGCCCCTTTAGAACTTATTTTACCACTAAAAAATAAATTCGGTTGTAAAAATATTTGTCAATAATTTGATTAATATTATATTATTTTAGTTCTCAACTTTAATATTCTTTGATGTTGCACTAATTTTATTCTTAACTTTAATATGCTTTAACAATATTGAATGAGATTATTTTAATTTCTATTGTCAATTTATGACCTCTACATTAAAATATTATTTTTTAGGATATTTCTTTTATTTATCTGTTTCATGTTACTATGCCAATCACAATACATAGTAGATGATGCAGAAAGGTTTGTGCATAAAATGTTATATCTCTTTATATGCTACTTAAAAATCACATTATTCAATGGCCAAATAATCAATAACAATTTTACACTTCATCACTACCAAAAGCTAGTAATCAATGAAGTCCATTTATTTTCTAAATAATGAATTGGTATCACTAGAGCTCAAATCATCAAGCCATGTAAAAGTGTAGATTCATTCCCAAGATCTTGAAGTGCACGTACAATGTAACATGCAAGAGTTATTTGAGTCATTTTATGCATTTCTACATAGATTTTAATTTTCACTAATTTTCTACCTTTTTTTCTATAATGGTTGTTTTTCTATAAGGAATTATAAGTATATTAATGAGAATATTGGATAGTCTCACGTTCAAACTTAGAACTTATTTTTGGCTAGTGAGGCAACCACTAAGCCACTTGTATTTATATGATGAAAACTTTGACAAAGGGCACTCCCCTTACCATCTCAACCTCTCAGCAACAATACATGTTTGCACATAAAAATGCAAGAGAAAAGCAAAGATTTCTTTTATTACTGAATTGAAATTACAACATTACATGCCATCATAAAGGATTTGATTACAATCATCTGCAACTCTAAAAATTTGAAATAGATTTGCTCTAGGCTCTTAGATCTTGTAACCAAACCGTTACAACCGACTCTCTCTAGTCTAGCCTTGCTAACCCCCTTACTTCCTTGTTGGATCTCTTCTCACCAACCCACCATCTTCCCTCTTCCTAATAAGTTTATATCCATTCCTCTTTATCTTCTCCAACACGAAATCTCTTTTCCTCCACTATAACCACATCAACCATCTAGGGTTTCTTTTCCCTTGGATGCTATCACCTGTAATTTGATCTTCATTTAATTCTTTACACATCTTGCCTTAGTAATGCCTTCATCGCCTAACTAGCAATCAAGAATGGTTTCCTTGTTGTCTACTATCGATCACCACCTTTGTGCCTTAGCCATCTCTCCTCAAACCATCAATGACACTCCTACTTATTAGACTAAGACAATTCCATGTCACACTGATATTAACCCTCTCGCCAATAATCATCCTTATCATAATTCACAACAACAATGTGGATTAACTTGTCACCCAATCACCATCCGCCATATGTCCATCCACATCATCAAACTCCATCATCGTTACCTTCCTATCAGGTCCCACAAAAGTCAATGCCATATCTTCGCTATGTCGAGGGGACACCAAAACAACTCTCCCCAAAATCCAGAAGTCTCACCGATTAAGTTCCCATTAGGTCATTGAGGGGACTCAAACATAACTCTCATCGATATCCCAAAGTCTCATTGAAAGCCCTTGTTTAACACAATTAGAGTGTAGAACTAACTCCATAAGATGTCCCACCGATACATGCTTGTCTCCACGATATCAGAATATCATAGGGACTTGCAATCTGGTCACCTTGAAATCCCATTGTCACCTTGATGCGGTTTCATGGCTCCATCAAAGGGACTGCCAAATGACTCCTTCCAATAACCTAGATTTTCCTCGATGCAACTTGTTGGAATGTTGAAGAGACTTGTATTTTTGTCCTGCCAAAAATGATATGTCTCTCTGATATGAGCACACCAACCTTCGTGAACACTACCACCTTGTTGTAGTATCAAAGGGACTCACCACCAAGTCATGTCGAAAATCATCAAACAACTTGATGAAGAACCTTCACAATCATCCACCACTTGTCATGAAATTCTTATCACAATGTCGAAGGGACATGAAACAGGGTTCCTTTGAAATCTCTATGTCACTTCGATGAAACCTGTTAACCATCAGACATTGCTTACTCCTAAGCTTGAACTCCTACACCTACCATACTCAGCTAGCTAAAGTCGATACAACTCTTATTGGAAAATAAATAACACAGATTGATGCAATATTGCTTGTATGCCCTGGATGCTCTTGCATCAGACACCTGAGGTAGGAGAGAAATGTTTCATGAGTGTGACTCATAAAAATTTGTGGATCCAATGCTCATTTAGAATCCATCTTACTGTGTTATTCACCTAAACCTTCCTTCTCAATTGTCCTTGTAACTTGATGTCTCTACCATCTTTCATTCTTCCTCTCTTTCTCCCTCTTTTCACATAATTCATCTCCCACCAACATACATCATGAAATTCTGAAAAGTCATAAATATCAATTTCTTCTTAAAAAACAATAATGAGATTCATGCATTACCTCATTCTTTGTTACTAATACAACCATTTGTTCATCATCACCTTTGGTTTCAGCATTGTGTTCCTTTTTCCCCATGCCTTCTAAAAGACATTTTTCAGTTGCAATCACTTCCTCTTTTGCATTCACATCAATGTTAGCAGTATAATCAAAGGACTCATCCTTTTGTCCCTGCAACAAACTATCAGTCATACCAATCTCCTTATTGCATAAGAAGTCATCAACTGATGCCAAGGGAAGATTACCAAAAAACTCAACTTTCTTCCCCTATTTTCCTTCCTTACTTTCAATTGCAGTACTTTCAACTATAAAGACACTCGTTGCTACAACATCTTCCTCTGCATTACTCTTTCCATACTTAGAAAAATCAGTTTCAACAAAACTTTCATAGAAATTAGAATTTACCTCTTTCTTCTTCATTGGAACCTTCACAATACCTATCTTGGGTGCAGTCCACACTCCAACTTCATCACTCATGCATTCTTTGTTACAACAACATTCATCAAGATTAAGATCTACCTAAGTCTTCTCCTCTGCTACAACTTCAATCTTGTCTTCAACATGATATGTCACTATTTATATTCCCTTAGAAGGACATATTGTGGTTGCACACTTCACCCCTTGTTACTTAATCTCAACACCCTCAAATTTAATTATGGTTGCAATGAATTTTTCCATTGCTACATGTTGATCCTCATTGGAACATACACTAAAATCTGGGTGAACCTCATCACCTTGTATTGCAACTTTCATTGCTGCAATTATTCCTTCATTATCACTCTTCAGGTCATTCCAACACAAACCAAATTTGGTTCTAACCTCACAAAAATTTGAAAAATATTTTAACATTCTCATGCAAACCAGAATTTTCTATGCACTCATAAGATGCCAGTTTTACCTTTTCTTCAACTATTTCAACTTCGGTGTCTTCTTCTTCAAGGTCCTCCAATATTCTCCACTCTTTTGTGGTTGCTACCACATCTATATCTTCATCTCATGTCTTCCAATAGAAATCCTTCAATTTTAGGTTCAGGTTCCTCAATCTATTCGTACTTATACTCTTCCTCATTCTGGGAATCCTTGGAACCCATATAATGATAATTTTTTTCTTTTTCATAGTCATTTTTAGAGATTCACAAGTCCCTTTGCAGTTACAAGTACTCCTTACAACAATATCTCACTCACACAACTATCCTCTACCCAAAAAATACAAGTACTCCTTACAACAATATCTCACTCACACAACTATCCTCTACCCAAAAAATACTCTAGAAGATGTTTCCTCTACCCACCTCCTCTCAATGGAGGAACTCTACACCTTCTACCTAGCTTTATCTCTGATAGAAGATAGTAGTTACAAACCCTCTTTCATGCCTAAAACAAACATACTTCCCACAACTCTTTCCCTTGCAACTTCACCGTGTCAATCTTCACCACTCTTCACCCGTGGGTCTTGGTGCATACCCTGCACTCTCAAGATCTTCTAGCTTTGAGACCATTGATGAAGGGTACTCCCCTTACTATCTCAACCTCTCAGCAACAACACAAGTTTGCACAACAAAAAATCAAGAGAAAAGAAAAGATTTCTTTTATTACTAAATTGATATTACAACATTACATGCCATCATAAGGGCTTTGATTACAATCATCTTGATGGAACTTCATATTTTTGCTCCTTGTGTTCCATTCCTTCCCTGCCTGGTGTTACTGGTCTTTCATGGTGTCAAAATTTTCCTTGGATTGGGGGTTTTAGCCTTATTTTCATATAAAACCCTTGTGTTTATTTTATGCCTTGGTTGGGATCTTTTTCGCTGTTACCTTTTTGAAGGGTTTTAAAATGACTTATCTCCTATCGGTTCGTCTAGGCTTGGTCCCTTTGGTATTAATATTTTCTTTCTTCCGCGGGATTTCATTTTTCCTAAGTCTTGGTTGGTCCCGTGTTTCATCATTTAAAAACAACTTATGTCATTGTTTACCATCTACCTAGTGATGTCCCCTTGTCCTTTTAATAAATGTTTTATTTTGTAGAAGGATGAAATTCGTGCGACCGTTGATCAACTGCCGTTTGATCTCAGCCGTTCCCCGCCATCCCACGATGACCCCACCACATTGCTTTGGTTGATCGCGATATCACAGGCGAGTGCCATGTGTCCCATCTAGTGAGGCTGAAAGCGATAAGTTTTGGTTGACCATTGATCAATTATCATTAGATCTCAACGGTTGCTTGCCATCGCGTGATCAAAATTTACAAGGTTTTTACTGATCGCGATATCATGGGCGGGCGCCACGTGTCTCATCTGATGAAGCCGAAAGAATAAAGGAAATACTGTGGTAAATCAATTTGGCCTTAATACATTAAAAGGCGGGTTACTAAAGTGTTCTTGAGAAGCACATGTTTTAAATCAACGGATATGTTATAATCTTGACAAAAAATTTGCTCAACAGTTAATGATAAGGCTGGCGACTGTGTTGAAGGAACAAGATCACTGATACTCAAGATCTACAGTTGTTCGCCATTGCGTGATCCAAAGTTGAAGGATCTTTATTGATTGCGATATAGCGGGCAATCACCATGTGGACTTCCTTGGAAACGTATGGTATGGTGGGCCCCTTATTGCCACGTTGGTGATTGTGTCAGCTTGTTTTGAAGATGACCATTCGATGATTTGATCTAACTAAAGGATCGACGACTAGAACTTAAATATGCATCAAATATGGTTGGAGTCATTCGTGTAGCGCACGAGTGAGCTTTAATGGTGGATGAGACACTTACTGGCATGATTTGATCAAAATAAAATCAATTCTCCTATTTTATTTGTATCACAAGGCATTCAAGTATTTTGCAGAGTAGTTTTAGAGCCGAAAGCGAAGTTGTGAATCTTTGCAGCTAGAATTTGGGACTTTTGCAAACAAAGCCGTGAGTTAATTTCTGTGCCTCCCGGTTATTCTGCACTTGAATTTGGGAAAATATTTGTCGTGCTTGTCATTGAGCTTGTTGATAAACGTGTTAGGGCTATAGTTTAATTATAGTTGTGAGAAATTGTAGTGTTTTGTTCTATAATTTACTATCTTTGGTTAGTCCTAGCTATTTGAAGTGTAACGTTGTAAAGAGGCCCTAGTTTGTCTAAGATGGCACCACCCAAGCAAAATTTTGGCCAAATTGACTATTTAAGAAGAAACATGTATGATGATTTCCTGGATCAATTGCCCTTGTCAACGAATGATAGGAAGAAGGGATTGGTTCTGATGCGAGGGAAAATCCTAGGGGAAGGGTTAGTATATAATTTCTCTAACATAGCCAATGCTAGGGTTCCCCTCACAGGTTTGGAAATGTTCAGATTGTGGTATGGACAGAGGAATTTGCCTCACCCCTTTTCAAATGGTTGGATATATGATTTGGGAAATTTGGTGGTACCAAATGTGTTCCCTAATGTAGACCTGCTTAGGGCAGTGGCCACAAGATATGACCCTGTCACATGGGTAATTAGGGATAATGATGGAAGGGTTTTATTAAGCATTAACATAGATGATATCCAACAGATTTTTGACTTGAGTGAACCGAGTAAAGACTTGGTTCCTATCAATCTTGAGGAAATGAATCAGGAATATGCAAAGTTGAAGTCTCTTTTTAGAGCTAAGTTGCTTCCACCTCATTTGGCTAGGGTAGGGGGTTCAAGATTTCATATCAGCCCCAGTGACCAAGAACCTTTCAGATTAAATTGTTTTGCAAATCATTTCTTGGCCACTTTCTATTCATTGTGTCAGATCTTGGGTTTCAGTCCTGGTGTGGTGATGCCCATTGCATACATGTTCATGGGGGTGAAAATACAACACCCTAACTTCTTTGTGAAATATTACTTTGCTTCTTTTTTGACTGAGAGGATACATGAAGGGCTATCAAAGTTGCAGAAAAATGATACCGGCACTCAATTATTTTGGTATTCTATGCTGATGCATATGTTATTGTTCAAGAATGCTGATTTCTTCTCTGAAAAGATGAAATTAAGGAAATCGGTTGATGGAAAAATATTGCCAGTACAATTATGGGTTGCAGATTTATCTTGCAATAAGGAAAGCACTAGTTATGTGCAATTTGATAATTGCTTTGCTTCCAGATTGAGGGCTAGATTGATGGTGAATGTACCTAGGATCCTTGAGGAATTACATGATTTCCTCAGGCCAAATGGGAGGAAGCCAGAATTAAGAGTCTAGCATAACTGGGGTGACATTATCCCATATCCAGTCAACACTGTTTTGAGGGTGTATGGTTTTCAGGGAACCCTTCATATACTGCCATACAATGTGCCACCAAGAGTGGGGTTTGTAGAAGTTATGTGGCAAATAGGTTGTATCCAAGAGGACAACCTCACTGGGAGGGGTAAGGGAACTTTTTTCCCTGATTATACAGTGGTGTCTGATTTTGCATTTTCAAAGGGAGGTTGGGTGCATTTTGAGAAATTATTTGATGATTACCATTTGAGGTGTGGTCCAAAGCAGCAACATGATCCTGAGGGTTTCTTCACTCTTTTCAGACAAAGAATAAAGGCTGGAAAGTTTGTGCATGAGTTCAACTTTCCTGAGGATTTGATTAGAAATGAATTCAACCTAAATAGGCAGGAGTTGAACAAGGAGAAATGGATAGCTTATGATAAGCTATTAGATATTGTGCACAAAATGGATCTGAAGTATAATCCATTGTTGGAGTTCAATCCATACCATAATAAAATTGAATTTCTAATGGAGAACTTCAAGGAAGTTATGGGAACATTGAGGACCAAAAAGATAAATTTAGAACTGAGTCTGGGTGTACAGGAACAAGGTGCCAGGCCAATTGAAACAAGGCCAACATACCAGCCTACAGAAAGGTGGCCCATTTAAAGGAGGAAAAATGATGACAACAATGATGAAGAAGAAGTGGTTAGAAAAGGAAAGCAAATAATGAAGTTTCCTTCACAACCAGGTCCAAAATTCAAAGTGTCTGGGGTGAATAAAATCATTGATTTAGAATCATCACCAGAAGATAGTCCCTCATCACCACCATCTGAGCCAAGCCCTAAGAGGCAAAGAATTGATCAACCACAGGAGGATCTAATGGATGAAATTATTGTTACTGATCAGGACATGCAGGTTGGTATGCCTTCCCCTCCTAGGCTAGCTGAATTGGTTTTATCTGATTTAGATATGAAAGGAAAAAGTGTACAAGATACAAGAATGGAAGCATGCAAGGAGTTTCTAGATGACAATACATTTGTAAAAACTCCTGTATTCTTGCAATTGGTATGGAGGATTAAATTTGAAGAATATCAAGATAAATGTAAGAAGAGAAGAGAACTAAGACCTGACAGGTCAGACCATGAGAATGATGAGGAAGTAAAAGCTGAATTAATGGAAGAATTCAAGAACATCACTCTTGAAGAAGGAAGAAAATTGGTGAGTCAGACTGGTGTATTAATTCTTCTTGAATGAGACATTGCAGATGCTATAGCATTTAATGCTATTCTAAAGTCCAAGCATCCTTTGCAAGACTTTGAAGAGGAAGTCAAGGCAACATTGCAAGATTCTGCCTTCAGTGAGGAATATGAAACTTTGGCAATTTGGGCATTGGCCCCTCAAGGAAGAAAGCCAAATGTTACAGATATTAATCCAAATTTCAGAGGAGGATTAATAATAAAGAGAGCTTCAGAGACCTCAACCACCGAGGCCACTAATTTGACTATGAATGTGGCCAAATTGGCCCAAAAGTTTGCTGAAAGGGAGGAGGCTAAAAAGAAGAGCCTAATGGAGAAGTATAACCTTTTGATTGAGGAATACAACAAGATGCAGTAGAAGAATGTTGAGTTGCAGACTAAGGTGGAAAGGTTTAGGTATAAAAAAATTGGTGGGACATCAAGTGCTCCGGGGACCAGTACATTACCTTCCACAGTAGGGTCAGTGCCTCTTGCTTCTCCAATTGTTTCCACACCAGGGTCTCCCAGTCAAAATCCTTCCCTCACCCCTCCTTTAGAACAAATTGATGAAGAAACAAAGTGCTCTGTTGATCCTACAAAGAAGCAGCTCTTGCAAAGAATTGATGAATTACAAACATCATTAAAGGTAAGTGAGGATGGATCTCTTTCAAGGAAAAAAGAGATTTTTACTACTATATTGAGGCATTTAAATGAAAAGGTTGATAATAAATTTCTATCTATACATTCTTTATATTCTTTGTTGTTAGATGCAATAAAGAATATTGATAGGGATCAGGAGGTAGTGATACCATTGATTGAAAATTGGATCCCTAGGGCTAGTGATTTGGATGTCATGTATAAGGCCTCACGGTTTGATACAAATAATAGGTCCCAATCATTAAAGCCTACTCAAGTATTAGTTAAGTCATTGCAGGGTTTTCAGACCCTACCAGATGATTTGAGTAGGAAGATCAGGGAATTGGTGAGGAATTTCAATGATTGGGGTAACACATTGTTACCTGATATAATTGATGAGCAGGGGAAAATCAGGTCACTCCAACAATGGCAGGATCAAGCAAGTGAGGTCATCAATGATCAAATTAAATTAATTTCTGATGACTTAGATTATGATTTGTTGGTGAGCTATATGGATAAAATCATTAGTACCGGCTCATTTTTGGAATCTTTTGAAAGAGATGCAAATCAGGTAGTGGTAAAATACACACCTTATAGCACCAAGGTGAATGAGGTAATTAATTTTGACTAGCCGACTGGTGAAGAATACTAGAAATGGGTAACTAAATATTTGACTGAGGAAGAGTAAAAAGAATGGACTACTAATAGGTGGTAAATCAGATGCCGCGGTTACAACAGTTTCCAGTTTTTCTTTGATGGCAGTCTTGGCATGGGTTTCTTGTGGTTTTTGTTGTTGCATCAACTTTCCTCAGCTGACATGATGAACAAGAATATTCTCCAGGGTGATGGTTGTTGTAACAATTTTTGGAATATCACCAAGTGCTCCAATTGGCTGGTGACATGTGTACTTTCTGGCCCGATGCTTGTTTGCTCCTTCATTTTCTATAAGAAGGATTTCAAGAACAGAAGTACGAGTTAGCAAGTTAGATAATTTTTGGGTTGAGTCTAGCTGAAGTTGCAGAGGAAATTGTAAAGTTCAATGGTTTTAGAGAAAAATGCAATTTAGGTTTTGAGTCATTCTATAACAGGTTTTGAGTTCATGGGGATTTAATGTTGTATAACAGTACTAGCATTTGAGTTGAAATGATAAATTCGAGCTCATGTCTCTCCATTGTAAATGCATGTCCAAACTTTGAATAAAATAACTAAGGGTTGTTTCATTCATCTCACTATTATGGTGTGTATAATTCTATTTTAGCTTTAATTCAAGGAATTAATTAAAATGCTTGAATGGGATTATAGGCGGATATGTTCTGTATAAGGATTTGATAAGTAGTATTGAGTTAGAATACATATTGATGAGATTACAATGCAATGTCATCAAGGATTTCATATGTTATGTGTTAAATCTGTCATATACCCTTAGATGCTTATGAATTTGACTCCTCCAATGGATAAATGGCACTAATCTAAGTTGTAATTACCCGTATGGTTCAATATTTGTTTGTCTTTGCCTAGAGCTTGCTACAAATTGCAAATCAATGACTATCTTATACTATGGATTGTGTAGTAATTATCTCATGCTCCAGATAGTTGATATTATTGATGAATAGCCAATTCTATTTGATATTATCCTATCATGTTGAGCTATTAAGTGAGATTATTTGTTATTGTTAATGGTGTTTATAATAATGGTGCAGAGGTTGTAAACACATTAAGGGATCACCCTCCCGGGTCTTGCAAAGCCCGAAGTGTAGGAGGCTTTTTTAAAGTCCTCGTTAGTTGGTCTAGGTCCTTCGAGCTACCTTTTATTGGAATTGGCAATTCCATAGGTAGATTAGAAGACAAACCTAGTTACAGTGTAAAAAGAAACCAACACATCTACAACTCTACAAATCTGAAACAGATTTTCTCTAGGCTCTCAGATCTTGCAACCAAATTGTTACACTTGACTCTCTCTAGTCTAGCCTTGCTAACCCCTTTACACTTCCTTGTTGACTCTCTTCTCACCAACCCACCATCTTCCCTCTTCCTGATAAGTTTATATCATTTCCTCTTTATCTTCTCAAGCAAGAAATCTCGTTTCCTTCACTATAACCATGCCAACTATCTAGGGTTTCTTCTCCCTTAGATGCAGTCACCTGTAATCTAATCTTCATTTAATTCTTTACCTATCTTGCCTTAGTTCTACCTCCATCACCCAACTAGTAATCAGGAATGGTTTCCTTGTTGTCTTCTATCAATCACCACCTTCACACCTTAGTCGTCTCTCCTCAAACCATCGACAACACTACTACTTATTAGACTGAGGCAATTCCATGTCACACCGATATTCACCCTCTCACTAATTTTCATCCTCATCACAATTCACAACAATGATGTGGATTGACCTGTCACCTAATTTCCATCCACCATCTATCCATCCACATCATCAAACTCCATCATCATTACCCTCCTATCGAGTCCAACAAAATTCAACGCCATGTCTTCACTGTGTCAAGGGGACACAAAAACAACTCTCCCCAAAACCCAGAAGTCTCACTAATTAAGTTCCCATTGGGTCATCGAGGGGACTCAAAAATAACTCTCATCGATATCCCAAAGTCTTGCCAAAATCCCTTATCTAACATCGTCAGAGTGTCGAACAAACTCCATAAGATGTTTCACCGATACACAACTATCTCCACGATATTAGAATATGAAAGGGACTTGCAATCTAGTCACCCCAAAATCTTGTTGTCACCTTGATGCAGTTTCATCGCTTCGTCAGAGGGACTCCCAAACGACTCCTTCTGATAACCTAGAGTCTCCTCAATGTAGCTTGTCGGAATGTAGAAGAGACTTGTATTTTTTTCTACCAACAATGATATGTCTCTCTTATATGAGCACACCAACTTTGTGAACACCACCACCTTGTCGTAGTATCAAAGGGACTCACCACCAAGTCATGCCAAAAATCATCAATCATCCCGATGAAGAACCTTCACAACCATCCACTGCTTGTCATGAAATGCTTATCACAATATTGAAGAGACATAAAACATGGTTCCTTTGAAATATCCATGTCACTCTGATGAAAATTGTTAACTATTAGATGCTACTTACTCCTAAGCCCAAACTCTTGCACCCACCATACTCAGCTAGTTGAAGCTGATTCAACCCTTATTGGAAAACAAATAACATAGATTGATGCAAGATTGCTTGTATGCCCTAGATGCTCCTGCATCAAACTTTCAAACTCTATTAAAAAGTATATTTATTTAAAAAAAATCCTCTAAGGTATATATTCATGCTGACATCAACTATAATTAAAGATATCAAGTTTCCACAATCCAACAAATTATTTGAATATGTTTTTTGGATTCAATTTTGTTGCTAATTTTTGTCATAAAAAATTAACAAAAATTATTGATGACAAAAATTAACAACACAATCGAATCCAGAAAAAACATATTCAAATAGTCAACTATAATTCCAAAATCTAAATTTTAGACATGAGATAATTCAATTCTAATTCAGTTTAGACAAAATATTATTTCAAATATGATACATAATTTTTAGTTATTATTTTTTGTGAAGTTTATTTTTATCCTATAAATAAACATTTAATAAACTACATACATTTTATATAATTTTCATGTAATTAAATATTTGACTATGAAAAATTATCCCTCTTAGCATTCCCATCGAACCTATGCATCCAATAGCTAGTTATGCCAAAGATGATCCCTCTACAAGAGGGACCTAGCTAACTTCATCCATTGGAAACCAATATTACCTTAAGCAAACAAGACAATTGAAACGATCTTAACCATTTAATTTCACTATTTTTTATTTGTTGTTTTATTTTTCCATTTAGCAGACATTATAAGATGATTCTTTAAAATTAATGTGAAAGGTGTAGATCTAATCCAAAGAGCATGGAATTCATTCTATATAGCTCCCAGAGCTCAAAATGCATGTAAATTGTCATGTACTGTTAGGGTTAGAAATGACAGATATCTAACAATTAAATGCAGATTTAATTAATAAATAGAGAAACTAAAACACACAGAATAAATCTTAACACAGAGAATTTAACGTGGTTCACCCAATTTGGGCTACATCCACCAAACCGCAGCCATCCAATACTTTATTATCCAGTAAAACCCTATACAATCTTGCGAATAATCACGTTTTTCATCATACAGTAATACCCATCCAAACCCCTTTTTAACAAGCTTAGAAGCTTCCAAATTTTAGGGTTCTACAAAATCAGATTTTTCCTTTTTCATTGATTTTTTCCTTTTTCGGTGATCACGCGAAAAAGTAGGAATTTTTTTTTTCTCGGGTGTTGCCACCCCCGAACCCCAACAAGGACAGGGGGCCGGGATGTACAGTATACCATGGGCTATACAGTATAGCATGATCAGTCGCCACATACCAACAATCTCCCACTTGGAGACTGATCAGGCTCCATACCAACACAATCTCCCACTTGGAGACTGATCTTGGACGACACTGCTACAATTACAGCTCCTATTGGAAATAAGTACCTTGGACCTTGCTGCTCTGTTATACTTGAATTCAACCTTGAAGACCAACCAAATCTGAAGAGGAGCTCAGCTTCTCCCTTGTCACCGCCTTCGTAAACATATCCGCTGGATTGACATATGTATGTATCTTGTCCAGCTTAACTTGTCCATCCTCCAACACTGACCGAATGAAATGATATCTCAACTGGATGTGTTTTGTTTTAGAATGTAGAGCAGAATTCTTTGCAAGATGTATAGCACTTTGGCTGCCTGTAAACAAGTAATTTCCAGCCTATTGTTTGCCCAACTCATCCATGAAAAATTGTAGCCCTATCATCTCCTTTGCCGCTTCTGTTGCAGCAACATACTCTGCCTCTGTGGTGGATAAAGCAACCACCTTCTGCAATCGAGAAATCCAACTCACTGCTGTACCACCAACTGTAAATACATAACCTGTGGTACTCCGCCTGGTATCTATATCCCCTACCAAATCTGAGTCAACATAGCATTTAAATCAGTGTTAGAGCCCCCAAAACATAAGCATTTACTGGATGTACCTCTCAAGTACCTGAGAATCCATTTTACTGCATTCCAATGCTCAACTCTGGGATGACTCAAATACCTGCTAACAACTCCTATGGCATGTGCAATATCCGGTCTCGTGCATACCATGGCGTACATTAAACTGCCTATAGCTAAAGCATATGGCACCTTGGACATTTTTTCTTCCTCCTCTTGTGTCTTTGGACACATATCCTTAGTCAATTTAACATGACTAGGCAAAGGTGTGCTGACAACTTTTGCATTCTCCATATGAAATCTCTACAACACCTTTTCAACATAATTAGTTTGAGATAAAAACAATTTTCTATTTTCACTATCTCTACAAATTTTCATACCAAGGATTTGTTTTGCTTCCCCCAAATCCTTCATAGCAAAAGATTTTGCTAACTACAAGCATGTCATCAACATATAAACACAAAATAATGTAGCTGTCATTATCCAACCTCTTAAAATAAACACAATGTTCAATTACACTGCGTAGCCTTGCTCGACCATAAAACTATCAAATTTCAAGTACCATTGCCGAGGTGCTTGCTTCAAGCCATATAAAATTTTATTCAATGCACTAGTTTCTCCTTACCTTTGACCTCAAATCCTTGTGGCTGTTCCATATATATTTCCTCTTCCAAATCACCATGGAGAAAGGTTGTTTTAACATCAAGCTGTTCTAAATGCAAATCTTCAACCACAATACTTAAAACAATATGAATAGAAGTCATTTTAACAACATGAGAAAAAATCTCATCAAAATCAATACCCTTTTTCTGTGCAAATCCCTTTACAACTAATCTGGCTTTAAATCTTTTCTTACCTCCATCCTCCTCTTTCAACCTATAAATCCATTTGTTTGGTAAAGCCTTTTTACCTGCAGGCAACTTGCATAAATCCCAAGTTTGATTTTCCAGCAAGGAGTCCATTTCTTCTTTCATTCCATGCTCCCACTGAACCTTGGTATCCACCTGCATAGCTTCATCATAATATTCTGGTTCACCAGCATCAGTTAACAGAATAGTATACAAAGAGGGAGAGAATCTTTCTGGAGGTCTACTTAACCTTGAAGATCGTCTAACATGAGTTTGTGGTATTTGTTGCTGCTATTGTTGCCCAGCATGAGGAACCACTAAAACATCATTGTTGGGAATATCATCCAACACTACATAATCATTTTCTTTCTTCTCATGCTGCAGCAACAGATCTTTGTACAACACTTTTTCATTGAATATGACATCCCTGCTTCTCAAAATTTTCTAATTTTCAAAATCCCAAAGCCTATAACCAAATTCATCAATGCCATATCCAACAAATACACATTTCTTTTATTTTACATCAAGCTTGGTTCTATTTTCAGAATCTACATGTGCAAATGCTTCACAACCGAAGGTTTTGAGAAAAGAATAACTCACCTTCTTACCTTTCCATGCTTCCTTTTCCATGCTTCCTTTGGAATACCACAACCTAGAGGATTAGAAGGACCTCTGTTGATTAAATAAACAATAGTGTTTACAGTCTCTACCCACATTTTTTAAAGGCAGCCCGAGCATGCCAATCCTCATGAATTAGTGCGGCTCCGTGCACACTCCATTATTGTTCTATTCATGCGCTCATCCACTCCATTTTCCCGTGGAGTCCTTGGAACCATTTTTTTTCACTAATACCATTAGAGGAACAATAATCTTCAAACTCTTTTACCGCAATACTTCACCACCATTATCATATTTGAGACATTTATCTTTTACTTGTCTCTATTCTCAACCAAGCTTCTCCATTTTTGAAAGTTTCAAATACATCATTCTTCGCCTAAGGAAATAACCATACCTTCTAGTTGCATCATCAATGAATGTAACATAATACAGAGAGCCACCGAGAGAAGATACCGAGTCGGTCCCCATAACTGCAGATGCACAAGCCCAATTTCATCTTTCTTTTTGCTTCCCATCCTTGAGAAAACTAACTCTTTTATTTTCCATACACACAACTTTCACAGAAATCCATATTAACACATTTTAGATCTGGTAAAACATTATTTGAATGAAGTACTTTCATACCTTTTGCAATCATATGCCCAAGTCTATTATGCCACAGTGCTGATTCAGAGTCCACATCAACTGTATGATCTTCTACCTGCTGAACTGCAGCAACTGTTCCTGAACATTGACCTTTTTCTATAACAATTAAAGTAGAAGGAACAGTATGACCTGTACAAAGATATAAGGTGCCTACTTTCACACCTTTTGCTACTACTAAGGCACCCTTTGTGACCTTCCAATTTTTATCACTAAATGTAACAACACAACCTTCATCATCTAGTTGCCCCGCTGAAATTAAATTTCTGCTTAACTTTGGAACATGCCTTACCTCACATAGTAGCCAATGATTCCCATTTTGCAACTTAATCTTGATTATTCCCTTTCCAACAATCGTATTGTGGTTCGCTATCTCCTTAAATAACCAGCCCAAAACTTTGACATAATCAAGAAAATAACTTTCTATGGGATGCATGAAATGAAGCCCCGACCCAACACCTGCTAATCATCGCATTATCAAGGGAAAGAATCAAAGCATCCTCATCGCATTTACACTTACCACATTTTCCTCTTTACTTCTTTCCTTTATGTCTCCTTTATTTTTTCGAGACCAACAATCTTTCTTCAAATGACCCGGCTTGCCACAGTACCAGCAATCCTTCTTGTTTCTAGATTAACTATTTTGATTTTTCCTCGACTTCCTTAATGCATTTTAATTTCTCCTTTGTTCCCCGCTTCGTGATTCAAAACACCGCCGATGTGGATGTTCCACCTAAGCTTTTCCTATGAATTTTGCTCAAAATAACACCAACAACATCATCACCCCCAATGTATTCAACCGTAAAACATAATTACAATGTACCTATTACCAAGTTATTCCAACTTTCTAGGAAAGAAAATAGAATCAAAAGAGCCCTAACTTCTTCATCAAAGTTTACATTTATAAAAGTTAATTGACTGGTAACTATATTAAACTCATTTAAATGATAAAAAACTCACCCACCTTCTACCATTTTCATATTAAATAAAAACGCTTCATAAGGAATACCTTATTCAAAGTGGAAGGATTTTCATATAACTTCGCCAAGGCTTCCATCAACTCTTGAGTTGTCTTTGCTATTGTAATATTGAATGCCACTAATTGTGCTAGGGGCATAGATCTATCACCGCTAAGCATTTTTCTATCCAAGATCTCCCAGCCCTCATCCGACATTGCTGTGTTTCTTTGGTTTTCCTTCCACGGCCATAAATCCTTTCTGATAGAGATAGTCCTCCATCTGCATCTTCCATAACTGATAGTTCTGCCCGTTAAACTTCTCAACCTTCTTACCCTCGTCTGCCATTGCTCCCACTCAACCGTGAGATCTTCCTACAGATGATAATAGAAACACAACCTGCTCTGATACCACTTGTTAGGGTTAGAAATGGTAGATATCTAACAATTAAATGCAGATTTGATTAATAAACAGAGAAACTAAAACACACACAGAATAAATCTTAACACAGAGAATTTAACGTGGTTCACCCAATCTGGGCTACATCCACCAAACCACAGCCATCCAATACTTTTATTATCCATTAAAACCCTATTACAATCTTGCGAATAATCACGTTTTTCATCATACAGTAATACCCATCCGAACCCCTTTTTAACAAGCTTAGAAGCTTCCAGATTTTAGGGTTCTACAAAATCGGATTTTTCCTTTTTCATTGATTTTTTCCTTTTTCGATGATCACGCGAAAAAGTAAGAATTTTTTTTCTTTCTCGGGGACTGCTGCCCCTGAACCCCCGCTTTTCGGGGGCTGCCACCCCTGAACGGGGCCTGGCTTGACCCGGGACCCCGGCAAGGACAGGGGGTCGGGATGTACAGTATACCATGGGCTATACAGTATATCATGATCAGTCGCCACATACCAACATGTACAACATTTTTGATGAGGATTTTTCATAACTTTAAGCAATGACGAATAAATTAAGCACTCTCCTCCTTTCATGAATTTAGTTTAAGTGATGGCTTTTATAAATGTTTTATGAGTAATAATTTCTTAAATAATCATTTAATAATATAATAGGTGAACTATTATTCAATATAATTTTTTTTAGTTTTATATGTTTATATTTGAAATACATAAATTTAAAAAAAAATTATAATGAAATTATTTTTCTTTAATTTAGAAAATATTTATATTACTTGTATAAATTAATTTAAATATATAAGTATTAAATATATTTATCAAAAATGATTTTTAAAAGTCTCATAAAATGAATAAGTATATGAGTTTTTTATTAAAGATAAAAACACATTATGCAGGGACCCAAAACCCTTTACAAAGAGACACTACCTAAGAGAAAACCATAGCTAGTCAACAACCAACCATCAATAGACCAACCTAAAACTAAACAACAACAAAAGTTACACTACTTGTTGGCAACACAACCGCAAACAATTGAGAGGGGGGGTGAATCAGTTGTCCTAGATATTTAAAAATTATTCAACTTATTAACCTTATTCTCAGATCTAAATATTAACCATGAAAGCATAATTCATTAACACATCATAAACACACATAACACCAAGATTTTTTTATGTGGAAACCCTATTAGGGGAAAAACCTTGATGGAGGTCAGTCCACAAGATTATACCCTGTTAAAAGTATAAAGAAATGAAATATGGGGAATGCACATTCATTCAGGCACACTACCTAGAGCTCACTGCTCAATTACAACAAGGATATCTGCCCAAAGGAAGAAACACTGTCTTACAAAAATAATCATATTACATCTGTAGGGATTTGAACTAATAAAATAGCATCTACTAATGTCTGATCACAGTTCCAGTTAAGAACATGAACATTTATTCACTCTTCTTCACTCTTATTCACACTTTGCTCTACCTTCGAATGATTTAGAACATTTATCACACACACACACACATTCAACATCCATTGGCATACATCAATTCGAATAAACAATCACTTATATATATCTGCAACAAGAAATTTCATCCCTACATGTCGGCTTCAACAAAATAATAAAATGAATATAAATTGTTAGCCCAAAACACTAAAGATTATTAATGCGAATAAATCAAGGTTGGCCACAACTTAGTGAAGACCCAAATCAACATCTCCAACATGAAAACACTTCAATTAATTACTCCTGAAAGATCCACAACATGCTATAAACACCATGTCGGCCAAGAACAAAAAAAACATGAATACACAAGAGAAAATCTCTAACCACGAGCACAACGATCAATGTGGACATGCAACACAGATAGAGAATGATCTAGAAACATCCACAAGCATCATGAATCACCAGAGAAGCATCCAAAGCAACTAAACTAACTGAAATCACATCATCTTCAATTAGGAACACAAACTGAAGTAACAAAAAAACTGTCAGAATATAAATCTTCATAACTTGATCAAATCTTCACACAGATATTTGAAACTCAATGTGGATAAACTAGATATACTCAGCAACAAACCCTTTAGTCCACAAACTCTGATCATCAACATACAAAACTTACTGACATACTGAACTTCACTTCACCATTGACAACCTGCAACTCATTCTATTACAATTTTCTCAATATCCTCGACATATACAACTTCTAATGAATTAATGCTAATCGTGTTTACATCAATGAAAACCACATATCAACAACACAACCATAACATCCAACAATATCCCCCTTTGGCATTGATGGCAACACATGATGTGAAAAACACCATCAACACAACTGTCTCTTGACACATCAACACAATTGCCTCTTGACACTTACTTCCCTTTAGGTTCTAACTCATTTTCTCCTCAACTCTTTCACATGAATTTTCTCCTCAGAAGGTTCTTCTTTTCCCCTAGAAAATTTTTCACATTTCTCTTCTCCCCCTTTGACATCAATGACAAAGATATCTAAGCTTTGAACCACATATCTGAACATTTGAACATCTGACTACTCCCCTTGAGTAGCAGCCACACAACATCAATTCGAATCAAGATATAACTAGGAAAATCATAGACTGATGCAAGGAAATGATCCTTAGTTTTGATTAGGAGGGGTAATCACCCCTAAATTTCCTCTGAGATACTGAAAATTATCCTTAGGAAACAACTTGGTAAAGATGTCTGCAATCTACTCCTTAGTAGGCACATACTCCAGTCTGACTTCCTTTTCACTCACCTTTTCTCTCAAAAAGTAAAAATTAATAGATATATGCTTTGTCTTTGAATGCAACACCGGATTCTTAGAAATGTTAATAGCACTTGAATTTTCAAAAGATATAGCAATAGGTTCATCATACACAACTTTGATATCCTTCAACATCTGCTTCATCCACAATACTTGAGTACAATTGTTAGCAACAACAATGTATTTGGCCTCTGTAGTAGATAAGGAAATGGCATTCCACTTCTTACTTAACCATGAAATCAACTTCTTACCCAAGAAAAATACTCCACCACTAGTACTTTTCCTGTCATTTACATCTCCTACCCAATCAACATCAGTAAAGGCACTCAAAGTAAGATCATCATCTTTAGGATACCACAAACCAAAGTCAATTTTTCCCTTCGAGTATCTAAAAATTCTCTTCACAACAGACACATGCGATTCCTTAGGATCAACTTGAAATCTTGCAACAATACATACAACATTCATGATATCAGACCTAGTTTGAGTTAAATATAACAATCCACCAATCATTGATCTGTATCTAGTCTGATTTTCTTTCGGAGAATCATCTCCTGTTGCCAACTTACATCCGGTCACCATGGGTGTACCGACTAGCTTTGAATCTTCCATACCAAACTTCTTCATCAATTTCTTCACATACTTGGACTGAGATATAAATCCCTTTATCTAAATGAGTAATTTACAATCCCAAAAAGAATTTCATCTCACCAATCATTGACATCTCAAATTCATTTTGCATCTCATTAGCAAACTTCATGCACAAACCATCATCTCCTCCAAAATGATATCATCAACAAAGACTTCCACAATCAAATCTTTATCATCATTCTTGAAATACAAATTACTATCAGTAGTACCTTTCTTAAATCCAAGCTTCAACAAATACTTGTCTAGTCTGGCATACCACACTCTAGGGGCTTTCTTGAGTCCATACAATGCTTTCTTCAATCGACACACCATATCTCCCTTATCAGTTAATTGAAGTCCATCAGGTTTCTCAACATACACCTCTTCTTCCAATTCACCATTTAGAAAAGCTGACTTGACATCCATCTAATAAACCTTGTAGTTCTTGTAAGTAGCATAGGCAAGAAATAATCTTACAGCTTCAATTCTAGAAACAGGGGAAAAGGTCTCTTCAAAATAAATTCCTTCCATCTGTGAATATCCTTTGCATACCATTCTTGCTTTGTTTCTAACCACTTCACCTTGCTCATTCAGTTTGTTTCTAAAGACCCATTTAGTTCCAATGACATTCTTGGCCTTAGGTCTGGAAGAAAGAATCCATGTATCATTCTTCTCAATCTGCTTTAGTTCCTCTTTCATTGCTTCAACCCAATGCTCATCTTTGCATGCTTCATTCACACTAGTAGGATTAGTTTTTGAAATCAAGCAATATTCTTCTACAATCTTTCTCCTAGTCTGGACACCTTTGTTCTTATCACCTATAATCTAATCTTCTGAATGATTCAATCTTACATACCTCAGAGTATTCTTAGGATGTTCAACTTCAGGCTCTTTTGATCTCTCTTCTGCTCTTTCACTGTTTTCTCCTTCCTCTTGATCTTCTTGATTCACTAGAATGATTTGAACTTTATTTGTAGTTTGAACTTGCTTTCCTTTGTCTGTACTATCATTTCGATCATCAGAATCATATCCACAGGTTATGGATGGTGTACCTAAGTCTTCATCAACCTTGACATTTTCACTTTCAACCATTCTCCTCAATCTTTTGTTGTAACACTGGCAGGTCTTTCTTTTAGTAGAATAACCTAGAAAGATACCTTCATCACTCCTAGCATCAAACTTTCCTATATCTTCATCTCTCTTGATATAAAATTTGCTTCCAAATATCTTGAAATATTTAACAGTAGGCTTTTGACTAGTCCATAGCTCAAAAGGGGTCTTACCAGTGTCACCTTTGATTTGTACCCAGTTGAGTGTGTACACAACAGTATTCATAGCTTCCCTCCAATAGATATGAGGGACATTTCCTTTGAACATCATAGTTTTGGTAGCATCTTGAACTAACCTGTTCTTCCTTTCCACAACTCCATTTTGTTGAGGGGTCTACAGTGCAGATAATTGTCTCTTTATTCCATGTTCTTCACAAAAAGAATTAAATTTACCAAAAGTGAATTCACCACCTCTATCTGATCTCAGACATTTAATCTTCAGGCCAGTCTCTATCTCAACCATAGCCTTAAAGATCTTGAACTTTTCCAGTGCTTCAAATTTCTCCCTTAAGAAAGCAACCCACACCATTCTAGAATAATCATCAATAAGTAGCATGAAATACCTGTAACCTTGTAAAATTCTGACCTTAGAGGAATGACACAGATCAGTATGCATAAGCTCCAACAATTCATTTGAACAATGTTGTTTGCTTTAAAATGAAATTCTAGTTTTCTTTCCTGACATTCCTTGCATATGGCATTAGTAGGTTTCACCAACTTAGGTAGATCTCTCACATCCTTAGTATAACTTATCTTGACAATATTATCAAAGTTAACATGACACATTCTCCTATGCCATAACTAACTTTCATCAACTTGAGCAATCAAACAACTTTTACTAGCAGCACTCAAGTGAAAGATATTACCTTTTGTTTTTGTACCTAATGCAATTACATTTGCGAAACTCAATATTCTGCACTTTCCATCCTTGAACTGAAGATTGTATCCCTTATCAACCATCTGACCAACACTTAAAAGATTATGCTTCAGAGCTTCCACATATAGGACATCATCAGTATTGTTCTTACCATCAAGAGAAATGCATCCTCTGCCATAGATCACACCAACTGTATTATCACCAAATCTCACAACACCACCATCATACTTTTCCAAACTTACAAACTTACTTTTATCTCTTGTCATATGATGTGAACATCCACTATCAATCACCCATTCATCTTTCTCTTCAACTTGAGCAGCTAAGGATTTCTTCACATTTGTACAACTAGCAAATTTAGTAGATACAGGATTATTTTCCTTGATAGCAATAAATACCCATTCATCATCACTTCTATTTCCTTTATCATATTCATCATCTATCACACCTTCATCAACAACATAGTAACACTTCTTTTGAAATCTAGGCTTGTTATGTCTTGGTTTAGGAGCTCTTTCGGAACAACTTGATGCAAACTGACCTATCTTATTGAAAGAAAAACATTTAAGAGGCAATTTTCCTTCATATTTACCTTTTCCTCTCGGTAGTCTTTTGATAATAAGTGCTTCCAGCTCTTCTATCTCTCTTTCTTCTTCTTCAATCTATCTGATTTCATCCTCATACTTGAATTTCTTTCTAGATGAACTCTCACCTGGATCATATCTCTCTGTCTATCTCTTCTGGAAGTAGTGGAATTAAATGCAAATTCAACCTTAGGAAGGGCATCACCAAATTCACTCAACTCAAAAGCAATAAGCTTACCAACCAACATATCTCTAGTTACATTTGTTACAGTTCGAAGCTCTTCAATAGCACTAGCTTTGACTTTGTAAGAATCAGACAAGGATCTAAGCACTTTAGCAACAATCTCTGATTCATCTATCTATCCACCAACACATCTGATACCACACACAAGTTCATTCACTCTTTGCATAAAACTAATAGTGTTCTCATCATCACCCATTCTCAACTTTTCATATTTCCCTTTCAAATCTATAACATTTTTCATCTTAGAATAAGATAAAGCACTCAAAAATGCTTCCTTAGTCCTAATATTATACTCAACTTCTCTAATCTTAGCAGTAGTAGTAGGACCATTTTGAGGAATAACATACCCATTGCTTGTAATGCTCAAGTAGGGTTCACCAATGCATCTTAGATGGCATTCCATTCGAGTCTTCCACAAAGAATAATTTGTTCCATCAAATCTCGAACTATCCTTCTTGTATGTCGTCATCCCGGATCACCTTAAGTTGTTAAACTTCTTCCAAGGAACCTACTCTAATACCAATTATTGGCAACATAAGTGCATACAACTAAGAGGGGGGGTGAATCAGTTGTCCTGGATATTTAAAACTTATTCAACTTATTAACCTTATTATCAGATTTGAATATTAACCATGAAAGCATAAGTCATTAACACATCAGAAACACACATAACACCAAGATTTTTTATGTGGAAACCCTATTAGGGGAAAAACCACGGTGGAGGTCAGTCCACAAGGTTATACCTTGTTAAAAGTATAAATAAATGAAATATGGGGAATGCACATTCATTCAGGCACACTGCCTAGAGCTCACTACTCAATTACAACAAGGCTATCCACCCAAAGGAAGACACACTGTCTTACAGAAATAATCGGATTACATCCGCAGGGATTTGAACTAATAAAATAGCATCTACTAATGCCTGATCATAGTTTTGGTTAAGCACATGAACATTTATTCACTCTTCTTCACTTTTCTTCACACTTTTCTCTTCCTTTGAATGATTTAGAACATTATTCACATGCACACACATTTGGCATCCACTGACATACATCAATTCAAATAAACAGTTGCTTATATATATCTGCAACAAGAAATTTCATCCCTACATGTCAGCTTCAACAAAATAATAAAATGAATATAAACTGTCAGCCCAAAACACTAAAGATTATTAATGTGAATCAACCAAGGTTGGCCACAACTTAGTGAAGACCCAAATCAACATCTCCAACATGAAAACACTTCAATTAATTACTCCTTGAAGATCCACAACACGCTATAAACACAATGTCGACCAAGAACAAAAAAAACATGAATATGCAAGAGAAAATTGCCAACCACGAGCACAACGATCAATGTGGATGTGCAACATAGCTAGAGCACAATCTAGAAATATCCACAAGAATCATGAATCACCAGAGAAGCATCTGCATCAACTAAACTAACTGAAATCACATCATCTTCAATCAAGAACACAAACTGAAGCAACAAAAAAACTGTCAAAATATAAATCTTCATAACTCGATCAAATCTTCACGTGGATCTCTAAAACTTGACATGGATAAAATAGATATACTCAACAACAAACCCTTTAGTCCACAACCTCTAATCATAAATTTACAGAACTTACCAACATACTGAACTTCACTTCACCACTAACAACCTGCAACTCATTCCATTACAATTTTCTCAATATCCTCGACATATACAACTTCTAATGAATTAATGCTAATAGTGTTGACATCAATGGAAACCATATATCAACAACACAACCACAACATCCAACACTACTATAATTCCTTAAGAATCTTAGCTTCTTTAATGTCCTGTTTATATAAGCGATTATGAAGGCTGACCACCTCTTGCATCTCTTTCTTTTGAACATCCAAGGGTTTCCTGGAATGACTATGACTACGAGCACTTGAACCCACCCTAGAAAATGAAGTACCATGTTTACCTTTAATTGTAAACTCATTAATAATATCAAAATCCTTGGATGACCCCATCATATCCTCCTCCTTTAAATCCTTGACCTTTTCATTAAGAATGTGAAACCCCTCAACACTGTTCTCAAAAGCAGTCTAACTAACCTGCACAACCTTCTTTGGATTCTAATGGACCTTCTAAATTTTATCCTCCAACACCATAATACGTGTCTCATAATCATTCTTCATTAGGCTAACAACCTTTGCCACTTCTTAAAGGATAGCTAACATTTTGTTGTTCTCATCCTTGTTCCTAGATAAATCCTTACCGTCATCCTTCTTCACCATCTTATTTTGAAGAGACCACCTTCACATTGATCTGATTAATTTCCAGAAAAAAACCATTAAGACAATTTAAACTGGCTCACAACTCCCTCCTTAGCTAGACCAAGCACATTGCAAATTTCCTCCCTATTGGTGTTGAAAACATTAAAATCCTCAAAGAACTCATATGGAAGAGGGCCCTGATCTTCATGAGACAAATCAATATGTTCGTTTCTACCAAATTCACCCACAATCTCTTTACCATTAGACTTATCTTTGTCCTAGTTTTTTCCAGAATCTTCCATTTTCTCTTTACCTTTAGACTTGTCTCTTTCCTTCCCTTCACCAAGAGAGGAATCATTTTTCCCTTTTTTAGAAGCATGCATCTTCCCTACTAGATTTTGATCACCAACCCCATTACCAAGTTTTATCTTCTTCCTATTATCAGTAGTAGAGAGCACATTTGTCTTTATATCACCGATCCTAGTAAAGGAATCCCTGACCATGAAATTTTGGGTTTGTCATGTTTCTTAGATTTCTTCTTAGTTTTATTTTTTTCCTTAGAGGGGGGTTTGAATGAATTTCCATAGATTCCCCATCACCCTCCTCCACAATCCACTCTTCCTCCTTTATTTTATCTTCAGTATCGGTAGACATATTTGAGTAGTGCTCACGATGTTTACTTTTAACCTTACAATTTTTAGAAGCCTTCGTAGGCTCAACCGAGATAGACAAGGATTTCACATACTCCATTATTAACAAAATCAGGCCTTCATGAAGAATGGGAAACTTGGGGTTTTTCCTATGATCTTTGATGCCACACTCAAGAGAAGCAAGAAAATAATAAAAAAAGGAGACCACTTGTTTATGGTGAAAGTGGTTGAGCAAGATAAAGTGGTAACTAAACAAAGAAGAAAACTTTCCATCAAGTGTAAAATATCACATTAATTAAATAAGCTATGTCAGCCCAAATTGGCTTGATGGAGTTCCTATCATATCCACCAAAGGAATGCTTGGTTAGTTTATCTCGCTCATCCAACTTGAATAATTTGTTAAGTATATGAGTTAAAACATAGTGTACACATATTTAAAAATAAAGTAATTTTAAAGTAAAATAAAATAACTCTCAAGATAAAATATATGTCCATATAAGTAATGTAGTAAACTAGTATAAATATCTTAAATACATCTATCCATATATGTATTGTAGTAAATTAATATAGAGATGTTAAATATATCTACCTAAAAATGAGCTTTGAATTATTTTATTTATTTAAAAATAGTCATATATTAAACTTCTACACCTAGCATATATGTAAATAAGCTTATATTTTGAAAGCACTACACTTTTTTTTACATAGATGAGATATATATTTTAATTTTAAATTTAATTTTTTATATAATATAATATAATATATTTAATATTTATTATCTAGGTATATATTTATTTTATATAATTTATATCATTGTTATACTTATTATAGTATGTTATATTTTATATAATATAATTATGGTATAATATTTATATATAAAATAGATATAATAAACAATAAATATATATAAATATTAAATATAATATAATTATAATATACAAATGTATATTTTAATATTTATTATTTGAGCTAATCATATTTAAAATTTAGAATTGGTGGAAGTGCTCACTAATGATTGAATGACATGTCAGATGTTGTAGTTGCAAATGTTGGCTGCAAAATTGAGAGAGAGAGAGAATGAAAGATGGGTAGAGAGATAGATCCCATGGATGCACCATTTTTGGATAGTTGACACAAAATGGTTGATCCAAAGCTAGTTGTCTCTTTTTTCTCTATCTCTATCTCCTTTATATATATTATTTCTATCCTATCCTATCTCTCTATGTTCCTCTCTCTCTCTCTCTCAATATATATATATATATATATATAGTCCACTCTCTTAATAATGACATGTTGAAGAAAAATAAAACTTAAAATTTGCATTAAAGAGGCACCTTCTCTGGTGTCTTGATAGACACCAATGAACTAGAATACAATATACTAAAAATTATAAACATTTTATTTTATTATAAAAGAAGGGTTCATTTCTACAATCACAAAATTGTATTGATATCAAGTTCAAATATATGATACAACATAGCTCATGTTTATCAAGACACCAATGATCCAAAATTTAGTATACTAAAACTATAAATATTTCATCTTATTACAAAAGAAGGGCTCATTTCTAAAATCACAAAATTGTATTAGTATCAAGTTCAAATGTATGATACAACATATACTAACATTAAAAACACTTTGAGAAAATCAAGTCTATGCTATATGGTATTTACCATACCTATATTCTAGCATATGTTGAGGTCCTTGTTAATGTATTGACTAGAAAGGGCTTCCCATTTTTTTTGACAAGAAGTACTAAGAATTTTTATAGCATGAAAATTGCATTACTTAGAGTGCAATTAGACATTCTACTTTGTGAACCTAAATATAATGGGTACCACTTGGACCCTAAGCTCAAATTGATCAAATTTTGTTTGTGCCAATAATTTGATGTTGTCACATTACCATCGAGAGATACATTGGTATACAACATCATTTACTTAATGACCTAGTAATGATAATATTCACAAAAGTATAATGGTTTCACATACAAATACAAAGGTAATGAATGAATTCCATCATCTTAAATTTATAAGCTCAATGAGAATTCAAAATTACTACAAGTAAACACAAGGTTAGGTAGCAAAGAATAATAGTAAAAAAAAATTGAATAGAAGAAACACACAACTACTAATAAGTCACAATGAGAAATAATAAACAATTATGTTTAATTTTGATTAATTGGTGTTGCAATTGATACCAATAATTTATAAAAAATAATAACTCATTTAAAAGTAACTCTCACTTAAGCTTATCAATCTCCTTTACACTTGTCGTAGGGGAAATATGAAAGCGTGAATGAAAGCATATTTGAAGTAATTAGAGTCTAAAAGCACTAAAAAATCACACAATTGAGATCATATAAAACCATACTCAATAAAATTAACTTGCACAAGCATCAAATTATTTAATCAAAAGAAATGAACTTAATTCAGAGCAATTTAAATAAAATAGAAAGTGAAAACCTTCAATCCCATTGTAAACTGATACAAATTTGTGATGTGGATTGGTCAAATTATGCAAAATCCATGTTGCAAAAGCTTGATGAGAGGTGTTATTCACAAAATAGGTGCTCTAAAATGCTCAAGATTGGCTCAAGAATTCTAGAGAGTGCCTATGCTTATGAGGATTGTGAATGATTTTCATGTTTGGAAGGGCTTGTTTTATAGATTTTGGGAATTTTGATCAATGTTGGAGATTGAAAATGGAGATGAATGGATGAGTGGAAATCAAGGAGATGGGGGAGGATCAAGGAAGATCAATGGTTGAGGATGCTTGAGAGCCCAAAATATGCCTAATTTTATGGAAAATAAGTTGAGGATATTTTGAATTGGAGGGAAGAATTTGAATTTGAATTGGGAATATTCACTTTTTGAAAAAGAATAATCTTTGTGCAAGTTGGAGGGTTGGAGAAAAATTAGCCAATTAAATAATTATGAAAATTATTTAATTGTGAGGATGAGGGGAATTAATATTTTTAATTAAATAATTGGGAATTATTTAATTGTGAAGATGAGGGGAATTAGTATGAAAATAATGAATTAATGAAATAAACTTAATTATGTTACACATATGTTACCTATGTTTGGAATTGTTTGTCATTGATGTATATGTACACTCAATTTGGGAAATCGTTGATGTATGATGATGTTCTAATAGTGATGTTGTTGTTGTTTATGGTTGGATATCATGCCTTGTTTGATGCCAATTAAAGTTGTATTGAGTATGGTTGTTGTCAACAAAGATGATATCATGATGATATATTAAGATGAGGATTTGAAGTAATGCTAAAGTTAGAGAGTTGTTGCTAATGATCTCTAGTATGTTGTATGCTCTCTCATGTTATTCACGAGGAAGTATGTATTTCTACAAGAAAGTTCTGGTCTTCAATTATTGGTGAAAGGTTTTGTTATAGGAAGTTGCTTTGAAGATTGTTTGGGAGAATGCTCTACATTCCTTCGCCTTTGAAGGTATGGTCTTGTGGTTTGAGATTTAGTACTTTTGTTCTGTGGATGTTGCACTCTTATCTTTTCAAGTCACTAGTGTTTCAGAGGAGGTTTTTGGTAATTGTAGTGGGTTGAAATTTTTGTTGCTTGTTAGGACTGGTCCAAAAAATGCTCTGCATTTCTTCACATTGTTTTTTTGCTCCTGCAACTTGGTGGACATGTTGTTAGTGTTTGTGCAGTATCTCAGTTCATCTCTCATGTGATCGTGTTTACCATAAGTTGGTTTGTTAATGTTTTATCTCATGGTTGTGTCTTGTTAGCTTTTGGGATGATGTATTATGTTTTTTTTGGTTTGTTGTGGTTGTTTGTGGCATGACAGTGTGAGAAGTATCTCTAAGTGAGAAAGATGTTCATGGAACATCTCTTTATGTTCTGCACATCAATATTTGATCTCTTTGGTGCCACTTATTATTTTGAGTTGGTTTCTGGCCAACAAGGCTTATGATGTTCATGGAACATCTATTTATGTTCTACACATCAATATTTGATCTCTTTGGTGCCACTTATTATGTTCATGGAATGCCTCTTTATATTTTACACATCAATATTTGATCTCTTTATGTTATTTGTGGGTTTTTTACTAACAAGGCTTGTTCTCTTGCTTGCGCTATGTGCTTGGGGATTTGTGCCAACAATTGAGGTTGGGTTAAGATGTGTTTAGCTCCTAACCTATCTTGTTGAGAACCACATTGAGTAAATTCAATTGAAAGCATGTTTTTGGGCCAAGTAGTAATGTGCTACACGCTTCTTCTACATGTTTCCCTGTTGTCGACTTGGGATAATGTGCACCAACATGTTTAATATTTGGGATCACATTGGAAGATGTAATAAGTTATTTTTTAGTCCTCTTTATCTCCAAGATAGGACCACTTTCACTGCAATTATGTTTTTGGGCTGACTTGTTGAGGTTATTGTTTGTATTCTACTCTTGCCAACCTAATTGGTGTTTTGTGATCTTGCAGAGGATATAAATGGGAGAAAAAAATAGCTGCAAGATGAGTGTGGTGGTGTGTGAGTTTGGAATGATGAAGAAGGTTATGAAAAAGGAAATTCAGATGCATTTTAATGCCTCAATCAACAGACTGTATTATTGACATATGTTGTAAATTGTAATTTTAATGTTTCTTACTATCAAATAGTGAGCCTATTTAGCAGGTCCTTGTATCTTGCCCTGGGGTTGTGTGCATTATCCTACAATTCCCTTTGTATCTTGCCCTAATTTTGTGCACCTTAGCATTCAAGTCCTTCAAGGAACAATGTGCTTCCTTAGGAAATGCGCTTTAAAACAAAATTATATTTTTTATAAGCAATGAGCTTCATATATTATGAGATTTCTCACCATAGTTTTTCCCTTCTTGGGTTTTCAATGTATATCTAGTGTTATCTTGTGCATGTGTGTTTATTGCTTTATATTTCATTTTTGTTGATTTGATTAAGGGTTTTAGATTTTTTTAAGGGTTTTTGATCTTGTTAAAAGTCTAAAATTGCATTGTGTTTAAGGGTTTAAGTTTTGATGATACTGATTCACCCCCTCTCAATATCCTAGTGTGTTCAACAATTGGTATCAAAGACAAGTTCCTCTAAAGAATCTTAACCATTTGAGGAAAGGTCTGGGATGGCACATGATGGATCTTACAAGGCACTTAGGTTTGATGGAACAAATTACACCTTTTGGAAAGTAAGAATGGAAGGCCATCTAAACTATTTAGGGTTTGGTGTTTGGCAATATTTCAAGGATGGTTACACTACTCCTACTATTGCTCCAATAGATCTAGATGAGATTAGACTGTATGAGAATAATGCCAAGGAAAAGAATGCTATCATGAATGGTTAGCAGATTCAAAACTTTTGAAGGTGATGAATTATAGTTCTACTAAGGATGTCTAGGAAAAGCTTAGCAAAATTTATGAAGGAGATAATAAAGTGAATCAAATCAAGAGAAAATTTGAGACCATGGGGATGACAGAGGATGAAGATATTGCTAGTTTCATGCTTTGGGTGGATGGAGTGGTTATTGGCATCAAAGGTCTTGGTAGAGAAGTGAAAGAAGATGAGATTGTGAAGAAAGTTTTGAGATCTCTCCCTAAATATTATATTGATAAGGTATTTGCTATTGAGGAGTCTAAAGACTTGGATAAGTATCTAGTAGATCAATTGTTTGGTGCTCTCATTGCCTTTGAAATGAGAGAGTTTGAAAAAGATGCTCCAAAGAAGGAAGTAGCATTTAAATTCAGTAAACTTTGATGAGGTAGAAGTAAACTTTGCGAGAAGATTGAAGGGAACTGAAAAATACAAAATTAAGTTACCTTTCAAGTAAACTTTGTGAGAATATTGAAGGGCACTGACAAATTTAAATGATGAAACCATCTTCATGGCCTTGAAATTTGGTGACAAAAAGAGTGATATTGAAAAATGTAAGAAGTCTGGTACCTTGTAGTCCACAACAAAGATAATGAAAATCAATGGTTGTGTGGAATTCCTTTGATGCAAAGGAAGAATCAAATTCTTGGGTGATTGATAGTGGTTTATCTAACCACAAGACTAGTGACAAGGAGAGGTTCATTAGCCTTAAGAAGTGGAATGGCGGAGCTATCAATTTTGGTGGTGACAAGTCAACACAAATTTGTTGAAACAATGTTACAACCATTGATGGAAAGAACAAGACTGAGGATGTCCTCTATGTCAAAGGGATAAAGCATAATCTCCTCAATGTCAATCAGATGTGCAACAAAGGATATAACCTTAGATTTCATGCCAAAGGTTGTGAGATCAATAAGGTAAGATCTGAAAGATTAGTTGTAGAAGGTATAAGGACAAATGGAAATGTATACAATATAAGGGATCCAAATGGAAGAATTTGTTTATTGGCTCAATCTGGTGAATACTGGTTGTGGCACAAGTAGATGGAACACATTAATTTTGATAATATGGTGAAGATAAGTTCTACTCATGCAGTGAGAGATATGCCTAAGATAACTAACCCTACACACACATTATACAAGGAGTGTCAAATGGGAAAGAAGACAAAGACAAGGTTCAAGAGCAAGGAATGTTCTTCTACAATTCCATTGGAATTAATTCACACTAACCTATGCAGACCTACAAGAACTAAGATTCATCAAGGTGAAATGAATTTCATGTTGCTTATTGATGATTACCCTAGAATGACTTGGGCTACATTTTTAAGAGAAAAATTAGAAGCTTTTGATAAATTTAAAATCTTCAAAACAAAAGTTGAGAATGAAATGAATGCTAAGATCAAATGTTGAAGATCTAATAGAGGAGGTGAACTTACTTCAAATGAATTTGAATTTTTTTGTGAAGATCATTGTATTGGGAGACATTTATCTACTCCTAGGACCCCTCAACAGAATGGGGTAGTGGAGAGAAAAAATAAGACTGTGCAAGAGATGGCTAGGGAAATGACGAAAGATGTAGATTTGCCTGATATACATTGGAAGGAAGCAGCTCACACTACTGTCTACCTACTAAACAGAGTACAATTGAGGGTCAATAGAACTAAGACCCCTTATGAGCTATGGTATGGAATACCTCCTACTATTAGATACTTCAGGATCTTTGGTAGAAAATGCTACATCAAGAGAGATGAAGAAGACCTTGGAAAGTTTGATTCAAGGTGTGATAACAGAATCTTCCTTGGTTACTCAACTAGAAGCAATGCCTATAGATGCTAAAATAAGAGATTGGGAAAGATGATTGAAAGAAAAAATGTTAAAGTAGATAAAGATTTTTGTTAGATCTTACAAGAACCATAGGTTTGCACAAATGTAGATCTACCTATATACATTGGAAGGAAGCAACTCACACTACTATCTACCTACTAAACAGAGTATAATTGAGGGTCAATAGCACTAAGACCCTTTATGAGTATGGTATGGAAGGCCACCCAATATTAGATACTTTAGGATCTTTGGAAACAAATGCTACATTAGGAGAGATGAAGAAGACCTTGGAAAGTTTGATTCAAGGTGTGATAAAGGAATCTTCCTTGGTTACTCAACTAGAAGCAAGGCCTATAGATGCTAAAATAAGAGATTGGGAAAGATGATTGAAAGCAAAAATGTTAAAGTAGATAATTTTTTTTGTTAGATCTCACAAGAACCATAGGTTTGCAAATCTGATATACCTCCCTACATTGAAGAAGAAGAAGAAGAAGAGAAGGATCAAGAATAAAAAAAGTCCCCTAAGACTCCAACAAAGTATGTTTAGAAGAACCATTCACAAGATCAAATCATTGGAGATAAGAATGAAGGTGTGTTGACTAGGAGAAGGATTGAAAAAGCAAGTGAGCATGTGAATTTATGTTTACTATCAAAGGTAAAGCCCAAAAACTTTGTTGATCTTAGCAAAGATGAATGTTGGATGAAGGTAATGGAAGCAAAATTGAATTGGATAGAAAATAATCAGACATGGGAATTGGTTCCTAGACCAACTGATAAGAATATTATAGGAACAAAGTGGGTGTTCTTAAATAAGCTAAATGAAGATGGAGAAGTTGTGAGAAACAAATACAAATTGGTATGTAATGGTTATTTTGTTATTCTCAAGTTGAAGGTATTGATTTTGAGGAGACTTTTTCTCTGATTGCTAGAATGGAGGAAATCGGGATGACTCTTGCCTTTGTTGCTCACAAGAAATTCAAAGTATATTAGATGGATGTCAATTCAACCTTCTTGAATGGTGATTTAGAGGAAGATGTCTACATTGAGCAACTAGATGGTTTTCAACTATCAAAAGATCTAGACATGGTGTGTAGACTCAAGAAAGCTTTATATGGACTCAAGCAAGCTCCTAGAGCTTGGAATGCTCGGTTGGATAAGTACCTACTTCAACAAGGTTTCAAGAAAGGTACTACAGATAGTAATCTGTATATTAAGGTAGAGGAAGAAAATATTTTGATAGTTGTTGTATATGTTGATGACATCATCTTTGGTGGAGATGATACTACGTAAGAGGTTTACATAAGATATGTAAAAAAGAGTTTGAGATGTCTATGATTGGTGAGTTGTCTTTCTTCCTTGGGCTTCAAATTATTCAACTAGATGAAGGTATCTTTCTTTCTTAGGCTAAGTATGTTAGAGAGATGTTCAAGAAGTTTTGCATGAAGGATTCTAAACCAGTAAGTACTCCTATGGTTATTGGTTGTCACTTGAGCAAGATCGATGAGTCACCTGAGGTTGATCAAACTCTTTATAGGTATATGATTGGAGGTTTATTGTACTTGACTACTTCTAGACTTGAATTATCTATGCAATATGTTTGGTTGTCAGATATCAAGCTAATCCTAAGAAAACTCATGAGAAATCAGTAAAAAGAATATTTAGATATTCGAAGGGAACTTTGGATTATGGTTTGTGGTATAAAAAGGATGATAACTTCTCTTTGAGTGCTTATACTAACGTCTATTGGGTAGGATGTGTGGATGATCAGAGAAGCACCAGTGGAAGTGCATTTTTTTTTAGACAAATTAGTCTCTTGATTCAGTAAGAAGTAGGACTCAATGTCCTTATCCACAATAGAATATGAGTATATTGCTGCAACATCTTGTTGCATCTAGGTGTTTTTTATGAAGAAAACTTTGAAGGACATAAAGGTGGTATATGATGAACCCATTCCCACATTATGTGATAATACTAGTGCAATAAACATTTCCAAGAATTTGGTGATGCATTCAAGGTGTTGTAAGGGGGGAACGATGAATATGAAAAGAAATCGTAAATGAATTAAACAAAGCTTAATTCAAAATAAAATTAAGAATTCCTAAACCCATTACTCACAAAATGAACATTATAACAAACAATGAATTCAATAAACTATATTGTTGCCATCTCGTGTCGAAGTATATTTGTATCGATGTTGAATGTCAGATTGTTGCAATCAATACAAAGCCTCCATTATGTGTTGCAAAAGCTTCAATGTGTGTGATGTTGAACTAGAGCATGATGATAAATCATAATGTGCTCAAGAGGTAATTGTGTAGCACTTCGCTTATGTGAATTCCAGATCATTTGTGAGAAGGTAGAAGGTTATTTTATAGATTTCCTATCTTGAGATGAATGTGCAAGATGCTATAATGAAAAATCATGATCAATGGTTGAGAACCATTGAGAGGAAATGGATTGCTTAGTTAGCTTCTCTGATCAAATCAATTAAAGATGTTAATTACACAATTAGAGGAAATAGATTGCATAATCTGTGGAATTGAGGAAATCAAGTTGAGTTTTTGATGTGGTTGAAGAATAGATGGATTAATTAGGAAATAGATGAATCAATCAGGAAATAGATGAATTAGCTAGCCAATCAAAGTGAGCAATCAGTGATCGTGATTTGCACAATCACAAAAGGGGGTGAGGGTAATTAATTAAAATTTAGAGTTTGAATGTGCAAAGTCATGTTTGACTTTAACAAATAAAGTTGTATTTGTTTGTTGACCTTTTTTAATGAAATTTTGAAAAATTAATTTAATTATTCATGTTTAGAAAGGGGAAAGTGATTTAATTTAATTATTAAGTAATAACAATTTAATTGATTTAGGGGAATAGGGTATATTAGCGACATAATTAAATAATTGATGTTATTTAATTAATCAGGAGGAATGAAGATAGATTTAATGGTAAAATAGTGAATTAATTAAATAATTTAAAGATTATTTAATTAATAGAGGAAAATAGGGTTAAATTAGGACTTTTATTACATAAATGAGATTTATTTAATTAGTCAGAAATGATGATTGAGGAAAAATTAATTAAATGATGTTAAATCACTTAATTAATAGATGAATATAAAATTTGATAATAATTAAATAATAATGTATTATTTAATCATTTAGGGAAGAAGGATGATAGTTAGTTAAATAGTGTTGTTCGCTAGTAAGGACAATTTAGGGTATCAACATTTTTCCCCTCTTTGATACAATTTGATTTTGAGCGTTGTCAAAGAAAATTCAAAAATTCCTACTTAGGAGTTTCCCTAGTATGCCCCGGTGACGACGGGATAGCATGGTGCCTCCTCAAGAAATTTGGTGAAAATTTTGGATAATGAGCCAACTTTTTTGATAAGTAGATGTGATGCATTTTCAGTGTAAGGACTAATAGAAGAAATTTTGAGTAGAAGAAAATGTTAGTAATATTTAGAAAATAGAAGAAATTGGATGATTGATGATATGTAAAACATGATGAGTTTACTTTTGCTTCATGTACACTTCGTAGTATTTAGCAATCCTTATTAATGTAGCAAACAAACATGATACACCTAGGTATTAATGACCAAGGCGGCTTTGTATCTATTGTGTGGACTTTGACTTAGCACTCAAAGAATATTCTTGCTCATACTAGACATACAAAAACCCTGTTAGAGTATATGGTTAAGTTGTGTTAAAAAAATTTAGACCAGTTACACAGAGAGGTATCAAATACCTATTATGCAACTGTTACACGAATTGTCTCAAAAAATTTTCCATACATTAGTTATGATGGCCTTTCCTACGTTATCCACACAAAGGCTCGTAGTTCACTTGTTTGATAATAACATGTTTTTTTGACTTTTTCTATTTTTTGATTGTTTTTGAATTTTGTATTTTTGACTAAGTTAAAAGGCCATTATGAACACCTAAGGGGATTGAACTAAGGCCTCGGGAGCTAATCAAATATAAGCCTTGCCTACGTTATACACGCAGAGACCACATAGTTCGACTGGTTTTGACTCAAAGCATAACATGCTTTTGGGATTTTTGATGTTTTGAATTAGTTTTTTTTAATTTTGTTGGTTTTCTAGATGTTTTTTATTTTGATAGTTTTTTGAGCGTGATGGGATTTACAAGGATTCAATACGCTACCCATTTTGGGAAGTTGCCCCTAGTTCGCGACAAGATTACCTTCATTAGGGGAGATGGATTTTGATGGTGTAACAAGTTTCAATACTTAATCAGTTATGAGCCATGGTTGTTTTGCACATTTTATTATAGGATGAATGGGTGGATGCTTTAGATAGTGTTGATAGATAACGATGCAAGTCTTATTCAAACATAGCGCCTATTTGCCAGGTTTTTCACCATGGTACCTGTCCTAGAAGCACTACGAAGTGGTTTTCACTTAAAGAATGTTTTATTTCTCTTTATTGTTTTTCATGCTTTTAAATTTTTTGTTTATTATTTTGTTTTTAGCTTTTTTGTTGAGATACTTTGATGTGTTCAAGTATATAACCTTTTAAGATGGCTATTGTTCAATGGTTTGGCCAAAGGTTCTCCTTCAAGAGTAGCCAATTGATAAGCTCCAAAGCCATAGCTTGTTGTGATGATGAAGGGACCTAACTAGTTTGGTTCAAACTTCCCCTTCCCAATCCTGATTCAGCTGGATCTTTTGATTCTCTTTTAGTACTAGGTCACCAGCTTGAAAGTTTTTGTTTTTGATCTTCTTATTGTAGCTTCACTTGAGCCAATTCTGATAAACTTGGAGATGGTTTAATGCACTCAAATACCTTTCATCTAAGAGTTCCAACTCATTCAATCTCGACACCTGATATTCCTCATTGCTGACCATGCCTTTTTGAGATATTCATAGTGAGGGAATTTCAACTTCAATAGGTAAGACAACTTCAAATTTGTAGACCAAGGAAAAAGGTGTAGCACCTATTGGTGTACGAATGTTGGTTCGATAAACCCATATGGCTGGGTTTAGTTGCAAATGCCAATCACAGTCGACATCATTAATAGTATTTGCCATTATTTTTAGGATGGTTTTATTGGATGCTTTAGCTTGACTGTTTTCTTTGGGATAGTAGGGTGTGGAGAATCGGTGTTGGATAGAAAAATTTGAACAAAGACATCTTGGTTTTTGAATGGGGTTTTGTTGTCTATTATGATGGTTTGGGGAATTCCATATCAACAGATAAGATAATTCAAGATGAACTTGGGTATCTTTTTTCCTGTGATGTAAGTTAATGGAATTACTTCTATCCACTTTGTGAAGTATTCAATTGCAGTGATAATGAACTTATGCCCATTGAATGAAGAAGGAGATATCTTACCTACCAAGTCTAATCCCCATTGCGAGAAAGGCCATGGTGTTGTTATAGGTCTCAGTTCCTATGCCGATATGTGAACAAGATCATTATGTTGTTGGCATTGATAACATTTTCTTAAGTATTGAATGCATTCTTGTTCCATTGAGGGCCAATAGTACCCTATTCTCAACAATTTTTGTACTAGATTAGGTCCATTAGCATGAGACCCACAAATACCTTTGTGCACTTCTTGTAAAGTAGTTTGTGCTTCTTCCACATTGAGACATCGAAGTAATGTTCCATCTAGAATTTGTTTGTATAGGGTATCTCCTAAGACAATGAATCGAGAGGTTCTACGGATAAAGGTCTTCTTTTGGATTTTTGTTAAGTCAGGAGGTATGATACCATGGTGAGTTAGGACCAATAACATCACAAACCAATTTTGATTTTGGGATATTGAATGCTGGTATGAGTAATTTCTCCACAAGGAATTCATATTTTGGAATGTTTTGTGGAATGTCAAGAAGTGAACCTATTGTCGTCATAATGTATGTTGCTTTGTTATTGATCTGAGGAACTTGTTCAAAGGTGATGATGACAAAGTATTGTTTGAAACTGTCCACCATTCTTTTATATGGAATTATCTTGTCATTCTTTGTTTGATACTCATCATTTACTTACCTGATTACCAGTTGAGAGTCTCCATAAACCTACAATTCTTTTATCCTCCATTCTATGGCCATCTTCAGTCCTATGATTATCGCTTCATATTCAGAGATGTTATTTTTACATGGAAAAGTGATCCTATAAGCCTTAGGTATACTATATCCCTCTAGTGTGAGAAATAAGATACCTTCTCCTCAGTCATGTTGAGTGTGGGACTCGTCAAAGTACAAGGTCCAACGGCTTGTTTGTTTTGTTAGCGGTATACTTTCATATGGGAATTTTGTTGTGAGAGGCTAATGATCTTTCATTGGTGCTTCTTCTAGTTGATCTAATATGATTTTTCCTTTGATATCTTTTTTATCTATGTACTCTATGTCAAACTCACTCAGTATCATTACCCCTTTAGTGATCCTACCTGTTAGAGTTTCCTTTTCCAATAGATACTTTATGGGTCTACCTTTGATACTAGTTTTACTTATCTATTTAAGATGTAGTGTCTTAACTTCTATGCCACAAAGATGACATATAGACATGCTCTTTCTATGGGAAAATAGTTCAATTCATAACCCACCAGTGTTCAGATGATATAATAGACTGCTCTTTCCTTGTTATTGTCATCTAGTTGTGCTAAGAGAGCTCCTAATATTGCTTGTGTTGTAGATACATAGAGGATCATTGCTTTATTTAGAATTGGTGGAATTAATACTGTAGGAGTGAGTAGATACTCCTTGACTTGTTGGAATTCTTGATCACATCTATCATCCCACTTGAATGTGATGTCTTTGTGTAGAAAATGGGTGAATGGATGGAATTTTTTTGCCAACTGTGCAATGAATCTCCTGATGGACTGTAGTTTCCCTTATAGACTTCTCAGTTGCTTCAATGTTCTTGGAGGAGGTATTTCTAATATAGCCTTTACCTTGGTAGGATCTACCTCAATGCCTCTTCTTGATACTATGTACCCTAGTAGTTTTCCAGATGTTACTTTGAATATACACTTCTTTGGATTGAACCTCAAGTTGTATTGTTCGAGCCTATCAAATAATTTTGCTAGGTTGGTCAAATGGTCTTCTCTTTTGATGGATTTTTCTAGTATTTCATCCACATAATCCTCCATAGTTGTATATAGCATATCATGAAAGATGGTATTCATTGCTCATTGATAGGTTTCCCTTACATTCTTTAGACCAAATGGCATGACGTTCCAATAGAAGGTCCCCCATGCACAAGTGAATGTTGTTTTATGTTGGTCCTTAGGAGATATTTTGATTTGATTACATCTGAATAAAGATATCCATCAATGATATCATTTCATGCCTTGCATTTAGGTCTATGATCATATCGATGTTGGGCAGAGGGAAGTCATCCTTCAGATAAGCCTTATTCAGATCACAAAAGTCTATGCAGATTCTTATGCCCCTAGTGGGCTTTGATACTGGTACTTGATTAGACACCCATTCAGTATAGTCAATGGGTCTGATGAATCCCAAATCTAACAGTTTCTGAAGTTCCACCTTTACCAAAAGTGTTATCTATGGATGCATCTTCTGTAGCTTTTTCTTGATGGGTTTAGCTCTAGGGAATACTGCTAGGTGATGTACGACAAATGTTGGATCTAGCCCTAGCATGTCTACATATGTCCATGTGAAGTTGATTTTCCTTTTATTGATGAATGCTGAGAAGTTCACCTTCTCTTCAAGATCAAGTGATGTTGCATGATATGTGATTTTTCGTGTTTTTGTTGTGCCAACATTGATAGGTTCAATGTCTTCATCTAGGAGTGCTAATTTCTCTTGATATTCTATGGTGGGGAGATTGAATGTTCCATCTTCGGGTGCCTCAGAGAGGTTTTCACCTTCAGATGCATCCTTTTTTTTTCTCTTTTCTGAATCCGATAAAACCACATTGTGGTTTTCTTCAAGGGACCTCTTTTTTATTTTTAAATTTTTTAAGTTGTTTTTGTGACTAGAATACACAATATCCCCTCTGAAATATGCTCCTTTATCTAGTTCCATTACAAACCCTGCTTTGCAATGGGTGAAATCACAATATTGTGTCTCACTTTTTTCCCAAGATGGACATTTACATCAATATTTTTAACTGAATCTTTATCTTCTGAGACCTATAGCAACTAAACCATTAAGAATTTGAAGATGATGCAAACTAGTGATTTATGGAAATTTGTGTGTATATTCTAAATATATATATATATATATATATATATTGAAATAAATCATGAATCTTTGAACATCTCCTTTAATAACTAGTTTTAAACAAAAAAACAACATTTTCAGAAAGTAACGTTTGTATCTTACAAAATAACTTTTTCTCTATAAAGGATAAATTTCTAATTTTTGGAATATGGATTCTCAACATCAATATCTAGGGAAAGGATATTTTATCATATTTTTTGTTACATATATATTTTTAAATTAATTTTTGAAGTCATTGCAACTATAATTTGGACATGTGTGTGTGTCGTACAACCTAACTTGTTGTGTATATATCAAATTCCAATTTTTCTTTTTTTAGTGAAACAAGGACATCAATACCTAAGGAAAGGGTATTTTTTGAATTTTTTTACAATGGTTTACTATTTTTCCACCTTTGTAGAATGAAGCGCTTGATGTTCGAAAAAAAACCTATGTTCAATAAAAATTTAAAATTAAATACAAGACAATATTATACAAATTAATAAATAATTATTAAAATCGCTCTACAGAAAATGCCAAAAATTGCGACATTACCGAATTTGCACTACCCTAGAGTTTTTTCTGAGATGAATGGTGAGGGCTCCCAAGTGGCTTCCATGGCTGGAGATTGCAATGCAATGCCAAACTTTGATACAGATTCGTTGGGTTGTGTGGATCTGCAGGGAAAATTGGGTGTTGTCTCTGGTGATTTGGCCTCCTCTAAAGCATCTGAGACAACCTTTAATACTCCTCCAGGCGGTGTATTTTGGGCTTCAAATCATTCCTCCCATGATTCTCCTCCACAACTAATGCACGGGGGGTTGGCTGAGGATTTTAATGCGTTGATTTTGTCTTCTTTAAAGGATCAACAATTTACAGATCTTGCTGTGATGTGCTTCCTGGGCAGAAGCTTATGGCGGGCAAACCCTCATTTTCGGAGGCAGTCAAATCTAGCTACTCCCCTCCTTTGGATGCATTATAGAAACCTAAAAAATGCATAGGTAATAGACAACTGGTACAATGCTCTGGAAAATTTTTGTCTTTGGGTTTTGATGCCTCTGTGGCAAAGGAGCTGCATGAAAACAAAAAATTCTTTATGGAACAATGGGCTAATTGGAAGATTTAACCATCTCTAGCCAAGTCTTCTAGATTTGCATGATTGGGTTTCAAAATCCTGGCTTCCTTTTATGGAAAGCAATTTAGAAATCTATCCTAGTGCAAGAGGTTTTTCATTGTGGTTTTTGATTGCAGGAAAGACAAAAACACCATTTTAAACTATGTATGGTTCTGGGAAGGAAATTTGTTGTAGTTGAAATCCTAGCACCCAAAATTTGATCTGTCCACTGAATCATTCACAATTTTTCAGATTTGGGTCTATCTATCAAATCTCCCCCTGCACTACTGGTTCGAATCATGTTTTTTGGTTATTGGGAACTCTTTGGGTAAGTTTGTGTGTACTAATGACAACTCAAGAAATTTCATCCATGCTACTTTTTCCAAGATCTTGGTGGAATTGGACACTTCCAAAGATCTTCTGGTAGAAATTATTTTGAGGGCTAATGGGAAATGTTGGAAATAACCTTTGGATTATGAAGGGTTAATTTTTAGGTACAAAAGATGTTATCAAATAGGACACATTGTTGTAGAGTGCCAAATTGTTAAATCCTAACCAAATAGGGAGGCCTCCTGGTGGAAGGACTCTTCCCCCAAACATTATTTGGTGGTAAACTCTTCCAAACAAAATACTTCTCCCTGCAAGTTGGTGAAGAAAAATGTCGAGCTCTCTTCATTGTCAGATGTGGATCAAGAATTGCCCTATGATGGTGACAACGATGCTACTTCTCAAGGTTTTAGAGCTGCAGGTGAGGTTTCTAAATCCTCAATGGGCGATTACTCCTCTCTGGCATCACCGCATGATCTAAAGAATTCAAATGTTGGGAATGGGGGTAATGAATGGAAAATAGTAGGGAAAAAGAAAAGGAACACCAATCAGAATGGGTATGGCTGCAAAAAAAAACTGCTTCAATCTCACTCCAATTCAGCTTCAATGGAACCAAAGAATGGGGGAGCATTAGTTAATCACATAGCATAGAAATTGGAAAATATTATCCACAAAATAGAGGAATTTAGAAGCAAATTGTGCCCTCATGCTAAAAATGGTGCCAACACCAAGTAGGCAATAGTCGCCAGGTTTAGTCTCATAAAATGGTTTGTTGTGGTACAGAATGAAAATATGTGTGTTGGGCACTTGTGTAGATGGGATGGAAAACTAGTTTGTTTTATGTTTATTTAAACTATTAGTTTAGGTAGAGTTGGTTCCTAGTTTTGGCGTTAGGAATAAATAGAGAGAATCTTGGTCGATACAGTACAAATATGGTTAAATAACACAGATATAATTCCAATTATGTCGGGATGAGATCCCCTTATGTGATCTCACCTGGTGCTAGACAGGCCATATTCCAGCATCTTTAATAAACTCATCTCTTATCTATCAAAAAAATAAATAAATACAAGATAAATTGAAAACATATCAAAACTATACTTGTTGGAAAACTCATTTTGAGGGTTCTAGTCTTGCAAAAGATCATTTCTAAATGATGTTATTTAATCCCTCAAAAAGTAATGTAATTTTTTTTTTTGCCAACATTTTGATAGGTGCAAAGGAGACTCCATTGTGGGTATGATTTAATACTAGAGGAGTTCTATCCAATGGGGTTTGATCTAAGGGGATCTTATCTATCCCTCTTCAATTAGAACCCTTTAGATGGAACCTCTCAAGGCTAAAATCATTTTTTTTTCTAAAAAAAGTGATTTCAGGAAAAAAATAGCATGTACCAAAAGTGAGACACACTATTGTGGTGGCACCCATGATCCCCTTGTGATATATTGGTTCGAAGTCCCATGAACTCCACAATAGCCTCATCATTTTGGAATGTATCCAAAATCGTAGTATGTTGTTGTTGGTCCAAATTTATCAACTATGGATAATGCAAGGATATTTTTTATGAGTATCTGTGAAGCTTATGAATGTTGTGGCTAGGTTAGGGACATTGGTTTTTTTAAGGCTCCATAAGGTATCTAACTTGTATTCACTAGAGTCATAGGAATCCTACTCGTACTCATCGAAATCTGTCTCGATATGGTCGTCATTAGATGTGGTTTTGGATGTAGGTTCAACGACAATAGTATTTATGTTGAGGTTTTCAAACATGTTTTGGATATACATATAGTATTCCAGACATTCACAAGTATCTAATGTCTCAACAGTGGTAGAATTAGCTTCTTCTTCATAGGAGGTGTTTTCAATATTTGGGGTAATTACGTTAGATGAACCATAACCCAGTCCAAGATTCTTCAGGCATTTTTCCACAATGATTGGTTCTCTTCTACCTCATCCGTGTAGACCAAGGCCACCTTGTCCAGTGAATCCCATGTTCTTTGCTAGTTGATATCCTTTTCTCTTTTGATCAATAAGAAGGGGTGGTAGTGGTTGTTCCCTTCCTTCTTCTTTGTAGATCCATGAAGATAGATTTTTTTCGCATACTTCCTCATCTTGCATATCTCCCCACTTGGAAAAGATGGTGGGTTTGACTATCATCGTTATAGTTTGGACATGTGTGATCTCTTTCGGTCCTCCATATATTTTCAGTGTGGGGGGGAGCATCCCAATACAAAAATAATGGTTGAAGTGGTATTTCCTACAACACTTGTTAAGCACTTGGATCTTTGTATCAGATTTAGGTACCTCAGTTGATGATGGCGTAGTGGAGGACAAAGCTAGTGATGTTGTTTCAATGTATGAGTAGGAGTGAAAATATATATCATTATTGGGTATTTGTTGAATCTTTTTATAGTTTTCCTCCAATTTATCATAGTAATGGAAAGGTTCGAGATCAGAATATATGGTAATTTACTATTTGTCATAAGAAAACTTTAGGCATTGATGGAATGTAGAAGGTACTTGTAGACACTTAAAAATGTCATGAATGATATCATGCACATGAATTAGGTATACTAACATCATTTCATCTTGAAACCCATCCTCTTTTCGCTTTATTGATTAAATTATCCTAGCTATTTAATTAATTATGTCATTTTGCATCTAGTAACCTCATTAATTTAATTGGGTTAATTCACCCCCTTTCATGCTAACATTTCATCCTATTAAATTAAATACATCAAACTATTTAATTTAATTCCTTAAGTCCTCTTATTTAATTAAATAACCCTAACCCTAAGTTATTTAATTAAATATCATATCATATCTCCCCTTTTCATTAAATTAATTTATTTAATGAAAATCATGAAATTCCCCTAATTGCATAATTAACATTGTTTAATTATCAATCATCTAATTAAATCTAATTCCCACCCACTTGTAAGGGAATATTCCTCCTTTGCACATTCCTCCAAAAGGGAATATTCCCATGGAATATTCCTTCCCCTTTTACACAATTAAATTTTGTTTTAATTTGCTAAATATCTTTTTTCCCTCACCCATAAGAATATTCCAAAGAATATTCTCTTCTCCTCACTCATTTGAAAAAGGGGAATATTCCTTTTCTATAACAAACTTACTTGACTTCTTGTGCAAGTTAAAAATGTGTTTGGACAAAGGTGAACCATTGATTAAATATCATCATTGATTATCATCCGTTGATGAGAATCCATGATCTATGCCTCCAACTTCTTTCATCCTTGACCATTGATTAACCTTTTTGATCTCAAACCTCCATTTCTCATTTGATCTCTTATAAAAGATCACTATTTGGAGACGATCCATCTTTTAACATCAAACTTATGTTGTTAAAATCACTCACACTCACACTCATATTTAGCACATATTTAGCATCTTCTTAGTTTAATACTTGATTTATAGCTTAGCTTCCATTAATGGCTTCTATGGTAACTTAGATGCATACATTTAGCTTATTTGGGACTGATGTTTCAACAAGTGCTTTCTCAAATGATAATTTTAAGAGCCCAAGGATGGAGATTAAGGCTATAGTTTTCTTGAGTTGTTCCACAATGCTATAATCACTTGATGGCTTGCTTGTGGTTTTTTATTTGGCGTGGTGCTCCTTGGATTGTTACTATTCCCCTTAGAGTAGTCATGTTGCATTTAGGACTTGCACCTAGTATGGTTACCACATGAATGGTATTATCTTCAAAAGAGACATATCCTAGAATGGTATCCTTTCCATGAGAGAAGGGGGCCTTACGGTAATCATGTTATTTTCCTTTGTTATTTCCCCTAGAATAGTCAAGGATTGGATCCTTGTAAATATTTAGGTCTTTATTTCCATGCCGATGTTCTATGTTGACCTCTCCCTTTTCTATTAAATCTTGCACAATATTCTTAAGTCTCATGCAATTTTTGGTGGTGTGCCCCTTGATTTTATGAAATTCACATTGGTCGTTCTCATTATACCAAGGGGATTTTAAGTTAGGTTCTTCATATTTTGCTTTGTGATTGATCTTGATGAGGTTCTTGTTGACTAGTTTGTGCATAATCACTTCAAGGGATTCTCCCAATGGAGTAAATTTCCTTCATGGTTAGTCATATTGTCTCAGTGGTCTCCTTTCACTATCTTGTCCTTTATTTTGTTGTTGGTTGTTTGGTTGATTGTTCTATGGATAACTAAGTTGATTGTTTTGTTGATAATTAGGTGGGTTGTTCTATTGATAACCTTTTTGTGTTGTTTGGACATGATTTTGTGCCATATTGGGAGTTTTCACATTGTGTACAACCTTAGCGTCAACTACTCTATCGTTCGTTAGATTATTGTTTTTTGCCCATATTTTGGGTTTGTCATTTGAAGTAGAAGGTTGAACCTTTGGGTTGTAAAGTTTGATTGTTTGTCTTGCAACAAGGGCTCTTTCAATAAGTATACCTTTTTCAATAGTTTCCTTGAAATTGCTTGGCCACAACACTGTGAGGTTGTAATTGATATTTGCATTTACGTTGGAGATAAAGACGTTGACCAGTTGTTTCTCTAGAACAGGCCACTTAATTTTGCTCGCTTTGTGTTGCCATCTTTGTAGGTATGAGGAAAATGATTCACCTTCACTTTGTTTGATTTTATAGAGGTTATTGATCGTGATGTCTTGTTCTATGTTATACAAGAAATGGTTGAAAAAATTGTCTAACTCATGTCAAACATTTTGATACATGTCGGTAAATGAGAGAACCAATCTATAGCAGGCCCATTGAGGCTCTGTTGGTTCTCCAAATCGACAGAGTCACTAAATACTAGAAGTAAGCCACACTTCATGTTCAGACCTAATGTAGGATTTATCCAATTGACAGGAAATGAGATTGAAACATATTTCCCCTGCACTTTAGGCTCTGTAGGACCTAGGGGGTGACCCTTTAGAAAAATCTAAAGATTCAAACACATACTTAATAGGATATTGCTTAATAGATGATGCTCTCACAAGAATATGTTGAGGAACATAAAATATCACTCAACATTGGCTAAGACATTGGGTGAATTTCATTAATCAACATGGAGAACATGGCAGATACAAATAACTCAAAAAACAAAATTGAAATGGTTTTTGATTTAATAATTTGGGACCAAACTGAAAATAGAAGATGCATAAAGATTGAATAGTGCCAAGAAGATGGCTACGGAGTCATATAACCAACATTTCATCTTATAGTGTTGAACAATGTTTTGAAGATCTTTGAAAATGTTATCACATTATGACAACAAGACCATTGAAGCTTTATTAGATAACCATTCTTACAAATCCACCTGGAAATACAACACTCCTATTACATTTGTTAAAGCAATTACACCATCCCTTGAACAATAGGCAATAACAAATGCAACTGACATTTCATTAAAGCAATTAAATTATTCATTGAATAGAAGGCAATAACAAATGTAACTCAAATGTAGCAAATGTGCATGAAAAAACTCATATAATCTTTGCTTATTGAATTCAAAATATAATTATATCTCAGCCATGGAGATAGTCATCAGATAAAATATATTCATGAATTTCAATTCATAACACATCTAAACACTTCAGATTAATGACCTACAGTTATAATTCACCCTAGCTTTACAATTTTACCCAGAGCTTCTGCCTACCTTGTAGAACTTTTTAGAAAATGGAACCCCTTACAATGAGAAGATAATCAAAAGATAAAGGAGAAAGAAGAAATATAAGAAGCCCTAACATTAATCTATAGAAGAAACTTGGCAGCTTCCTTCTCCATCCATCATCAATATAAATTGAAAAGCCTCTCTCTTCTCTCTTCCTTTGCAACAAACTTAGCCTCTGCATTTGCGTGCCTCTTGATTCTTCAACAGCAAATTCACCTCCTTCATGAGAAATTTACACCATTTTACCCTGTAGTTGAAAAATAACTCCTTTGTGAAAGCCCTCTATTTCTGCCCTTGTTTTTCATTTTATCTCTGCTCCTATTTTGCTACATATTTCACACTCAACAAAATAAAATATTCCCTCAATAGTGAATATTCATTCACTTTATAAAATTATCTCTCGTGCCATTTTGACTTTGCAACCAACTTCATATTTTCACCTCCCAGCCTATGCACATAATATTAAACATTTCATTTAAAATATTTGTCCATAGAGAATTCCTCAGGAAAAAATCATTTTTACGCATGCTTATATTCTCCTTCATTTAAAATTTGTCTTTTTCCTTTTAAGATAAATTAAGGCCTTTTACAATATTTAACACCTGGGCTTTCAAAACTATACCCATGCCTTTTGATTTTAAACGGGGCCCACCTTACCTTCTCCATGCCATCACTCATCGTGTGTTATAGTGGGAAAATGGAAACAACCTCCTGCGATGGGCGATGGGAAGCCCATGCACTCCTTAAAATTATTTTCCCAACCAATAAAGTCTTGATTTCAATTTGCAAAGGCTTTTAATCTTTTACTCGGGCAATAAAAATATTTACCCATGCACTTTCATTTTGCATATTTTATTTAAAATATTTTCCCCTGGGTAAAACATTTCACTCAGACCTTTTTATTTACCCTTTCAAAGCCTTCACTCACCGCCATTTAAAAGGAAAAACAAATTTTCGGGTAGAATGAAATTACCCATACCTTAAGCTTTTCACATTTTTAAAATTTTGCTTTTAAAGTTGCTATTGAGCAATGTTTTAATTTTTTTAAAATTTTTGCCCAAAAATTTATCTGGCTCACCAAACTTTCATGTACTCCTTTACTAGGCATCGTCCATCGCACATTGAATTGGGAAATGGAGGAAAGAACTGGCAATGTCTGATCGGAATGAAAAGGCATTGCTCATCGCACGTTGAATTGGGGAAAGGCAGAACAAACCAGCGATGGGCGATGGACATCATATGCCATCGCTCATCATAGGTTGTTGATTGGAATGGAGAGGCCTTCCCGCAACAGGCGATGAGAGTTTGTCATGCCTTGGAAACTCTGCTAATAAACTGTAAACATTAAATAGGTCTATCAAATCAAGCATCAATCAGAAGCAAGAATTAAATTTGCTTGTCCTCCAAAACATTTGAAATGCATTTTATGTTTACCCTAAATGCCCCTTTTCATTTGCACAATATTTAAAATATTTAAAATATTTAAAATATTAACATTTGAACTTTAGAAAAATTTGTGACTTCTAATTATGCCTATAGACCATTTGGAGGAAATTCACTACACACAAATCGGGACACCTAGAGCCATGAATTTTTTGCGTATGATCATAATCAATTATTTAGAGAAAACCCATTTCCTCCAATTTTTCCCAGCCATCAAAATTTAGGTACCTCCTTTGTAAACTAACCCCCAAGACGTGTTCGCCGCAACAAAAGTACATTAAAATAATGTATCAAATGACCTCTATTTTTGATGAAAATGGAGCTTTAGAGGTTTTAGACCAAACCAAGAAATGGTTGTCATTAGAATTGCACAATTTGACACTTTCCAAAAAACTATTTTTGGCCTTGTCACGATCAAAAATGATTAAATAACCTATCAGAACTTATCCTAGAGGCACGAAATTGAATAGGCATGTAGAAATTTGACCCAAGAATGTATTGAAACAAATAGCTCAGAAAAAAGGGATCCCAAGGTGAAATATATTAATTGAAAAAGTTGCTTACTCAGGCATTTCTGCAACTGCACTGTTCAACACCAATCAGGGCTCTCAAAGTTACCACTTTGAAAAAATATCAAAACAATTTTTGGGGGGCTGCCACTAGAAACATAAGCTCATTTAGATACACTAAGTATGTGTGAAAAATGGATTTTCTTCAATCATCGTTCTTAGCGAGATATTAGGGGTCAAAGTTGTCCGCCTTGAAACATGACAGAAATGCAAATGTAAAATCAGAACAAACTACATTTGCTTTTGATCTCGAAAAAATAGAAAATTTAATCATGAGGCTCTAAAATAGACAAGGGAGTACAAGAATGCAAGGAGAATGGATATCAACAATCCTTTCATCATGACAATCAACCAGTTGTGAAATACAATCTCGAACCGGAGGCCACTTCACAGAACTGAAAGTTCACAAACAACAAAACTGTGCCAAAACCCTCCAGCTTCGCTTTTCAAAACACTGTCAAAACTCATCATGGGAAGCTAAAAATTGACATGAACGTTCACATATGTCACATGAGTGTGTCCACAAAGGGGTTTTGTACAAAAATCAATTGGCTCTGAATTGTGACCCTCCAAAGCAGGTCACCTAGGCATATTCTTTAGGTGCTCTTTTGAGTTTGCAAAGGCAAAATTTTCAAGATGGGCACTTCAAATTTGCAAAATTTTAAGGTTCCACCAGATTCTATGGAAAAATTCTCATCAAGTAGGTGCTATTTCATTGTAGTTCCATGCAAGATACTAAAAACTCACATACATGCTCAATTGGATCTCCCTTCTCCCTATACTTGTCAAATTTTCGTATTTTGAAGCCTTTAGGGAAAGTTACTACCATGGATATATTTTGATCAAATAGATATTGGAAAATGTCTTGGAGAGCATAGCTCTTCTTCAACTTTCCAATTTGTAGATCGGTATCCTTTTATTGAGTGTTTGAAGTTGCACATTTATGTTATTGTTTGGTGTGGTTGTTTGAGGATGTTGGGTATTGTAGATTTGTTGTCCCACGACATTTGTTTGGTCATAAACAAGATATTGTGTAGTGTTGGGATTTTGAGGACCATGTTTTACATAAGGTATGTGAGGTCCTTGTTGTGCATAAGGTAGGTTGGGTCCTTGTTGTGTACCTTGACATTGACCTTGAGTTGTTCCTTGGTACTGATTTTGTGGTCCTCGTTGTTGTTGTTGAGGGTTTTGATTTTGGGTTTGTTGAACAAAGTATTGTTGAGTTTGGGGTGTACTTTGATAGTTCGTTTGTGGTACACCATGTTGATGTGTGTTTTGTTGAAGGTTACCTTGATGTTGTGTTGACGGTATACCTTGTTGGTGTTGATTGTGTTGAAGGGTACCTTGGTATTGTGTTGATGGTACACTTTTTTGTTGTGAGTGTTTTTGAAGGGTACCTTGATATTGTGTTGATGGTACAACTTGTTGTTATTGATATTGGGGAAGGTTACCTAAGTAGTTCATTGATGGTACACCTTGTTGTTGATCTTGTGGAAGGTTACCTAAGTAGTTCATTGATGGTACAACTTGTTGTGTTTGATGTTGTGGAAGGTTACCCAAGTAGTTCGTTGATGTTACACCTTGTTGTAGTTGATTTTGAAGGTTATTATGGTATTGTTTTGATGGTACACCTTTTTGTGGTTGATTTTTAAGGCTAACTTGGTATTACGTTGATGGTACACCTTGCTATGGTTGATGTTGTGGAAGGTTACCTAAATAGTTTATTGAAGGTACACCGTGTTGGGGTTGATTGTGTTGAAGGTTACCTAAGTAGTTCATCAATGGTATACCTTTTTGTAGTTTATTTTTTGATAATTTCCCTTGTTTATTTTGTATGTTGTTAGAAGGGTCAATGTAGGAAATGTGTTGGGGCATGTATTTCCCTTGTGATGAGTTACCACCTTGTTGGTTCATTGGAATGTTCCCCATGTTTTGCATTGTGTTATGTTGTGGCATGTTTAGGGTTGTATTTCCTTGATACTGATGTGCCACAAACACTTGTTCAATTTGGGATGATTTCCTAAATAATGGGTTATCCATGGGCTATGTTTGATCATTTTTTTGTGAAAACAATGGTGGTATGTTGGTATTCATGGTTGGTTTTGGGAGTTGTTTAACTACTATTTGATTTCCAAGTGGAATAAGATTTGGATCTTTTAGCATGTCCACATTGAATTCAATGGGTAGTTTTGCACCACTTTGTGCTAGTGTGGGGAAATATGAGTTAGCATTTCTTTCAAGCATCTTGTCCATAAGCTTTTGCATCGTAGGTTCTTGGGAGTATTCTAATAGCTTCTACTTAGTGAGTTCCTCATCACTATTGTATTCTTCTATGATTACGTCATTTGGATTTGGAAGTTGATTTTGTCTATCAATCATCTTTTGGTGTCTAAGGCGTACTTCCTTGTCACTTGGTAGTTGGTTTTGTGTTGCCTTGAAGGAAGGTTCTTTTTGAGGAGTTGTAAGGTCACTTGGTTTGTATCCTCATGGGTTGGTTTCCTCATTAGTGATGTTATTTTTGGTGTGCTTGAGCTATTCTTATTGCCTTCCATATTTTTTTTTGTGTTGAGATCTCATGGTTGTCATAAACAATTCCAAAACCTTTGGAAAATTTTCATGATCACTTAACTATGGAATGGAATGATGTGTTTCTTTTTTGGGATTCTCTATTTAAAGCTGTTTTGTGAGCCAAGATTTTCTATTGCCACACAGGTGGTAATACTAGCCTTTCAGTCACAAGATCAACTTTTCGTTCTTCTTTTTCTAGGATATTAGTTGTGTTTCTCCATAAAGTGGGTGTTTCCTTTTTCTCAAATACGAAGCTTCTCAAACTGCTAACAATTTCCAATTGTTCACCTTTAACTTGTGTGAAATTTGGTTGTATGATAGGTGCAGTAAGATCTGGTTGTTGAATTGGAGCGGTAGGATGCCAAATGGTCATAAAGTGAGTGATGTTTTGTGAATTTTTGGAGATGATACTAATTTGGGACTCAAAATGTAGAAAGCTTAGACCGATATTTCACTTCATTTTTCTATAGGATATGTTTGAAGATCTACTTGAACTAGCCTTGAGGTGCAAGAAAATGTTAATATCTTAGAAATTGAGAGTCAAGGAATAATCCAAGTTTGTGTTTTGATTTTGAATCCTAAAACTAGGTTGATGTGTTTTATTTTTTGGAGATGGAATGATGTAGGTATGATGTGTTTCGAAGGTCTAACTATTTTTTTCCAAAAAGATGAAAGATTAACCAATTTTAGATCAGTTTCTGATTTGCACCAAAAAATAGAGCAATAGCGGCAATATTTTAGGTCAATAGTGACAGGTTTTTCTAGCAATAGCGATCAATTTTAGCAAAAGCAACTCTGTTTGGTCAGGGCCTGTAAAAAACCAGAGGCAATAGTAGCAATAATTTTGAGCAAAAGCAAGCAAGTTTGAGTCAACAATAGTGGTTTTCAGATCAATAGCGGCAATGTTTGCAATAGCAACTTTGTTCAAGTCAAAAGCGTTCTTGTTTTTCAAAAGTAGACTTCTTTTGTCAGTGACTATTGTGAATAGAAGCAGCAAAAGTGACCATTCTTAGCAATAGCGTGCAAGTATAGCAACAATAGCGACTCTGTTTAGGTTTGTTTCTAGTTTTCTTATTTTTGACAACAATTTGGACAAGTTTGCAATTTTGATGTCTTGGTTGTTCTAATTTGTTTTGAGAATTCTAGCAAGTGATACAACACAACAATAAAAATAGTTTGACTCTAAGTGTCTATGGTTTAAGCATGTTTTTTTCCACAAAATCTCAAAGTTTGTGAAAGTCAAGATACTAAAACCATAGTTCCCAATGTTGAATTTGGTCTAAATGTGATTTGAAATATAAGATAAGTATTTGGAAACATTTAGAGATATTGGTTTAAGATATCTTTTAAGGAGTGCAAATATAGGGCTCTTTTCAAAGGTATTCACACTAATTCCAAAGGGTTTGATATTTTGATAACCAAGTTCAATGTTTGTTTTGTTGTGTTCTTTTTAAATCAAGCAAAGTACTTGATGCCCAAAGTAATGAATAATTTTGGAATGTTTGTGAAGACAATCATTACAGCCTAGAGATAGGCACATTCTTTTAGGTGGGCATACCTCATGCCTTGAAGGGATGATTTTACATGCAACTTATGGAGAGCATTTTAACTCAACCTGTGTGAGGGGGAAAGATGATAGATGGAAACAAGATCAAACTGTAATTGAAATTAGGATCTAAGCTAAGATCAAACACATAAAATCTAAAATCTAATCCTACACATACGAAATGAAACTAAGCTAATTGAACATACATTAAGAAACCTATGATTACCAAAATGAATGCAAGCAATAAGCACAACTTTACCATCCCATAGTGGAGTGTATTCACTTGATGTTGTATTTTTCTTATCACTATGAAGCCTCAAAAGTTCATGTGCAAAAGCTAGATGAATGATGCTTGGTTGATCGAAAGAGGTTGAAGCTCTATCAATGGTGATTGTGACAACACTTCGTTGCAAAAAATTATGTTGATTCTTCAATCCTTATTTGTGGGGAGAGAGGTTTGTTATATAGGAAATGAGATTTTGAATCAACGATCAGGATTGCATTAGAGAAAATTTAGATCAACGGTCAAAATGTGTTGAGAGGATTTAGACATGAGAAGATTATGCAAAGTTGATTGCACAATTTGGGTAATTGAGGAATAGATTGGCTAGTTAGGGAATAGATTGATTAGTTAGAAATTGATTGACCAATTAGCAATTGATTGATTTTAGTTAGGAAATAGATTGACCAGTTAGCAATTTAGATTGCTCAATTAGCAACTCATGATTTTCTCAATCAGAAAGTGGGTGAGGAATATGAATTAATTGATTTAATTAATTAATTCCCTTTTGTGTTGAATGTACAAAACCAAGTTTGACTATTGCAAATAGAGTTACATTAGTTTAATTTGATTTTTGATAAATGATTTAAATAGTTTGATTTAATTATTCAAATTTTGGAGAGAAAGTGTGTTAATTAAATTATTACGATTTAATAATTTAATCAACTTAGGGGAATAAGGTGATTTAGTGACGTAATTAAATAATTGGCATTATTTAATCAATCAAGATGAAATAAGATTAGATTTAGACTTTATTAAATAAATATGATTTATTTAATTCGTCGAAATGATGAAAAAGTGAATTAATTAAATAATGTTGTTTTATTTAATTAATAGTAGAAATAGGGTTTTTTAGACTTTATTAAATAAATGAAATTTATTTAATATGTCAAAAATGATGAAAAAGTGAATTAATTAAATAATGTTATTTTATTTAATTAATAGAAGAAATTAAGGTTTTCAGGACTTTATTAAATAAATGAAATTTATTTAATTTATCAAAAATGATGAAAAAATGATTTAATTAAATAATGTTGTTTTATTTAATTAATAGAGGAAATTAGGGTTTTGGATGTTGTTGATGTGAAATGTAGTGTTGTTGTGTGATGATGTAGGGCATTGTGGGATGATTTCAAGATGTTCTGAGAGCTCTGTGTTGATTCTGAGATGTTTCAGGACATTTTCAGGATGTTTTGAGACATTATAGGTTGATTCTGAGATGTTTTGAGATTTTACTGGTTGATTTCCAGATGTTGTGAGACATTACGGGTTGATTCTGAGATGTTTCAAGATGTTCTTGGATGTTATGGGATGTTGTGGGATGTTTCTTAGATGTTCTGAGACATTACAGAATGTTTCTAAGATGTTCTGAGACATTAAGGGTTAATTCTAAGATGTTCCAAGACATTCTAGGTTGTGATAGGTGTTAAGTCAATTTTACATGTCTACATTTTTCCCTCTTTAATACAAAGTATTGGTTGCTTTGTTTCAAAGATTCTATTTTTGACATCAAGTCTTTGGAAAAAATGTATGCCCCGGTGTTTCATGGAATGTTGTATTATTCAATTAATAAAGGAAATTAGGGTTTCAGATGTTGTTTGATGTTGTGAGATGATCGTGGGATGATTTGTGGTGTTGTAGGGATGTTTTGAGTTGTTTCCAAGATGTTTCGAGATGATTATGAGATGTTCCAGGATGTTTCTGAGATGTTCTGAGACATTATGGGATGTTTCTGAGATGTTCTGAGACATTACGAGTTAATTTTGAGATGTTCAGAGACATTCTGGGTTGTGATAGGTGTTAAGTTAATTTTACATGCCTTTTTGCCCCTCTTTGATACAACGAAATTCAAAGATTCTATTTTTAAGATCAAGTTTTTGAAAAAAAATTATGCCCCAATGTTCCTCGGTGTTTTGTGGAATGATGGTAGGACTCTGTGCTGCCCCCTCGAGAGGTTGGCCAAAATTTTTAATTTTTGAGGTCAGGCTCATGACTCTATTCTATTTCAGTTCCAATGTGTTTAGGTTGAAGAATTAGATCTATAGGTCCTTCATTTCTCATTCTAATGTTTTTGAGAGCTTCTAATTTGAAAGTAGGAAGGTTCCCCAAGTAGAAATTAGGGTTTCCTAAGGGAAATTAGTGTTTCTTGAGGTTTAATATAGGCAATTAGTCCTCTAGTTAGCTCATTTGTGCTTTTATCCTTTTGCTAATTCTTGTCTCTGGATTTCCCATTCTGTCAGTTTTTGAGGAGCAATGCCAAGATTTTTGGGAGCCCCACATCATTTTGAGCTTATTCGGGAGGTTGGACAACCTTCAAGCATTGGTGGCCTGGTATGTACCTTCTCGCTTTTTGCTTTCATCCTTTTTTGTTCTTGTTATGTGTGTACTAAGTTTCCTACGTCAAAAGCAGAGTTTTGTAATTTTTAAGCATTTTCCTTAGTTTCCTCGCATTTGCTAGTTGAAAACCCTTACCTTTGACTGAAATCCATGCCTTTGACTGAAACCCTTGCCTTTGTTTTAAGCCTTTGACCTAAAAGCTTTCCTTTGACTTGAAAGCTCACTTTTGATTGCTCTAGGTTCTTAATCCTTACTTTTGACTAAAATCCATGCCTTTGACCAAGATCCTCACCTGTGTTTCCACGCCTTTAATTGAAAACCTCGAAATTGCCTAAAAAGCTCACTTTTGCTTGGTGCTTTCTAAGCATTTGCTCAAAACCCTAGCATTTGACTTTATAATTTGCTTGGAACCCTGGCATGTGTTTGTTTATCATCATGTTTCGTGTCATTATGTGTTACCTACTTGTTTAGAGTGAAACCCTAACATTATGGGTTTAAAATGATTGCAGGTTGGCCTCAGAGTACTGTAATCGAGGGAGAGATGTCCTCGACACTTTTTTGATCCTATTGCTCATTTTGGTGTATTGGAACAAGATTTTCTTGATGTTGTGAGACTATGTTACATTTGCTACATGCCTCCTATCAGGACCCATACTGTGATGATAATTGCACTTGAGGAATGGTGGCATTCAGAGACAACCGTTACTCTTGAGGATGTTTAGAGGATACTTCACCTCCCTACTCATGGAGAGTTGGTTACATACCATATTCGATGTGGTACCTATGCCATGCAGCGAATGCTAGATGTTCGACACTTGGAGGTACACCAGTCAGAGATTGATCTATTTGAGTTTTCTGATAGTGTAGATCCTATTTTGTTGGTCATGCGGTTTGATTTCGGGACTAGTTGTTCCTGATATACAAGGTCAATAGTTTCCAATGGGTTGGGGAGTGTGTATCAAGAGTATGCTTGGGTTTTATGTCTTCTCGCCCACCTATAAAAAGATATGCACGAGGTCGTGTATCAAGGTGGGGAATCTATTTCTGCAGGTGTTTTTCTCTTGCATGTTTGGGTGTGGGAGCATATTGTAGTTACTCGACTGGACATGTTACATGATTGTTATCTTGATGATCCATATTCCTATCACTATGGTGATTTCATGCACTAAACCTTGCCTGGGGATCTTCCTTATTGGCGCCGAGTTTTTGATGATATGCCCAGTTTTGTGTAGAAACCCTATTTGGGGTGTGAGGCTTGGCTAGAGGATTCAGATCATCTTGTCTATTATTGATAGACCTGTTGGTTGCTTGGTCATTCTCCTCTTATGCTAGAGTGTTACTTACTAGATTGAGTATGTCGCCAGTTTGGGGAGAGACAGGGTTGAGTTCCTGATGCTTATGAGGCTCGTTTCGGTCAAACGACTTAGGAGGTTTGTGTATGGGGTCTCCTACCAGATATAGATATTGTTGTTGCTAAGTTTAGAGCACTTGCCCTAGTTGGTTGGGGTTGGCTAGTTGTTTTATAGATCTAGGTACCTCTCATGATTATGATGAGTGGTGGGCACGACGCAGGCCATTGAGACTGACAGTTCCTGGGGGTGATCCTGCTTTGAGTAGATCAGGTATTACAAGTCATCGTGGGTAGAGACACAATAGTGAGGTCCTCACAGAGTAGTTGGATAGAGTTCGTCGTGATGGGGCATAGGGTGGTTAGGATGAGCACCCACCTCAGGTGCAGGGTCATAGACAGGTTTCAAGTCCTCCTCCACTAGCTAGGGATGGAGACATATTGTTAACTTAGATTGCTACTGCCAGAGATGCAGAGATAGTGAGACAATAGGCTATAGAGTCTTAGATAGATATTTTGAGGGTTGAGTGAGATAGCAAGAGTGGTCGATGGCATGTTGTAGAGGCTTTTTTATAGTTGCTCACTACAGAGAGAGATACTCTTAGGGTAGAGCATGATCATTATTTGTAGAGGTCTACCTACTATCAGAATTTATATGATGATGTTGTTCATAGGGCTGCTTGGCATCCATAGTTCAGAGAGTCTAGTGTTGTGAGCAATGGTGGTGATGGTGCAGTTGGTGGTATAGGTGGTGGTGCAGGTGATCAGTCCATGAGACAGCTAGATCATTTTGGTGGTTCATAGGGTTTTATTGTTCCTGTCAAGGTCTTACTTTTTGTACTTGATCTTCATGTTGTTTATTGCTCAGAGGCATATTGTATACATGTGTTTTGTGTGTGTGTGTGTATATATTCAACGGCTCAGTCGAGGCCTCGTATAGATATTATGGTTTTGTATATCCTATCGCATTTTGTTTCACTATGACATGCTCCCTTTTGATGATGATGATATATGTGAGATATACCTTCTTTGATTCGGCTTTATTTTATGCTTCATGGATGACGATGTATGATGATCTATGCATATGATATGGATGGATGGATCATACTTTGTATCATATGATGTTTTATTATGGATGATCAATATATTGTTGTGATATATGATGCTTATGTGGTGTTGATATATGATGGATGTATGCCCCATACATGATACATGATGTTTTTATTGGCTCATTGATCTAGGGGGGTCTAGAAAACCTAAAAATTTGATAGTATAAAAATCTCACGAAACTACCATCATCGTGCAAAGCTCACCAACACGGTCCTAATGCAACTTGAATGGGCTCAAAAGGAGTTTGTATGTAGAAGTTATGTGTAGTCAAAGGTCCGGTCAAATAGGCGAATCAAGGGCTAGAAAAAAGGTAGAAAATTAATCGTCATGAAATGAGGAAAAAATGACACCAAGTTGTAGAGCTCATTGCATAGATTCCAGAACTATATTCGGTTTCGAAAACAGAGTCTGTATCAGCAAAATAGAGCCAGTCAAAGTTTGCAGACAAAAGAAGTTGACTAGTAAAAATGATGATGTCAGCATGTGATGTGGTAGGTACATTCAGCAGTCAATGATGACGTGGATGAATCATAACTTGACACGTGGCAAGGTGAGTCAGCATAATGTGGCATCCGGTTGGTAGGTGACGACGAATCACTTGTTGACACGTGGCCTGGTTCTTAGCTTGACATGTGACACCTTAACTCCTCTAGCTAATCACTTGTTGACATGTGGCCTGGTTCTCATCTTGACACATGGAACCTTAACTCCTCCATCTATGGTGGTAGAAATGAAAGGCTCACCAAAATTTTAGGTTGGGAGTCGAACCCCCAACCTCACAGCTACAAATTCCACGTGCAACTATTAAGCCACATGTTATCCTCATGAATGTATGTGCCTCATTTTACTTTTGTTAAATTAAAAGAAGAAATTTGTGGCTAAAAAAGAGGGAGTGGGGGTCAAACCCGCAACCTTCCCCCACCCCTAAATCTACTCTCCACCACTCCACCATTGTATGGTGTTGAGTATTCGGCGGGATCAACGCTTTTTGAAGACATTTTGGAAACAAAATATCTCTAAAATCAAAATATTAATCCCTCAAATACAATAATATATCCCTTAGCCCGATAAAATGATGGGATAAGATATTTAAAAGATTGAAAGCCTAAAAATATGGAATATAAAAGGCTAAGAAAAATATTAAAATATTTTTAATGAGATTTTAGGGGTTTAAAAGGCTTTTTAAAAAATTTCAAGGGATTTTTGAGGATTTTAATAAGATTTGAAGGGGTTTTATTATTTTGTAAGCCCAAAATTATATAGGCCCATATTTTAAAGGGGTTAAATAATTTTTATGAGATTTTAAAGATGATTTTTATGATGTAAAGGGGGATTTATGGAGATATTTTTGCAAATAAGGGAGATTTGCAAAATTACATGTAATTAGGAGATATGGGTATATTTGCAAAATAATATGGTTTTAGCCCATATTAAGAAATAAATTCGTATATAAAGGGGTGTGATTTGGCTTGTAATTAGTCAAGTTTTCTTGGAGAAATAATTCCATTATGAGAATTTTTGGAGAAGAATTACAAGGTGTTATTATACACCAAAATTGTAAAAGTGAGAGATTGTGAGGAATTTTGTGCAGGTTTTGAAGCTTGAATATTGTAAGAAGGCATTTTTAGGTGCTTGGCAATATTAATGAAAGTGGTCCAACATTGAGAAGCGGGCCCCGAGATGAAGTCCTTTGAAGGATGAACTTTGTTATCAACCCGCGTTTGATCTTTCTATTTGTTGTCTCATTCTTCTTCTAACTCCTGTCTTATTTCATTTCAGTTTATTTTTCAATTCTCTATTTGAGTTCTAATTACAACATTTCAATAATTAGTTATATAATTGTGAATTTATTTTGTAATTTCAACAGTTATACAATGTAGTCACACAATTCTATTGCGATCGGGGAAAAACTGTAATTAGGATTAATCTGCAAGTTATTTTGTAAACCTCTAATTACAGATCAAATTGGTATCAGATCCAGGTTTGTAGGAAATTGCATAAGTGAATGCTAACCAAGTTGAAATTGAAGCAAGGAGAAGGTGCACTTACTGAGTTCAATTCTGAGATCGAAAAATGAAGGACTTTTCCACGAGAAGAGATGGCAACTGAACAAAGTCCTATATAGCTTGATGAGAAAGCTTTCTAGAAAGCATTTCTTGAAATGAAGGCTATGGTGGAAGTTCTTTTCTAAGAGAGGCAAGCGCAACAGAGGAAAAAATAACTCAAGAACAGAAAGGAGGAAGGAAAATCTTCAAAAGATGACAAAGGTAAAGGAGTAGGAGGTGGTAGTGACCCTCCTGAACCTCCGTCCCCATCTTCTTCATCTTCTTCATACTCTTCATCCTCTTCATCTATTTCATCTTCTAAAAAGAAACAACCTATGCAAACTAATACACCTTTGGTAAAACTGGATGTTAAATTTGATTTGCTAATCTATAATGGAGAACTAGATGTAGAAAAACTTGATAATTGGATCAAACAAATTGAAGTTTATTGTAGAATTCAGAAGTTTACTGAGGATTCTCAAAAAATCCATTTAGCTACTCTTTGCCTAGGAGGCACAACTTTAATTTGGTGGGAGAGTAGAACACAGGAGGATCTAAGTCATTATGGAAAAATTATTTCTTCTTGGTTTGAGTTTATATCTGCATTAAAGAAATAGTAATATCCATTAGGACATATGCAAAAAGCAGTAATGAATTGGCAATCATTAAAGCAAGAGAAAGGAAAAAGTGTGCAAGAATATACACAGGAGTTTAGGAAGAGGGATTTAATTTTGGGCATTCCATTGTACACACAAGAAACTTTGTTAAAGTACATAGGTGGATTACAAGAGAGTTTGAAACCTACCATACTTATGTATAATCCAACTAACATTGATGAAGTTAGTGTGCAAGCTATCCATTTGGAAAGAAGCTCAAGGAATAGCCATGACAATCTATTGATGGACTCAAGTAAGCACAAAGGAAGCAAGAAAGGGAAAGAGAAATCACAATGAACAACTACTGTAAAGAAAGAGGACGAGAAGCCCTATTGCTCACATTACAAGAAGAAATGGAACAAAGATGCAAGATGTTGGAAACTGCAGCCAAAGTGGTTCAAGGATCAGAAGGGTGAGCAAAAGACTACAACTATCGTGCAAGATCTTGGATCTGGTTCCAATGATGAAACCAAGATCTCAGTTGTGGGTATCAAAGGTAATATTCCTTTTGTTAGTACTAGTTCCTATGCTTCTTCATCAAAGTGTAATTAAGTACCTATTGAAAGTAAGAGGAATGAATTGTTTCATATAAGGGCTATTGCAAAACAAAGAAAGATTGATACACTCATAGATAGTGGATCACAAGTGAACTTAATCTCTGAACAAGTTGTTAAGGAATTGGGATTAAAAACAACTCCTCATCCTAAGCCATATCCATTAGGTTGGGTGCATGATAATGCTCGGCTACATGTGTCAAAGCAATGTAAACTCCGATTTGCAATCACATCCAAGTTTGTAGATGAGGTAGAGTTAGATGTAATTCTGCTTGACATCTGTGGGATGGTTCTAGGTAGTCCTTATTTGTATGACAGAAAAGCCATTTTCTACAGGGAACATAATAAGTATCATTTGTTTAAGGATGGAATTGAATACATGGTAAAAGCTCATCACATGAAGAATGATAGATTTGTTGTAAACACAGGGCATATGAAGATGAATGTAAATGCAAGCAATTCTTTAACTCCCATGTCTGTAACAGCTAGTTATACTAAGCATGAAGATTATAAGGTGTCACAGACAACACAATATGAGGATCAGTTGCAAGCACAGTTAAGCCTTCAACCAAAGGTGGTAAAAGAGGGTTTGAATGATTCATTTTCTAATGATGTTCTTGTTTAGGAGATCCAACACGTTGATAATTTTTCCTTTGCATCATTTTATTCAGTATTGTTGTTTGCTATTTTTCTAGTTAGTTCTATGTGGATGGTGGATGCGACAATGAATATTGGTGGATATACAGTTGATTGTATCAGCAATGTTATCTCATTTTTCATCTTGTTTGTGATGGGTCGGATGTTCAAAATTCCAACAGGGTGGAAAGATGATACTGGGCAAGTGAGGCAACGATGCCCTCACTTAATTTCTATGTAAAAATAGACTTTTGGAGGTCCAAAATCTTCTTAATGGGGAGGAATGATCCAGGGGGATCCAAAAAACCTAAAAATTTCACAGTCTCATAATCTCACGAAAATAGCATCATCGTGCAGAGCTCGTCGACACGATCCTGACACAACTTCAAAGAGCTCAAAAGGAGTCTGTATGCAGAAGTTATGTGCAGTCAAAGGTTCGGTCAAATAAGCAAATCAGGGACCAGAAAAAAGGTAGAAAATTGATCATCATGAAATGAGGAAAAAATGACACCAAGTTGTAGAGCTCGTCGCACTAATTCTTGAACTATATTCAATTTCAAAAATAGAGTCTGTATGAGAAAAATAGAGTCGGTCAAAGTTTGCAGACAAAAGTTGACTAGTCAAAATGATGAGTCAGCATGTGATGTGGCAGGTACAGTCAGCAATCAATGATGACATGGATGAATTAGAACTTGACACATGGTGGGGTGAGTCAGCATGACGTGGCATCCGATTGGCAAGTGACAGTGAATCACTTGTTGACACGTGGCCTGGTTCTCAGCTTGACACATGGCACCTTAACTCCTCCAGTGAATCACTTGTTGACATGTGGCCTAGTTCTCAGCTTGACATGTGGCACCTTAACTCCTCCATCTATGGCGGTAGAAATGAAAGGTTCACCAAAATTTTAGGTTGGGGATCGAACCTCCAACCTCACAACTACAAATTCCATGCGCAACCGTTAAGCCACATGTTATCCTAATGAGCATATCGCAACCGTTAAGCCACATGTTATCCTAATGAACATATGTGCCTCGGTTTACTTTTGTTAAATTAAAAGGAGAAATTGGTGGCTAAAATAGAGGGAGCAGGGGTCGAACCCGTGACCTTCTCGCCCTTAAATCTACTCTCCACCACTACACCATTGTATGGTGTTGAGTATTTGGCGGGATCGACGCTTTTTGAAGACATTTTGGAAACAAAATATCTCTAAAATCAAAATATTAATCCCTCAAATACAATAATATATCCCTTAGCCTGATAAAATGATGGGATAAGATATTTAAAAGATTGAAAGCCCGAAAATATGGAATATAAAAGGCTAAGAAAAATATTAAAAGATTTTTAACGAGATTTTAGGGGTTTAAAAGGCTTTTTAAAGATTTTTAAGGGATTTTTGAGGATTTTAATAAGATTTGAAGGGGTTTTATTATTTTGTAAGCCCAAAATTATACAGGCCCATATTTTAAAGGGGTTAAATAATTTTTATGATGTAAAGGGGGATTTATGGAGATATTTTTGCAAATAAGGGAGATTTACAAAATTACATGTTGTAATTAGGAGATATGGGTATATTTGCAAAATAATAAGGTTTTAGCCCATATTAAGAAATAAATTGATATATAAAGGGGTGTGATTTGGCTTGTAATTAGTCAATTTTTCTTGGAGAAATAATTCCACTATGATAATTTTTGGAGGAGAAGAATTACAAGGTGTTATTATACACCAAAATTGTAAAAGTGAGAGATTGTGAGGAATTTTGTGCAGGTTTTGAAGCTTGAATATTGTAAGAAGGCATTTTTAGGTGATTGGAAATATTAATGAAAGTGGTCCAACATTGAGAAGCGGACCTAGAGATGTAGTCCTTTGAAGGACGAAGTTCGTTATCAACCTTCGTCTAATCTTTCTATTTGTTGTCTCATTCTTCTTCTATCTCTTGTCTTTTTTCATTTCAGTTTATTTTTCAATTCTCTATTTGAGTTCTAATTACAATATTTCAGTAATTAGTTATATAAATGTGAATTTATTTTTTAATTTCAACAGTTATACAACATAGTCACGCAATTCGGTTGCGATCAGGGAAAAACTGTAATTAGGATTAATTTTCAAGTTATTTTGTAAACCTCTAATTATAGATCACTTATTATCATCATGATATGTAATGATGACGCTGTGGATGCAAGATGGATGTTAGTTAGAAGAAATATATGATGATAGATAGAAATTTGATGTTGTTAGTAGTTGATGAGTTGATTTTTCTTTACTTGGAGGCTTCACAGTTTTTGAACAATCTTGTTTGATGTAGCAAATAGATACGATGCACTAGGGTATTAATGACCAAGGTGACTTTGTATCCATTGCATGGACTTTGACTCTACAAATAAAGAGTATTCTTGTTCATACTAGAAACATGGAAACTTTGTTTAAAGTATATAGTTGGGTTGGGTTAGAACTTTTTGAACCAGTCAAACAGAGAGGTATAGGACACCTAACATGAAAATGTTACACAAATTTTGGACCATTTACATAGAAAGGTATGAAATACCTAACATGCAACTGCTACACGAATTTTGACCAATTTACACAAAGAGGTATGAAATACCTAGCATGCAACTGCTACATGAATTGTTTCAACACAACTTTCATACACTCAATAAAGCAAGTATTCACCATTGTAGTTTTACAAAAATATCTTACAAAAAACAAATCAAAATGATGCTCAATTTCTCCCATTCCTTCTTCTCTAAATCCTTTTGGAAATCCTTGAGAGATCCTGGGAATGAGTCAATAAAATAAATCACAAAAATTAAGACTAAAAAAAGATAAAAAAACAAAGTTGCAATATCACTTGTCATATCTATTTGGGGTGGGGCTATTATCCAATGTTGATCATGTCTATCATAGGAATAGATCCATTAAGGCATATCTCAAGATGTTGTTGGGACTTGTCAAAAATATTGGTAGTTGATACTTTGGCTTTTTTTCTGTCTATTTATAATCAGAACTTTGCAATTGTTTTCTTGAAAGTTCTAGCTTTTGATGTTTTCTTTGTTTTTTTGTTTGTTTTGTCAAAGGGTGAGTGTGACAATTTGTTTATTATGGGTGATGTTTTATTATGAATTGTGATGATGGGATGGGCCTTTGTTGTTTTCTAAGTTTTTATGATGTTTTTTTTTTGTTTTATGGGGACTAACCTAGGGCCTCGGGGGCTCATCAGAGATAAGTCTTGCCTACATTGTACATGCAGAGGCTTATATTTCACTTGGTTTGTTTTGAATGTTTTTGAACTTTTCTAATTTGTGAATGTTTTTGGATTTTGAATTTTGTATATGTTTTTGGGATTTTGAATTTTTGACTAAGTTTAAATAAAGCATGTAGGAAACCTAAGGGGACTGCACTAGGGTCTTGGGGGCTTTCAAGCCTTGCCTACGTTGTACACACAGAGACCACGTAGTTCGACCATTTGACTCAAAGCATCAATTATTTTTGGAAAGCAATACTTGGATTGATATTCCGCTTTTGTGTCTAGAGGATATGTTGCAAGAAATTGACTTGAACTAGCTATGAGATTCAAGCAAATGTTGATATCTTAGACTATTTGAGTGGAGGAATAACCCAATGATGTTGGTTCATTTTTTATGTTTTTCAATTGTTTTTTTACTTTTGTTGTTTTGTAAATGTTTTTGATCTTTTTACTATTTTCTAGATGTTTTTAATTTTTTGTTGTTTTCTAGATGTTTTTTATTTTTTATTGTTTTCTAGATGTTTTTTTTTATATTTTTGTTGTTTTTTAGATGTTTTTTTTGTTGTTTTTTGTTTTGACCATGTTAGGATGGTACAAGATCTAACCCATGACCAGCTTCAAGAATTTTCCCCCAGTTATATTCAAGATGACTTTCCTTAATCAGTGACAAGTCATGGTTGAATACACTTTTTTATTATGAAATGGATGGGTGGATGTCGTGGATAGTATCGATAGATAATGATGTGAGTTTTATTCAAACATAGCACCTGTTTGCCAGGTTTTCACTATGGTACATGTTCTAGGAGCACCACAAAGTGGTTTTCACTTAGAGAACATTTTATTTTTCTTTACTGTTTTTCTTGCTTTTTGATTTTTTTTGTATTTTTTATCTTTTTTGTATTTTTTGGATTTTTAACCTATTTCCTGGGGTATTCTTATGCATTTCATGTGTACATTTTTTTGAGGTGGTTATTGTTCAGCGGTTCAGCTAAAGGTTCTCCTTTAGTAGTAGCTAACTAATATGCCCCAAAGCCATAGCTTGTTGTGGTGACAAATGGGCCTAACCAGTTGGGCTCAAATTTTCCTTTGTCATCTTGATTTAGTTGTACCTTATGATTCTCTTTGAGGACCAAGTCACCAACTTGAAATTTTTTTCCCTAATCTTTTTGTCATAGTTTCGTTTGAGTCGATTCTAATAAACCTGTAGATGGTTTAACGAGCTCAAATGCTTTTTATCTAGGAGCTCCAATTCATTTAGCCTGGCTATCCCGTATTCTTCATTGTTGACCATTCCTTTTAATAAGACTCACGATGAGGATATTTCAACCTCAATAGGTAAAACAACCTCTAATCCATAGACCAAGGAAAATGGTGTAGCACCAATAGGCTTTCGGATGTTGGTTTGATAAGCCCATAAGGTTGGGTTTATCTGTAAATTCCAATCATGGTTGGCTTCATTAATAGTCTTTTTGAGTATTTTCAGTATGATTTTGTTATATGACTTAGCCTGACCGTTTCCTTGGGGATAATAGAGCGTGGAAAATCTATGTTGGATAGAAAATTGGGAACAGAGTTCTTGGACATCCTAATTCTAGAATGAGGTCCCATTGTCCATTACTATTGTTTGGGGGATCCCATACCTACAGATTAGATAATTCAAAATAAATTTTGATATCTATTTGTCGATGATATAGCTCAATGGGATTGCCTCTATCCATTTAGTAAAATAATCTATTGTTGTGATAATGAATTTGTGCCCACTGGATGAGGTAGGGTATATCTTGCCTACCAGGCCTAATCCCCATTGCGAGAAAGGCCATGGTGTGATGATGGGTCTTAGTTCCTATGGTGGTGCATGAACAAGATTGTTGTGTTGCTAAAATTGTCGACACTTTTTGGAGTATTGTATGCATTCCTGTTCCATGGAGGGCCAGTAGTATCCTATTCTGAGCAGTTTCTGGACTAGGTTAGGTCCGCTAGAGTGGGACCTGTAAACACCTTTGTGTACCTCTTGTAAGGTTTTCTATGCTTCTTCTATGTTAAGGCACCGAAGTAACATACCATCTAGACTACGACAGTATAGGGTATGGTAAAACAGGAAGTTTTATGGGTGAAGGTTTTCTTTTGGGTGGTCGTTAGGTCAGGTGGTATGATACCATGTTGGATATAGTCAAAAGTATCTTGGTACCATGGGGTGTTAGGACCAAAAACAACACATACCAATTTTTATTCTGGGATGTAGAATGTAGGCACAAGAATTTTTTCTATGAGAAACTCATACTTAGGCATATTGTGTGGAATATCAAGAAGTGAGCCTATTGTTGCCATTGCATCGACAACTCTATTGTCGATCTGTGGAACTTGCTCAAAATTTATATTGATAAAGTAATCCTTGAATTTGTCCACCATCCTTTTATATGGTATCAATTTGTCATCTTTGGTCTATTACTCATCATTCACCTATCTGATCACTAACTGAGAGTCTTCGAAGACTTGTTGCTCCTTTATTCTCCATTCAATAGCCATTTTTAGCCCTGTGATCAAAGCTTCATATTATTAGATGTTGTTTGTGCAAGGGAAAGCAATATTGTAGGCCTTGGGTATACTATCTCCTTGTGGGGTAAGAAACAAAACACCTACTCTAGAGACATGCTAAGTGTGGGATCCATCGAAGTAGAGATTCCAATGACTTTCCTATTCTATCTATCATTAAGATACTCTCATTTGGAAAGTCCACTGTGAGAGTTTTGTGATCATCTGTGGGTGCTTCAGCTAGTTGGTTTGCTATGATTTTTCATTTGATAGCTCTTCTATCCACATAATCTATGTCAAATTCACTCAAGATCATCACCCATTTGGCAATATAACCTGTTAGGGCTGATTTTGCTAGTAGGTACTTGAGTGGGTATACCTTGGAAATCACCTTGGCATGCTCTTTCTATGGGTGAGTAGTTTAATTAATAACCCACCAATGTTTTGTTGATGTAGTAGACTTCCTTTTCTTTATTTTCATCATCTAGTTGGGCTAGGAGAGTTCCCAGTGTTGCTTGTGTGGTAGAAAGATATAATATCATTCCCTTATCTAGAATAGGCAACATGAGTACGGGAGGAGTAAGTAAGTATTTCTTAACCTACTGAAATGCTTGGTCACATCTTCCATCCTAGTTAAAGGTGACATCCTTGTGTAGGAGATGAGTAAAAGGGTGACATTTGTCTACCAATTGTGCAATAAATCACTTGATGGACTGCAACTTTCCTTGTAAGCTCCTTAACTATTTCAGTGTCTTTGGCAAAAGCATCTCTATTATTTCTTTCACCTTTGTAGGATCTACCTCAATCCCACTTCTTGAAACTATGTACCCTAATAGTTTGTCAGATGTTACTCTGAAAACACATTTCTTAGGGTTTAGCCTTAGATTGTACTATTCAAGTTGAACAAATACCTTGGCCAGGTTTGTCAAATGATCTTTCCTTTTGACTGACTTTGCTAGAATGTCATCCACATAGTCCTCCATGATGGTGTGAAGCATATCATGGAATATGTTCATCATTTCTCTTTAATATGTCACTCATGCATTCTTTAGGCCAAATGGCATTACATTCCAACAAAATGTTCCCTAAGCACAAGTAAATGTTGTTTTATGTTGGTCATCGGGAAAGATCTTTATTTGGTTGTATCTGGAGAAACCATTCATTAAGGATAACATCTTATGCCTTGTTGTTAGATCCAAAATCATGTCTATTCTTGGTAATGGGAAGTCATCCTTTGGACAAGCCTTATTCAGGTCCCTAAAGTCTGTGCATATTTTGATGCCCTCAGTAGGCTTTAATACTGGTACTAGATTGGATATCCATTGTGGATAGTCAATGGGTCTGATGAAACCCACATCTAATAGTTTCTTTAGCATATCCATTGTGGATAGTCAATGGGTCTAATGAAACCCACATCTAATAGTTTCTTTAGCTCTACTTTTACCAGTAATGCAATTTGAGGATGCATTTTTCTGAGTTTTTGCTTAATAGGCTTTGCTCTAGGTATTATAGCTAAATGATGTACCACTAATGTCAGATCTAGTCTAGGCATGTCAACATAGGTCCAAGAAAAGTTTACCTTTCTCTCATTGATGAAAGCTATGAAATTTTCCTTCTCTTCAAGATCAAGTGATGTTGCATGGTATGTTACCTTTGGATCTTTTGTTGTTCCAACATTTATGGGTTCTACTTCTTCTACCAAGAGCGTTGATCTTTCCTAATATTCTGATATGGGGAGATTGAACCCTCCATCCTCAGGTGCCTCTGGTAGGTTTTCACCTTTGGATGCATCCTTTATTTTCCTATTTTCCAGATTCGATAGAGCCATAATGTGGTTTTCTCTAAGGGATCTCATTCTTATGTTTTTTCTTTCTTTTTTGCAATTGGAAGATTCAATCTTTCCACCAAAGTATCCCTCCTATTTGAGCTCCATGATGAACCCTACTTTATGATCACCTACTTGCATATCTATTTGAAGTCCCATAAACTCCTCATCATTCTGGAATATATCCAAAACATGTGTATGTTGTTGTTGATCCCAATCTATGAGTTGTGGGTAACAGAGTGGGAGGTTATCATCTTGGTCTACAAATCCTATGGAAGTGGGTGAAAGGGTCTGTATGGCTCGAGTGTCTTTTTCCCACTAAGTGTCTAGGTCATCATTGCTAGAGGTAGGGGAATCATATCCGATGATGAAGGAAGGGGAATCCCACTCGTATTCATTAGAGTCAGTTCTAGAATGATAGTAGATGTTGGGAATCGTCTCGAGGGTTTGGAGAGGGAACCTATAAATGTGAAAGTTGTCAAACAGGTTTTCTATAGGTACTTAAGTCATTGTCCATTATATGATGGATATCCAATGCCTCAACGTTAGCCAAAGTTTCATTTTTCTTATGAGAGGTTTGTTTAGCCTTTGGAGTAACCACTTCTTTTGGCTTATAACCTAGTCCCATATGTTTTTTTCTTTGTTCCACTATAGGCTCCCATCGGCCTTATTTGTGCAGTTGTAGGCCACTAGTTCCTTGGTATCCCATGTGTTTCACCATTTGATAGCCTCTACTATTAGGATCAATATTTTTTTTCTTTTCTAGCTCCTTTGAGTCTCCTTTGTAGATCGTAGATGAAAAATCCTCTTGGAAGACTTCTTCATCCTGCATGTCCCCCCACTTGGTGAAAATCATGGGTTTAGCTATCATTTGTACCTTCTAAGCATGTTTGATCTCTTTCGGTCCTCCATAGATTTTAGGTGTTCGCAGAAGCATACCAATGCAGAATGCCTGGCTAAAATGATAGTTTCCATTTCCTTTATCAAGTACTTGAATCTTGGATTTCTTTTTCGGTTGCTCATTTGGTGTGTTCTTGGTGGAGGTTGATGGTAGCAAGGAAGGGTCAACATATGAGAAAGAGTGGAAGGCTATATCATTGCTAGGAATACATTGGATTTTGTTATATTTTTCCTCTAGCTTTGCACAGAAGTGGAAAGGCTCAGGGTCAGCATATAGGGTTACCTCTTTACCTTCATGGGGAAAGTTTAGGCATTGATGAAAAGTGGAAGGGACTACTTGTAATGCATGGATCCAAGGGCGTCCTAGGAGGAGGTTGTATGGTAATTCAAGATCAATTACTTTACATGTTTCCTTGAGGGTCGGTCCTATCTGTACAGGTAGCCTAAGTATTCCTTCAGAATTTATTTCAAGGTCATCATAGGCCCTTATGGTGATACTTTTTCCTTTTTCTATCACATCATCAGAATACCCTAGCTATTTGACAAACTTTAAAGTATAGATGTTTAAACATGCACCATTATCTATCAATACTCGTTTGACCATGGTTTTATGAACACCAACCTCTATGTACATGGCTTGGTTGTGAAATGTTCTTTGGGGTAGATCTTTCTCAGAAAAGATTAAATGATTATTTGTTGTGATCTTTCCAACCATGACTTGGAATTGACTAGGATCGAGGTCATTAGGGACTAATGTTTCCAATTCCTTTTCTAGTATTTCCCTATGTGTTGGTGATAGTTTTAGCAACTCCAGGATTGAGATTAAAGCGGGCGTTTTCTTCAATTTTTCCACAATTCTATAGTCATTGGATGATTTTATTGTAGGTTTTGGAGGGGATCCTTGTATTGTAACTCTCCCTCAGCGGGTAGTTATGTTACAATTGCTATCTCCCCCTCATATAGTTACCACGTTTTCCATGTTGTCATACTGCTTGGGATAGAGTTCCTAAAATTGTGTCTCCATAGGTATAGTTAGCATTATGGTAACCTTGTTCTTTTCATTCATCATTCCTTTTCTGGTGGTTTGGGATTGGGTTGTTGTATATCTACAAATCCTTATTCCTAGGATGATGTTCGACATCTACCTCCCCTTTATCTATCAAGTCTTGGATGAGGTGCTTGAGTCTCATGCAATTATTTGTGGTGTGTCCTTTGATCATATGGAAGTCACACAAGTCCTTCTCGTTATACCACGGTGTTTTGAAACTACGTTCCTCATAGTTTGGATGATCATTAGTTTTAAGGAGCTTTTGTTGTACTAGTTTGCACATGACTATTTCTAGTGACTCGCCTAGTACTGTGAATTGCCTCCTTGGTTGATCATACTGCCTTTGTTGTCCTCCCTAATTCATTTGTTGGTTCACAACCTAATTGTTCTTCAGATAGGTATTTTGGTTGCTTTGTGTGTTGTTGGGACCATAGCTCATTTGTGCTACATGTGGTTTATTTTGAGGTGCATTTGGTGTATTCCATAGTGCTCTTGTGTCAACTACTCCATCGTTTGTGACGTTTTTGTTCTTAGCCCAGACTTTAGGTTTTTCATTTGAACTAGACGGACTATCTTTTGAGCTATTTGATTTAAGGGATCCTCTTGCAATGAGGGCTCTCTCAATATTCAATCCCTTCTCAATGGTTTCTTCAAAGTCTACTAGACATAACATTGTGAGTTGATAGTTGATCTCAGGTAAGACGTTAGTAATGAATATGTCCACCAACTCCTTGTCAGGAATGGGCCACTTACATCTACTAGCCTTATGTCTCCATTGTTGTAGGTAGGAGGTAAAAGATTCTCCTTGATTCTATTTGATTGTGGAAAATCTTGTGATGGTGACATCTTGCTCGATGTTGAAGGAGAAGTGACTTATGAATTTTCTAGACAATTCATTGAATATTTTGACTGTCAATGTCAAACAAGTGAACCACTCCATAGCATGGCCTATAAGGATGCATGGGAATAGCCTCATGAGGTATGATTCATTGTATCATACTTCCATGCATGATATGAAGAAATCGTGTATATGCTCTACTAGGTCTCCTCTCCCTTTATATTTGTTATCGAACTTGGTATCTCAAAATTCTTGGGAAAGGGTATTGTAATGATGGATTGATCAAATGGGAATGAGAAGATTTCTTCGATGGTATAGGTTTTCTTTTTTTTTCCAACTTGCATGCCTACTACCTATTGTGTGACAGCCTCTGGTTTCATTTCTATGTCTACATGTTGTGTAGACATGTAAAATTGTATTAACACCTATCACAACCATAAATCAAACTTGGTAACTTCTCGGAAGTAAATTCTAATGCACCACTTTCAAAGAATGTTTTGGATAAAAAGGGTTGTCTCTACTACAATGGTTCTTAGTCATTACTCAGGGGATCCAATGACTGGCTAACATCTAGCAAGCTACTAAAATCTTTAACCACTCCTACTAGGGGCTCTATATACCCGAAGGTACCTCCCCATTTTGAATGGAACTATTGACCAAGTAAGCATCGATTTGGTTTTTGTGTTTAGCCATGACCTGATTTATATAGCTACCTGAGGGAAAAATTGCTTTGAGTCACCTTGAGTTTTCCAGCACAAGATGTATCTCAAATCCAAACCCTCTAAATTTGATGCTTGAAATAAAACAAATGTGAAACTCAAAGTGCTTTTTGTCACCCAAGATCATCAAAAGACACAAGAGGATAGGATGGACACTTAGTTTTCCAAACACGAAAAACATGGCATACAGTCCATAGAAATTTTTATTTTTAAGCCCCGATGGGCATCACCCAAATATAAAGTGTGAAAGTATAGTAGTTCTTTTTTTATGTGCACCAAATTTAAAGTGTTTGAGATTTCAAGAAAGTATATAGAAAAGGTGCAAATCAAAAATGGATTTGTTCAATTTTAAGCATTAATTTTGAGTGTTTCTAATGGCCTTGTTCGTCTTAATGTGGTCAATAAAGTAGAAAATTCCCATTCATCAACATAGTGAAATGTGTTGGTCGTTCCATTTTATAAACACCAAATGAAATGTTGTTTAACTAAGAAAACTTGTAAAAGTTCAATTTTAAACACTAATTTGAAGTGTGCAAGTTGTGGGTTCAATTTTACAAACACCAAATCAAAATGTTTTCCTAAACTAAGAAAGCTTAAAAAGTTTTGTTTTAAAGCACCAAATTGAAGTGTGCAATTTGTGGGTGCAATTTTATAACACCAAATCTGAAATGTTTTTCCTAAACTAAGAAATCTTTGAAAAACTAGACTTGGACCGTTTGTCTTCTCTACAATCAAAGTGTTAGTTTTTTGTCTTCATACAAAGATGCACCATAAATCCTACAAGAGGTGTTAGAAATTTTCCAAACACAACAAATAATCACATGTTAGCATTAGGTAAATCTTTGAAATCAAAGAAAAGCTTTACAAATTGATAGATTCAAATATCATATCAAAAGTGACCCTATTCCCTGCAAAAGCGAACAAGATTTAGGTCAATAGCGTCACTTTTTAGATAAATAGTGCCCCTGTAAATGTCAATTCAAAATATTTCTATTCAAAAGTTGCAACATAAAAAGTAAATAGCGCATAAAATTAAGTCAATAGCACCATTTTATAGGTCAATAGCGCCCCTGTTTAGGTCAATAGTGACCAAATAGAAGAAGCAAGCGCATTCAGATTTGGAGAGAAAATGTTCCAGTTTTATCAAAAGCAATTGAGAACCTACAAATTCTTATCAAACTCAAAGAAACGTTAATGTCAAGGACCGAGGTCCTACTGGGCATGCCAAATATCATAAGGGGGGAACAATGAATATGAAAAGAAATCATAGATGAATTAAACAAAGCTTAATTCAAAATAAAATTAAGAATTCCTAAACCCATTACTCACAAAATGAACAATATAACAAACAATGAATTCAATAAACTATATTGTTACCCATCTTTTGTTGAAGTGTATTTGTATCGATGTTGAATGTCAGATTGTTGCAATCAATACAAAGCCTCCATTATGCATTGCAAAAGCTTCAATGTGTGTGATGTTGAACTAAAACATGATGATAAATCGTAATGTGTTCAAGAGGTAATTGTCCAGTGCTTCACTTATGCAAATTCTAGATGATTTGTGAGAAGGTAGAAAGTTATTTTATAGATTTCTTGTTTCGAGATGAACATGCAAGATGCTACAATGAAAAATCATGATCAACAGTTGAGAACCATTGAGAGGAAATGGATTGCTCAATTAGCTTCTGTGATAAAATCACTTAAGGATGTTAATTGCACAATTAGAGGAAATAGATTGTATAATTTGTGAAATTGAGGAAATCAAGTTGAGTTTTTTATGGGATTGAAGAATAGATGGATTAGGTAGGAAATAGATGAATCAGTTAGCCAATCAAAGTGAGAAATCAATGATTGTGATTTTCTCAATCACAAAAGGGGGTGAGGGTAATTAATTAATTGAATTAATTAACATTTAGAGTTTGAACGTGCAAAGTCATGTTTGACTTTAACAAATAAAGTTGTATTTGTTTGTTGAGGTCTTTTTGAATGATGTTTTGAATAATTAATTTAATTATTCATGTTTAGAAAGGGGAAAGTGATTTAATTAAATTATTAAGTAATAATAATTTAATTGATTTAGGGTAATAGGGTATATTAGCGACATAATTAAATAATTGATGTTATTTAATTAATCAAGAGGAATAAACATAGATTTTGTAGACACTGAAAAAATGTCTTGGATGATATCATACACTCGAAATAGATTTACTAACATCATTTCTTCTTTAACCCATCCTTTTTTCGCTTCATTAATTAAATTAGCCTAGCTAATTAATTAATTACATCATTTTTGTCTATTAGCCTAATTAATTTAATTAGGTTAATTCACCCCCCTTTACGCTAACATTTCATCTCATTAAATTAAATACATCAAAATATTTAATTCAATTCCCTAAGTCATTTTATTTAATTAAATAACCCTAAGTCATCTTATTTAATTAAATAACCCTAAATTATTTAATTAAATATCATTTCATCTCTCTCCCCTATTTATTAAATTATTTAATTTAATGAATATCACTTTAATTCTTCTAATCCCCTAATTGTATGATTAAACCTTGTTTAATTAACAATTAATCTAATTTACCTCCAAAAGGGGAATATTCCTTATCTCCTTTTTTGCACAATTAAAACTTTCTTTTAATTTGCAAAATATCTTTATCCTCATCAATGGGAATATTCTTATTCCTCCATTTGAAAAAGGGATATTTTCACTTAGCTTCTTATGCAAGTTTTAACCTTTAACCTTTTGAACAAGTCACCTTTAACCTATGTGAGCAAGTCAAAAGTATGTTTGTTTGAAGCAAATGTGAGCCCTTGATTAAAATCCCATCATGCATTTTCATCCATTGATGAGAATCCATGATCCATGCCTCTCATATCCTTCATCTTTGATCATTGATTAATCTTTTCAATCTCGACCCTCCATTTCTCATTTGCTCTCCTCTAAATAAATCACTATTTTGAGATAAATGGATCCATCTTTCAATTGTAAACTCATGTTGTTGAATTCACTTGCACTCCCACTTATCTTTTACTCACTTTTATCTTGTTTTAGCTTATTTCTAATTGACTATTAGCTTAGAGAATCCATTAATGGCTTCCATGCATCCATCTTAGTTTGTATATGAATTAGGGTTTCTATCTTTTAGCTTAGAGTTGCTTAGATTAGCTTAGCAATTGCATAATTAGTTCATTTTTAGCATAAAATCATGGTAACTTAGCTTGCATCATATTTAAATTTAGCATAAACTAGGTTTTCATACATCAATCACAATTGTTTCATTGATTCTCTTCCATAGAATCAACTGAAATAGGCTCACTAATCACAAGATTGGGAAAGGGTCGTCATTTCATATCAACATGACACCAATTCCAAAATGGGATAAGTTTCAAATGGGTTAGAGTAAGAATTTAACTATTTTTTGTGTAGTTTGTTACTTTTAGTTTCAATTAAATGCTTAGCTCAATTTTCCAATTTGAATGATCTTGTTTGGTAGATGCAGGTTTATTTGCGTAAATTATGCTTCAATTCATCATGGATTAAATGTAATCAACCCACACTGACATTTCCTCATCTCACATTCTGGTGCTAGGAGGGAAAACCGTTAATCTAACCATTTTTTAGCTTGAATTTCATTTGTTTACTATTTTGTAGGATACAGTGATGCCCAAACTACAAATAATGATGCTCTTTAAAAGTGTTGCCATATGCCATCAGAATTTGAAACACCGACGCCGAATTAATGCACCAACGTTGATTTAAATCTGGCGACACTAGTTTAATATAGAGGTATCAAAAATTTCAAACAGCGATACCCAAATTCACCAGACCGACATTGAGATATTTCAAAACACATTGCTATTGTGAGCAATGACACTAGACCAAATCCCAACACTATTGTGCTCATTGTTTTTGCTACAGAGAAACACTCATTTTTACTAGAGCGATGCCCATAGTTCAAATTACGACACTATCATGTTCAATGATGCTCCATTAGGGTAAGAAACTTTACGATCATTTTTTGACATGTGTTTTAATTTCCTTGATTTATCTGATCACTAATGTACCTCTAATTGTGTTTTGGTTGTTAGACTAACAGGGTTTTGTAGGTTGAAAGACATGGAGCTCAAGTGAAAAAAGCTTTTCTATCTTAAAATTATGTGATTGTAATAAGTGTTTAATGCTTTGGGGCAATTATAACCCAACTTTTATGCTTTCTACTTTCTTCTCTAGGACAATCACTAGATTTCAATTAGGTTTAAAAAGAATGCACAAATGGGATTAAAATTGAACCCTCATCTCTTTACTGCTTTTTTGGGTTTAAAATTGAACAAGACAACTTCATATTTCATTTGGTGCTTAAAATGAATTCATCACTGCTTTGAGGGGTTAAAATTTACAACTGTTTGTTATGTTTTGTGATTTACAATTTTGTTAGTGGATGTGTATGCAATTCTCTTGCACCATTTGGAAATCTTGAGAAATAGAAACATTCCTTAACAATTTGCAAAATCACCTACATCTTTCAATTTGGATTAAAATAGAACCCCTTTGTGAGTGTGATAAAAAGGCATAGTGTGTGTTCTCTCTTTGTTCATGTGAATGAAGATGATCAAACTATGGATGTACTACCTCGCTATTGTTTACCTTTAGAGGGCCTGCCTTGGTGGGAAAAGTACTCACCCCAAGGGAACGACCCAAGTGGTAGCGAGCTAAACCAAGCTCTTCCAAACCACTATATAAATATGTGGTTGTAATGAAAATTGTGATCAATAGGATGTGGTATATGATAGCTCTCCCCCAATATCTTGATTATGCGTAAAGCCCTTGTTCTAAGGTTTGGGAAACCTCTTGAGGGAGTTTATCATAGTACTCCCTAAAATGGAAGCTCTTATTATGAACCATTGTTTAGAATCCAAAAATCCTTAATACTTGTTGGTGCAAGAACAGTCGTTCTAAAGCCGCCCCATGTTCTTATTATTCAATTGTAGAAATATAAAAATCCTTTTGATCTCTAGATTTAAAGGATTTTGAGATTTGGTGGTCCCAAGAAGTGTGTGTCAAGAAAGGGGGAGTCAATGTCACCAAATCTCTAACTATTTGCATTGTTTAGTATTTGGAGAAATCCAAGTAGGGACTCAAAAAGTATAGCCATATCAAACCTAGGATTTTACATGATTGTGAGTCAATTTGACACCTTGCTTGGTTCCAAAATGATACAAAAACAAACATTCACTATCTTCCTCAAAAATTTCAAACACTTTGGTTTAAATATGGACCTCTTGAGTTAGCCTTGATATTACTACTTGTCCTAAGGATTTATCCTTAGCGTTTTCTAAATATCTTGACATTAATCTCAAATCAATATTTCCCAAAGACAACATAGGCAATTATGGATTTAACCTCATAATTTTCACTAAATGGACATTGTAAAAGTTATGATGTTCTTGACATAAACATTTAGTTTCAAAACATAATCAAGACAAGTGTTTGTGGTAAAATCAATTCACTTAAGCAAGATAAACTTGACACAATTGAACCCCACATGACTATTTGGAGACTGATTGCTCCCATTGAACAACTTACTCTTCCAGGTGCTATCATTCAACTAAACTTTGAACACATTAACGAAGAACAAACTGATCTTATTAGCAGTTTGAGAAGCTTCACTTTTGAAACAAAAGAACAAACACCTAGTGAAGAAACACAACAACCATTTTAGATGAAGAAGAGGAACAAGCTAATATGGAGGTTGGAAGGCCCACATTACCACCCCCTATGTGGCAATAAATATCTTCCTTTTCTTCCATAAACTTGAATAATTTGTAAATGATCTCACAAAAAATTAGAATCCCTAAGATAAGGTCTACAAGTCATCATTTCAAACTTAGGCATCTTAGTCCAAAAGCTCTCAAGAAGCATCTTTTAACACTCCACAAGAATAGAGACAAGTTGGTAACAAAATTTTACAGACACATTTCAAGAAACAATCCAGAATTGCATGCCTTCTTTTGGAGTCAAAACCATGGTCTTTTCCAAGATACTAAACTCCTATAAATGATTCATCGCACAATCAAAATCCATAGGGGAAAATCTCCATCCCATCATTGCAAACGTAGGTATCATAGTTCACAATTTAGTATAAAGTGGGCCTTAATAATTTATCGCAATCGTTACACCTTGATAAGGAATTTTTATGCTCAATCTAGGAGGGCCCAAACAAGTTTAAACATTCCCATCCATCCTCTCATCTAAATCGACATTGGGTCTTTAGGATTTGAACATTTTAGAGGTCTAGCATCATTCTCACTACCTTGGTCGTGGAAAACAAAGGTTCATTCTAAGTCAATATTGGTTCAAACATTTCATCCATCCCTCCATCAAATTCCATCTACCACTTCACCAAACTTTGCAAAAAAATTGTATATGCCAACATCTTTTGGCTTAAACATCTATCAAACCAACCTCTAACGTAGCTAGTTTTTATGTGAAATGTAACCTTTTTCATGCACTGAGTTAAATTATTTATCATCTTTGAACTAGTTTATCTTGAAGGTCACAAGTATACCCTAAATATTTCCAAGTTCATAAACATCCTTTGTCCTAACTTCAAAGCATCAAACTCAAGTCAAAAGTGTTGTTCCAAAACATTTGCAAGGATTACTTCCCATACCACCCATCTTTTCACCCCCCATTATCATCACTGATCCGAACAGACTTAGAGCATCCCTTTTACCTAGAGTTGAGTCAACTAGAGAGTTCAAACATCATAAATCACAACACAACTCTCTCATAGGTGACACAAAATTTATGGTTAAACGAGATCACAACATAAGAGAATCATGGAAAAATCCAAAGTTACATTTACCTCAAGTGATCCAAATCCTTTAGAATTTGATCCTAGAAGTCACATTACCCCATCACAATAACCATCATCTCCTTTATGACCATATGAGATTGAAGACATCATGAATAATCCATTTGAACTTACTAGGGAGGAAATAATGGAACATCAAGCCTTTGAAAATGTAGCTCCAATTTCCCCATCCTTTGTTGCACGAAACTTGACAAAAAGCTTCACAACTCCATCACTAGGGCTAAATCAAACATCCACTCCTAGTCTTTCCCAAGACTTTGGTCTAACTCTTCCTTTTGAAAGCAGTTTACTTATGGGTAACCTTGGTCCTAATCCCCCACCTCCAACAACCACTTGGACACCTACCTTTGGTGCTCCTCCAATTCCTAAAAATCCTAAACAGCTATATACACCTCTTGAACTTCATTATTCCATAACCACTTCAACATATCAAGGAAAACCCTCTTTATCTACATCCATGAGTACCACAAGTGTACCCACCATCACATAAAGCAATATAGACCAAGTATCCCAAAACAACACACAAAGGCATGTCAATACCATACCACAAAGACAACCCTTAACACAGATGGGGGAATCTCTATCCAATCCTCTAATGGGTTCATTTGTACCATTGGTTTCACAAAGCACACCCATCCCTTTCACTATCACTCCATCTCAAATCCATCCCTTGGTTACAAGTTCTATCAATCTAGGAAATACCTTGACCATGAATCCCTTATTTACATCTTTAGCACAAGGTAATCCTCAAGACATGGGATAAGGAAATATTTTTAACCAATGGACTCAAGGTCCTAGTGTGTCATTACCATCACAAAACCTAATGACATCATCCTCATCTTTTACCACAGTTCCTGTTACCATGCAAAATCAAATGGGAACTCAACCTTACATTCCTTCATCTTCATCTACCATATCACAAGGAATTTTAAACCAAGTGAATCCTCTTCCCTTCATCAACAATCTGCTATCTACTCATAACATCAACACCCTCAATCCATCACAGATATCCAACCACCTGATCCTACATTGCAAGCACATGCCCTAGCTTTATAGCAAGCACAACAAGCTTACCAACAAACTATCCAACAATAGCAAGAAAATTTAGCATAGCAACAACAACAACAAAAACATCAAGCACAACAAGTAGCCTTGGCCCAAAAAAAACATCAAGCACATCAAGCACAACAGCAAGCAACCTTAGCCTAGCAACAACATCAAGCATAGCAAGTAGCCTTAGTCCAACAACAACATAAAGTAGAGCAAGCAGCCTTAGCACAAGAAAAACATCAAGCATCCCTAGCAGCACAGCAACAACAACCCCAACAACAAGTCCATGTGGCACAACAACAACAAGCTCTACTAGCTCAGTAATATGCCCAACAACAACAACAACCAAGTTCCTTCTATGATCCTCAACAGAATATCGTCAATACAAACACATTAGGAACATACACATCAATATTGCAATCACCTTCACATAATCTCACACCACCATACACCCCATACAACACCCTATCATATCTAAATCCTCCATACAACTTGTCCTTTATTCCACCATATGTTCCTTCACCAAATCCATAAGACAATCTAGCATCAAAATTTAAGGTGCTATCACAAGAATTGTAGGATCTTCGAATGGGAAAGACCAAGAAGCCCCATACACAGAATCTATGTCCATATCCATTTGATCGAAACATTGCAATGGTACCATTCCCTCTCAGCTTTGAAATCCACAAATTCGACAAATACAAAGGGAGAGGAAGTCATGTGGATCATATCAAAGAATTCAATGTCAAGTGTATGGAGGTGGCTTATAATGATTCTTATCTAATGTGCCTCTTCCCACGAAGTTTAACAGGTCTTGCTATGGATTGGTTTTCTAATCTACCTCCTGGCATCAAAACTTTCCAAGAAATTACTAATAAATTCATTGATCATTTCTCCTTCAATCTTGACATGGATGTCAACCTAGAAGAATTGTATACTCTTAGACAAAAAAAAGGAGAATCCTTCACCAATTTATTGCAATGATGGAGACAAAGAGCTAGTAAAAGCAAGTGGACTCTTCCCAACGAACAACAAGTGGGAATCATCATAGCCAATCTAGACCCTAATCTATATTTCCACTTAAAAATGCAATGCATCACATCATATGACGAGCTTGTCCCTAGATCCCTTAACATCAAAAGAGCTCTAATCTCACTAGTAAACACTCAAGCTTACAAAGACAACCATCCCTCAACTAGTTCAAATAAGAAACCTTGTGTCTAGGTAAAGAACAAAAATGTAACAAATTATGGTGTGGTAGATGTTAAATTCATACTAAGTGCTCCTAGGCCTAACAACAATCAAGTTGCTAGCATCCAGCTGATTGTGCAACAAAGAACACCTCCTCAAAATAATCACATCAACAACACTGGCATGCAACAAAGGCGAACTGCTAATAGGAACAACTATCCCAAACACAAGTACACACAGCTATCGGAACCCATCGAAACAATCATGAAGAAGTTGGTAGAGTCAAATCTGATAACACTTACCAACTGTGAAAACTACCAAGAACCACAAGAGAAACCATCCTAGTACAATGAACATGATCTCTATGTCTTTCACAAAATCAAAGGACAAAAAATGGTAAATTGCATGAAACTTAAGAACATCATTCAAGATCTCATAGAAAACAATATCATATCTATTTAAGTACCAACTGGAAATTAAGATCTTAAGATATACAAGAACCCTATGCCAGATCATAGCAAAACAAATAACAACAAAAAAGCTAAGGATTACACAAATGTGCAACATACCTATTCTAACGTAGTGGCTTCCTATGATAGTGTTATTACTATTGTCACCATCAAAGGAGCTAGTACGGAATGTGGAGTCACCACACGATGTGGCAAAATAACCATTCAAGGAGTCTCATCTCAATCTAGGACACAACCTACTTTTCCCACATCTAATCCTAGCAAGTACAATCTTCTAGATTAGCTTAATAAAACCCCCACACAAATATCTATCTTAGAACTCTTAAGGTTATCCCCCACACATAGGGAAGTATTGGAGAAAGCCTTGTCTGAGTCATCTATCCCTGAGGATATTGATACTGATCAATTTCCAGCTATGGTAGGCCACATCACCAACCACCTTCTTACCTTCTCAGAGCAAGACCTACCATCACAACCATCTCATAATTGTGCTTTACACCTTGAGGTTGTCATTCATAAAAACAAGGTCAAAAGAGTCTTGGTAGATGGAGGTGTTGGTTTGAAATTTTTTACCCTTCAGTTGATCAAACATCTGGGTTATTCAAAAGATACTATTGAGAAAGAAAAGAGTACCACCATCAGGGCATATGATGACCAAGAACTCGTATCACAAGGAATAATTGCACTTCCCATCCAAGTGGGACCTCTTATTGCAGAAACTACATGCCAAGTGCTTGATCTTAATCTTCCCTATAACATCTTGAATGGTTGACCATGGATCAATTCTCTAAAATTTATAGCCTCAACGTATCATCGGTGTGTGAAGTTTCCTTTTGAAGGTAGATAAATCACTATCCAGGGAGACCCTGAGCCTTTTTACTACTACAAAATTCTTGAAGCTAAGTTCTATAATATCCCCCAAATACCCAAGAATGATGAAGGGCCTACACCATCAAGCTCATTTGTTGACCTAGCATCCCTAGCCTCTACCTTAGTAGCAAAAATACCCATTGTGCAAAGTATACTTGATGTCAAAGCAGTGATCCAAGATAATGGTTGTGGGAACTGCAAGCTATTGAAAGACACCTTTGTCTTAGGAGAGTTACCGATTTCTCCTCAATCTCATGGGAAACCCATATCTAGCACCAAAGAACCCGAAACAATCAAGATGGCAGCTACTACCTTCACCAAGTGGGGGGATTTGAATCAAGAAGATATCAATGAAGAATACATCTCTAAACTTCTCTATCAAGATGAAGGGCTTGTTCCTATTCTTCCCATGAAAGATGATAATAAAGGCTTGCAACTCATGCAAAATTGGGGATAATAACAAGAATGAAAAGTTAGGAAAAAATTTCAACGGTTTGCTAGAACCCATCATTCCTAAGAAATGAATAAATAATATAGGCTTAGGTTGTACTACTAGCAAGGTCACACTTATTGGAAAATGTATTTCTGCTAAACGAGTTGAGGCTTCCTCTTGGTCACCTACATCGTGTGATACAACCTTAGATGACTTTCCCCTTGATGTTTTTGACCTATTTGAGAACAAAACCCTCTTTATGATATCTATAACATCCTTTGTCCTGAACTCAACCCTCTTTATGAACTCAACCTTACATTCCTTCATCTTCATCTACCATATCACAAGGAATTTTAAACCAAGTGAATCCTCTTCCCTTCATCAACAATCTGCTATCTACTCATAACATCAACACCCTCAATCCATCACAGATATCCAACCACCTGATCCTACATTGCAAGCACATGCCCTAGCTTTATAGCAAGCACAACAAGCTTACCAACAAACTATCCAACAATAGCAAGAAAATTTAGCATAGCAACAACAACAACAAAAACATCAAGCACAACAAGTAGCCTTGGCCCAAAAAAAACATCAAGCACATCAAGCACAACAGCAAGCAACCTTAGCCTAGCAACAACATCAAGCATAGCAAGTAGCCTTAGTCCAACAACAACATAAAGTAGAGCAAGCAGCCTTAGCACAAGAAAAACATCAAGCATCCCTAGCAGCACAGCAACAACAACCCCAACAACAAGTCCATGTGGCACAACAACAACAAGCTCTACTAGCTCAGTAATATGCCCAACAACAACAACAACCAAGTTCCTTCTATGATCCTCAACAGAATATCGTCAATACAAACACATTAGGAACATACACATCAATATTGCAATCACCTTCACATAATCTCACACCACCATACACCCCATACAACACCCTATCATATCTAAATCCTCCATACAACTTGTCCTTTATTCCACCATATGTTCCTTCACCAAATCCATAAGACAATCTAGCATCAAAATTTAAGGTGCTATCACAAGAATTGTAGGATCTTCGAATGGGAAAGACCAAGAAGCCCCATACACAGAATCTATGTCCATATCCATTTGATCGAAACATTGCAATGGTACCATTCCCTCTCAGCTTTGAAATCCACAAATTCGACAAATACAAAGGAGAGAGAAGTCATGTGGATCATATCAAAATTCAATGTCAAGTGTATGGAGGTGCATAATGATTCTTATCTAATGTGCCTCTTCCCACGAAGTTTAACAGGTCTTGCTATGGATTGGTTTTCTAATCTACCTCTGGCATCAAAACTTTCCAAGAAATTACTAATAAATTCATTGATCATTTCTCCTTCAATCTTGACATGGATGTCAACCTAGAAGAATTGTATACTCTTAGACAAAAAAAAGGAGAATCCTTCACCAATTTATTGCAATGATGGAGACAAAGAGCTAGTAAAAGCAAGTGGACTCTTCCCAACGAACAACAAGTGGGAATCATCATAGCCAATCTAGACCCTAATCTATATTTCCACTTAAAAATGCAATGCATCACATCATATGACGAGCTTGTCCCTAGATCCCTTAACATCAAAAGAGCTCTAATCTCACTAGTAAACACTCAAGCTTACAAAGACAACCATCCCTCAACTAGTTCAAATAAGAAACCTTGTGTCTAGGTAAAGAACAAAAATGTAACAAATTATGGTGTGGTAGATGTTAAATTCATACTAAGTGCTCCTAGGCCTAACAACAATCAAGTTGCTAGCATCCAGCTGATTGTGCAACAAAGAACACCTCCTCAAAATAATCACATCAACAACACTGGCATGCAACAAAGGCGAACTGCTAATAGGAACAACTATCCCAAACACAAGTACACACAGCTATCGGAACCCATCGAAACAATCATGAAGAAGTTGGTAGAGTCAAATCTGATAACACTTACCAACTGTGAAAACTACCAAGAACCACAAGAGAAACCATCCTAGTACAATGAACATGATCTCTATGTCTTTCACAAAATCAAAGGACAAAAAATGGTAAATTGCATGAAACTTAAGAACATCATTCAAGATCTCATAGAAAACAATATCATATCTATTTAAGTACCAACTGGAAATTAAGATCTTAAGATATACAAGAACCCTATGCCAGATCATAGCAAAACAAATAACAACAAAAAAGCTAAGGATTACACAAATGTGCAACATACCTATTCTAACGTAGTGGCTTCCTATGATAGTGTTATTACTATTGTCACCATCAAAGGAGCTAGTACGGAATGTGGAGTCACCACACGATGTGGCAAAATAACCATTCAAGGAGTCTCATCTCAATCTAGGACACAACCTACTTTTCCCACATCTAATCCTAGCAAGTACAATCTTCTAGATTAGCTTAATAAAACCCCCACACAAATATCTATCTTAGAACTCTTAAGGTTATCCCCCACACATAGGGAAGTATTGGAGAAAGCCTTGTCTGAGTCATCTATCCCTGAGGATATTGATACTGATCAATTTCCAGCTATGGTAGGCCACATCACCAACCACCTTCTTACCTTCTCAGAGCAAGACCTACCATCACAACCATCTCATAATTGTGCTTTACACCTTGAGGTTGTCATTCATAAAAACAAGGTCAAAAGAGTCTTGGTAGATGGAGGTGTTGGTTTGAAATTTTTTACCCTTCAGTTGATCAAACATCTGGGTTATTCAAAAGATACTATTGAGAAAGAAAAGAGTACCACCATCAGGGCATATGATGACCAAGAACTCGTATCACAAGGAATAATTGCACTTCCCATCCAAGTGGGACCTCTTATTGCAGAAACTACATGCCAAGTGCTTGATCTTAATCTTCCCTATAACATCTTGAATGGTTGACCATGGATCAATTCTCTAAAATTTATAGCCTCAACGTATCATCGGTGTGTGAAGTTTCCTTTTGAAGGTAGATAAATCACTATCCAGGGAGACCCTGAGCCTTTTTACTACTACAAAATTCTTGAAGCTAAGTTCTATAATATCCCCCAAATACCCAAGAATGATGAAGGGCCTACACCATCAAGCTCATTTGTTGACCTAGCATCCCTAGCCTCTACCTTAGTAGCAAAAATACCCATTGTGCAAAGTATACTTGATGTCAAAGCAGTGATCCAAGATAATGGTTGTGGGAACTGCAAGCTATTGAAAGACACCTTTGTCTTAGGAGAGTTACCGATTTCTCCTCAATCTCATGGGAAACCCATATCTAGCACCAAATAACCCGAAAAACAATCAAGATGATAACTACTACCTTCACCAAGTGGGGGGATTTGAATCAAGAAGATGTCAATGAGGAAGATATCTCTAAATTACTCTATCAAGATGAGCAACCTATCCCTGTCCTTCCCGTGGAAGATGATAACAAAGGCCTACAACTCATGCAAAATTAGGGATAATAACAAGAATGAAAAGTTAGGAAAAATTTCAGCGGTTTACTAGAACCCATAGTTCCTGAGAAATGACTAAAAAATCCCAGCTTAGGTTGTACTACTAGCAAGGTCTCACTTATTGGAAAAGGTATTTCTGCTAAACGAGTTGAGGCTTCCTCTTGGTCACCTACATCGTGTGATACAACCTTAGATGACTTTCCCCTTGATGTTTTTGACCTATTTGAGAACAAAACCCTCTTTATGATATCTATAACATCCTTTGTCTGAAGCAACCAACTAACTGAAATACACCTAGTATACCTGCAACTTATTGACATGGACCAACAAGGACCGCCGATTCTAGATTTATTTGAAAAATGATGAAGCGGTCTCAAAATTCATGGGACTCCATGACAACTTATCATGGGCGAATCACGAAGCAGGCTTTGACATAGACCTAGATATAGGGGCATACTATGGGGGGAAAATTGGATCCTTCAGTCACAAAATTAATGAAATGCAACTAACATGTAGATCCTTGAGTGAAAACCACCTAGTGGCACTCTCTAATCCTAAAATAATAAAAACAAAGGACGCATCTGATGATGAAAACCTCTCTGAGGCACCCAAGGATGAGGGATTCAATCTCCCCCTTAGTGTAATGCATCCAAAGAAGTTAGCAGTACTAGCAGAAAATGCCACACCAATCAATGTGGGAACAAAAGAACCTAAGATCACTTTCCATGTTGAATCATTGTTGGATGAAGAACAGAAGAATCTTGTAGCATTCCTCAGAGAGTGAAGATCTAACTTTGCATGATCATACGTAGATATGTTAGGCCTTGATCCTGAAGTGGTTGTGCATCACTTAGTAGTTTATCCTCAAGCCAAGCCAATTAAGCAGAAATTAAGAAAGATGCATCCTCAAATAGCACTCTTGGTCAAACTAGAGTTACAAAAGCTTCTTGACGTTGGATTTATCCGACTGATAGATTATCCTAAGTGGGTTTCGAACCTAGTACCAGTCTCAGAACCCACTGGGGGCATCAGAATCTACACTAATTTCATAGACCTAAATAAAGCATACCCAAAGGATGATTTCCCTCTTCCTAACATCGATCTCATTGTGGACTTAACAATAGGGCATGAAATGCTATCACTCATGGGTGGTTTTTTAGGCTACAATCAAATCATAATCGCTAAGGATGATCAACACAAAAATGCATTCACTTGTCCATGGGGAACCTATTGTTAGAATGTGATGCCATTTGGGTTAAACAATGCAGGAGCAACCTATCAAGTAGCAATGACCCTTATCTTTCATGACATTATCCACAAAACAATCGAAGATTATGTGGACGATATTTTGGAAAAATCAAGGAAAAGAAGTGAGCACTTACAAGTCTTAGGACCCATCTTTGACATAATTAAATTATACAAGGTACGACTAAATCCAAAGTGTGTCTTTTGGTTCACATCATGGAAGCTTCTAGGGTTCATCATTTCACAAAGAGGAATAGAAATTGTTCCAGCAAAGGTAAAAGCCATCTTAGACATGGAACCACCACAAACACTGAAGTAGATGAGAGGATTACAAGGCACATTGCAATCTATTAGGAGATTCATAACACAACTATCAGATAAAATCCACCCCTTTTCACATCTTCTCCATAAAGGGATAACCTACAAGTGGGATGAGAAGTGTGATAAATCTTTCCAGCAGATCAAAGATTATCTACTAACACCTCCAGTGCTCATGCCACCAATACCAAACAAACCTTTGATCCTATATATCTTAGCAACATCAACAATGCTAGAAGCTCTTTTGGCACAACATGATGAAAATGAAAAGGAAAGGGCTATCTACTATATCAGCAAAACCTTGGTGGGATATGAGATGAACCACTCACCCATTAAGAAATCATGTCTAGTAGTTGTTTTTGCTTCACAAAATTTTAGACATTACATTCTATCACATCAAATCAAGCTCATTGCAAAGATTGATCCACTCAAATACCTATTATCCAAAGCAACTCTCACAAGGTGCATGGCTAAATGGGTGATGATCTCAATAGAATTTGACATAGAGTATGTGGAATGCAAGGCAATCAAAGGACAAGTAATTGCAAATCAACTAGCAGAAGCGCCCATCTATGTTGAGAACCCCTTGATATCTAAGTTCCCTGATGAATCGATGTTCCTTATCAATCTCACAACTCAGTGGAAGATATACTTTGATGGATTGTTCACCCAACATAGATCCTAAATAGGTATTATTTTTATCACCCCTCAAGGAGATTCCATCCCAAAGTCCTATAGGCTATCATTCCCTTTCACTAACAACATTGATGAGTATGAAGCCCTAATCATAGTTCTAAGGATAGCAATTCAATGGAAGATTCAAGAAATGAAAGTCTATGGAGACTCATAGTTGGTTATCAACCAAGTTAATGATGACTATCGAACTAAAGATGACAAGCTCACTCCTTACAAGAAGATGGTGGAGAATCTCAAAGAAATTTTCATAGACATAACTTTTGAGCAGATTCCTCACTTGAATAACAAAGTAGTAGATGCCATGGAAACAATCAGATCATTACTAGACATGTCAAACAACATCCTACAATGTGAATTCTTGGTAGAACAACTTCTTGTACCAACTTTCAAAATTCCTGATTCTAAATTCACATGTGCCATTGTTGGTCCTGGATCCCCATGATATCATGACATATTTACTTAAACAAAGGAACTCTCCCATCTGATTCACCTCGAACCTTAAAAAGACCTTTGTTAAAAAGGCATCCCGATTCATGATCCTAGGTGATACCCTTTACTGACGAAGTATCGAAGGGACATTACTACAATGTATTAACCAATAGGAAGCCTTAATTGCTTTAACAGAAGTACACGATGGCATATATGGGTCCCACTCTAGTGGTATGACATTAGCTAATAAATTGTTGAGGATGGCGTACTATTGGCCAACCATGGAAAAGAAATCTCATCAGTACGTGCAAAAGTGTGTCCAGTGTCAACAACATGGAGATCTAATTCATGCTCCAGCTCAAGAGTTGCATCCAATGATCACACCCTGGCCTTTTTCACAGTGGGGCCTTGACCTCATAATAAAAATCACTCCAAACTCATCCAATGGCCACAAATTTATCATAACCACCACTGAGTACTTTACTAAGTGGGTTGAGGCCATTCCTATGACCTACATAACAGGGAAACAAATTGCTAAGTTTATCTTGAACTACCTCATTTTTCGTTATGGTGTCCTACAAACCCTAATCTCAGACAATGGAACACCCTTTAAGAATCAGGATGTGAAAGAGTTGTGCCAAAGATTCAATATCCAACACTGATTCTCTACCCTGTACTATCCCTAAGTCAATGGTCAAGTTGACGCTATAAACAAAACTATCCTGAAAATCCTAAAGAAAATAGTGAATGAAGTTGGTCGTGACTGGCATCGATAACTAAATCTTGCTCTCTAGGCTTATCAAACCACTATCCACACACCAACAGGTGCAACCCCTTTCTCCCTAGTTTATGGATCAGAAGCCATCCTACCTATTGAGTTTGAGCTCCCATCATTACGAAAGAGCTTGATAACTAAGGAAGAATACAGAGTATCTCATCTGAATGAGCTAGAATTCCTATATGAGTGTCGCCTTGACACCCTCACTCATTTGCAAGTGTATCAAAACCAACTAAAATGGAGCTATAACAAGAGGATAAAATGTGAATCTTTCCAAGTAGGGGATCCTATCCTAAAGTAGAATTAGAAGAACCTTCCAGATCAAGATAACAAAGGAAAGTTTGAACCTAACTAGTTGGGTCCCTTCATCGTCATAGCTAGCTATGGATTAGGAGCATACCAATTGTCAACACTTGAAGGTGAACCCTTGCAGGATCCAACCAATAGCTTGCATCTCAAAAAGTTTTATGCCTAATCTTGAAGGGTGTAAAATTAGAAAATACAAAAAAAAATTTAAAAATGATCAAAATCCAAAAAATAAAAAATAAAAATGAGAAAAAGGATTGAAAAAAGTAAAGAAAAATAATCTTCCTCTAGTGAAAACTACTTCGGTGGTGCTTTGGACAAGTACCTTGGTGAAAACTTGGCAAACAAGCAACTTGTGTAAATAAAGAACCTCCATCTATTCTTTGGCTCTTTAGGCCCATCATTCTTTGCACCACCATTCATCCATCACCTGTCCTCATCCTTATCATAGCTTGACGCCGTGAAGTATCACAATCCCTTTAGTACTAGGAATTTTCCAAAGGTCATTTTTTCCTACCTTTATCGAAGTAGTCTAACATATCATGGCTGGGGGCACTTTGTTCTAGATTGTATCAAGTTCTTTATATCTTGAGGTCATCATAAATCTTATCAGAAAACACCAAAAACATTTATAAAATCTTATTAGAAAATACCAAAAACATATGTAGAACGATCATCAAAAAATCCAAAAACATTTGCAAAATCCTGTACAGCTAAAATCCAAAAACATTCAAAAAATTGTAAAGCCAAAAATCCAAAACATCCAAAACAAATCAAAATCCAAAAATCTCTACCCTTTTCGAACTACATTGTCTCTAAGCTTGAACGTAGGCAAGGCCATCATTGATGTGCCCCCGAGACACCCTAGGTCAATCCTTTAGGAGTTTTTCATAATAAACTAACTTTTCCATCATTTTTCATATCTTCATATTGTTAATAGGTCGAGTCAGTTGAACTACGTGGTCTCTACGTGTATAATGTAGGCAAGGCTTATCTTTGATCAACCCCCTAGACCTCCAAGATAGGTCCTTAGGCTAGGTTCTTGGTTGGAAAACTCAAAAAATCCAAAAACATCCATATATCTCAAAAATCCAAAAACATCCATATATCTTGAAAATCCAAAAACATCCATATAAACTCAAAAAATCCAAAACATCCATATATATCTTAGAAAATCCCAAAAACATCCAAATATTCAGAAAACACAAAAACATCCAAATATCCAGAAAACACAAAAACAATCGAAAATGTTCAAAAAACCCAAAAAACATCCAAATATCTCATAAAACCCTAAACAACCTCAGAAAATCAAAAACATAAACATTTGCATAAACTTTCAAAAAGACCAAAAACAGCCTCAAAACATTTTCAAAATACCAAAAACATTAAAATGTTCCAGAAAATCCAAAGCCATCCACCCCATCTCACTTTCACCCGCAATAAACCTTCACCCATAATAAATTGATTGTCACCTTCACCCTTTGGCAAAATGAATAGAAAACAGGTATGGCAAGTCATAAAGTGTGAACCCAAAACTCAAAATCTAAAGTTTAGATCATAGGTAAATGCATCAGTGAAGTTTGTATCAACGGCTCATCTTAGCATCTTCATCCTAACATCAAACAACCCTCTGATCAACATGTCCTAGGATATATCCTTCCTGCGATGGACATAAATATCAGATATCACTTTAGATAAACTTAAACTAGGCAAGAGATATGGATAATACTGACTTTTATTCTTTGATCTTTTCTTATGATTTATCTTAATGACCCATTTCGAGGACCTCTCGATGATTTCCATCAAAATTGTTTAGAGAGAAAGGAATGGGACATCGATCATTATCTTTCATTTGTTGTGCTTATGGACACTCTTGTAAAATAATCTTGGTGCATACTTGCGTAATTGTGTGTAGGAAGGTTGTTTGGAGTACGTTGTTGACTATTGCGTATGCTTTGGTCCAATATATTCTAAGTTTCTAACTTGCATTCCAACAATTTTTCTATATGTCAAGATGTGAACAAGAACTATCCTATATGTTTGTCAATTCAAAGTCCATTACACTAGATACAACATCGTCTTGGTTATCAATACCTTGATGCATCGTGTCTATGTGCTATATCAAACAATAAGGAATGCCGAAAAATCCCAATCTTGAAGTGTGAGCAACTCATCTTGAATTCATCTTCATTTTGCATTGTCTCATCACCATCTCTAATAAAGTCTCGATGGATCATGGGCTTATTGGATCTTTTGGAGTAATCATCGAAATCAACAGTCATTCATTCTTTATTCTTCTATCTTCTCTCTGTGCTAACCTGGTATCATGATAGTCAACAACAACATCATCAATGCATCCACCTTGCATCCATAAATCATTAGCATACATGCATGTCATAATCATAGCATAATCATAAAGCATTCATCATTGCATATCATGTCATGCATCCTCCATTATCATTTAAGTTGTGATGAATAATATAGATTTGTTATTATAAGCATCTTGAATCGTTGTATATCATATCATACACATGAATTGCATTATCATTCACATCCATATGCATACATCATCATAAAATTGCATAGAAAATACACAAAATGAAATACATCCACATCATTTGCGTCACATATCATTCATTCCATAGCATATCGTGAAAAGATATTGAAAACAACACAACATGGCATCCATATCACATCATGATCATCGCATATTATATAGACATAAGTAGAGTGCATCCATACATACTATAATAATTTCATATCATATGCATCCATAAGCATGAAATAAAGTGAACACATCACATCATATAGAATCATCCATATCTGTATCATATATATATCAAAAATGAATGTCATGGTACAAAATTTGGATCAATGTATGTATAATGATCAAAAATACAATATCCATGAGGCTATAAAAAATGAGCCCATGAATGTATATCTGTGGTAAAGAATCAGGCAACAAAAAATCAAAAAGGTGTTTATACACAATAGCTAGCCCTAATGAGTGCTACCCTCTTTGGCCTGCCTCTCAAGCTGATCCTCGGCTCTTGGCCATGTATCACTACGTTGTGAAAAATTAGGTTGTCTAAGTGCTTGTGGTACATCTTGGTGGTAATGCTACCTATAATATGTGGCCTCTATAACGACCTCTCTATACAACCTCGTCGAAATTGTCCGACCATGAATAGCCACCATCATAGCCTCTATCTACTGGCACCTAGCAACCTCCTAGTCTCTCTTCACATTCATGGCCTATACCTACTGTAACGCCTGATCTCTCTCGGTCATGACAGACACCACCTATTTCCATGCCTAGTATTTCTCAACATTAATACCCAAAAATTGTTGGTGGGCCTAATCCCACTCACCAGTCAAAACCTACACCTATTGTTATAGCTATTGAATCTAAGCATCTCTCGCATCTGGTGGTGGTGGCGGTGTTGCCTATTGCTATTCCTCACACCATTTTTTCAAAGTATTGGAGCTCAAAATAATGAGAATCTCTTAAGTTTGAATACACAAATGAATTGAAAGTGACCCTTCTTGGCTTATTTAAGCTAGAAAATTAGGGTTTTTTCCCCTAATTTCACCTTCAAGCTAGGGTTTATCCTCATTTTCACCATTTTTTCCAATTTGGGCCTTATTTTGTATTGTTTCTTGCATTTTTGGCATAATTCTTGCATCCCATATCCTTTTTGGGCCCTTGAGGTAGCTTTTAACCTTTATCAAGAAGTCAACCCAAAATTCAAATTTTTTTCCCAATTTCTTAAGGGGGCAGGGAATCAGCTTTATCCTTCCACTAGGGCATCTAAAAATATTAGGAATTTTTATTTTATTTAAGCAGCAGCTTTGATCCGAAAATCGTTATTCTTTGAACCGAAGCAACAAGTACCTTGCTTCAAAGAGGGGTAAAATGTAGACACTAAAAAATGTCCTGGATGATATCATACACTCAAAACATATTTACTAACATCATTTCCTCTTTAACCCATCCTATTTTTGCTTCATTAATTAAATTAGCTTAACTATTAATTAATTACATCATTTTTGTCTATTAGCCTAATTAATTTAATTAGGTTAATTCATCCCCCTTCACGCTAACATTTCATCTCATTAAGTTAAATATATCAAAATATTTAATTTAATTCCCTAAGTCATCTTATTTAATTAAATAACCCTAAGTTATTTAATTAAATATCATTTCATCTCTCTCCCCCATTTATTAAATTATTTAATTTAATGAATATCACTTTAATTCTTCTAATCCCCTAATTATATGATTAAACATTGTTTAATTAACAATTAATCTAATTTTCCTTCAAAAGGGGAATATTCCCATAGAATATTCCTTATCTCATTTTTTGCACAATTAAAACTTTCTTTTAATTTGCAAAATATCTTTATCCTCACCCATGGGAATATTCCAAAAGAATATTCTTATTCCTCCATCGTTTGAAAAATGGATATTTTCACTTAACTTCTTATGCAATTTTTAACCTTTAACCTTTTGAACAAGTCACCTTTAACCTGTGTGAGCAGGTCAAAGTGTGTTTGTTTGAAGCAAATGTGAGCCCTTGATTAAAATACCATCATGCATTCTCATTTGTTGATGAGAATCCATGATCCATGCCTCTCATCTCCTTCATCTTTGACCATTGATTAATCTTTTCAATCTCGCCCCTCCATTTCTCATTTGCTCTCCTATAAATAAAGCACTATTTGGAGACAAATGGATCCATCTTTCAATTGCAAACTCATGTTTTTGAATTCACTTGTACTCACCCTCATATTTTACTCACTTTTAGCTTGTTTTAGTTTATTTCTAATTGCATAGTAGCTTAGAGCATCCATTAATGGCTTCCAGGCATCCATCTTAGTTTGTATATGAATTAGGGTTTCTATATTTTAGCTTAGAATTAGCTTATATTAGCTTAGCAATTGCATAATTAGTTCAGTTTTCACATAAAATCATGGTAACTTAGCTTGCATCATGTTTAAATTTAGCATAAACTAAGTTTTCATACATTAATCACAATGGTTTCATCGATTCTCTTCCATAGAATCGACTGAAACAGTATCACTAATCATAGGATTGGGAAAGGGTTGTCATTTCACATCAACACGACACCAATTCCAAAATGGGATAAGTTTCAAATGGGTTAGAGTAAGAATTTAACTATTTTTTGTGTAGTTTGTAACTTTTAGTTTCAATTAAATGCTTAGTTCAATTTTCCAATTTGAATGATCTTGTTTGGTAGATGTAGGTTTATTTGGGTAAATTATGCTTCAATTCATCATGGATTAAGTGTAATCAACCCACACCAACATTTCCTCATCTCACAGATTTAATGTTGAAATACGTTAGAATTTAGTACTTGACATAAATAGTTAAATAAATTAATTAACATGCTATTTTCAATTTAATAAATAAAATTAGTTTTGGAAGTTATATTCCCGTAATTAGATTCATACAGGAATAATGGCCTTATAAAGCCAATACTATATAATAGTTTTTTTGAGTAATGTGAATGATTGAATTTTAATTTGAGAGCAATCTCATTTTTCTCTCTCATTTCAATATGGTATTAGAGCAAGTTTCTTCTTGGACTTCTTTTTGATCTCTCTCCATTCATTTTTTTTTCTCACAATGGTGTTTATAATGGTATTGCAGTGAAGACCGCGTGCAACTACTATTGTTTTCTACCGTTCTTTCATTTGTCAATAGGTGAGAAATGTAGACCATGTGTAAAACCCTTCTTGACTCCATCATTTTTCTGCATTTCTTCTCTTTCTCTCCACCATGTTCATTCTTGCCATTGTTTAACACTTCACTCTGTTCATTGTTGTCATTCCAAAAATTTAAAATTTAAGATTTATGTCTCCCCCAATATGTTGTAGAAGTGTGTTTATATCCGAGTGTTGAAAGTTTGGAGGGATCATATTTTTTGGGGGCCTTGTAATGAATGTGGATTGAGGATTCTAAAATTGTTCATATTCCTAGCATCACTCTCATATGTAGCATATACAGAATGAGACTTCGATGAAGCGTTGAACTCCATTGATATATGCTTCGACCATTTCTGTGGATTTCGTCACTATAGCCAATATTCATATATGTTGCAAGAGGCATGGAGAAAAGGGGCCATTGGAGCGAATATAATAAAGGAGGATATCAGAGTGTCACTATAGAAAGTGAATAAGGTGAAAAGAGGCATTTAGGGCACAAAAGGAAGAATTTATTTCTTTACGAGTTTTTTCCTTTTATTTCTAAAGGTTTAAGGATGCATTTTATTCAAAACAAAATGGATAAATTAAGTTTTTATGAAAATTTTGATGAAAATTTTCACAGTTGGAAAATACATATACAATCATTGTTAATTGAAAGAGATCTCTAGGAAATTGTTGATGGTACAATGATAAATCCAACAGATATAGATGAACTTCAAAAATGGAAGGTAAAAGATAAGAAAGCATTGGCTGTAATTGGTCTCGGTTTATCTAAACCTTATTTACATCATGTAGATTTTAAAAAATCTTCTAAGGACATCTGGGAAGCATTAAATACTTTGTTTGGATCAAAAGTTGATAGTGCAGAAAAAACTATAAAACAAAAGTTGGATGGTTTGAAAATGGAAGAAGGTGAAGATATAGTGTCTCACATCAATAAATTACATTCCTTGATAAATCAATTGGCTGGTATAAATGAAGAAATAAAGGAAAATGATGCTAAATCCATACTTTTAAATAATATGCCAAATAGTATGACTCACAAGGTATTCACCTTAAGCAAAATCAATCCAAGTCTAGAAATTATTATATCCACATTGCTTGATGAAAGAAACAAACATGTTTCAAAAGAAGAAGTTGCATTGACTACACAAAACAAGGCTAGTACTTCTTACAAAAAATAAAAACATATGACAAAGTTCAAACATGCAAGTGGCACATGTTTCTATTGTAAAAATATGAGACATGTAGTATTGATTTACAAACAAAGAGCATGGGATCTTCTTGATGGAAAGTTGCAAGATTGGATAATTGAAGGGAAGGACCACACTTCAAGTGATGAAGAAGTTCCACATCAAAGTGATGAAGAATATTTGTACTAATTTCTTGTTTGTCTCTATGTCAGTACTAAGGGGAGGTGTTAGAATTTAGTACTTGACATAAATAGTTAAATTAATTAATTAACATGCTATTGTTAATTTTATAACTAAATTTAGTTTTGGAAGTTATATTCCCATAATTAGTTTTATACGGGAATAATGGCCTTATAAAGCCAATACCATGTAATAACTTTTTTGAATAATGTAAATGACCGAATTTTAATTTAATAGAAATCTCAATTTCCTCTCTCATTTCAATAAAATAGTGAATTAATTAAATAATTTAAAGATTATTTAATTAATAGAGGAAAATAGGGTTAAATTAGGAATTTTATTAAATAAATGAGATTTATTTAATTAGTCAAAAATTATGATTGAGGACGAATTAATTAAATGATGTTAAATCACCTAATTAATAGATGAATATAAAATTTGATAATAATTAAATAATAATGTATTATTTAATCATTTAGTAAAGAAGGGTGAAAGTTAGTTAAATAGTGTTGTTCGCCAATCAAGTCAATTTAGGGTATCTGCACAAGGACCAAACATATTTCTATCTAGTATCACTTTCTAAGGGAGAAGGCTACAAAACAAGAAGTTAGATTGGAGTATGTTCCTACTAAGGATCAAATTGCAGACATCTTCACTAAGGCACTTAAAGGATACTTTTGAGTATCTTCGACTGAAGTTAGGGGTTATTGCCCCTCCTTTTTCTAACTAGATGCATAGATGGTGCATCTATCTAGTGGGAGAAATTTGTGTCATACCCTTTTCTCGTGGATTGATGTGTGCTACCTCTCAAGGGGAGTAGGTAGTTGGTTGGTTGCTATTGATAGGGGAATCGTGTATAATTTTTTGAAGGAGAACTGTAGTTGTTGAGAATATGTTGATGATTTAAATGAAGACCTTTTTGCCCTTTGTCCTTGATGGTAAAGGGGGAGAATGTGTAGGTGTGTGTTTTCAGGGAGATTGTTGCACATATGTTACCTATGTTTGGAATTGTTTTTCATTGATGCCAGCACTCATTTTGGGTTGTCATTGATGTATATGTACACTCAGTTTGGGTAGTCATTGATGTATTATGATGTCTTAACAATGATGTTGTTGATGTTCATGGTTGGATGTCATACCTTGTTTGATGACAATTAAATTTGTATTGAGTATGGTTGTTGTCAGTAGAGATGATATCATGATGATATATTAAGATGAGGATTAGAAGCATTAAGATAAGGATTAGAATTAATGCTAAAGTTGGAGAGTTGTTGATGGTCTCTAGTATGTTTTATTCTCTCTTTTTGTTCCTGAGGAAGTATGTGTTGCTACAAGGAATTTTTTCTCTCCAAATGTTGGTGATATTTAGTTCTTTTGCTCTATGGATGTTGCACTCTTATCTTTTCAGGTCACCAGTGTTGTCAAGGAGGTTTCTGGTAATTTTAGTGGGTTGGCAGTTTTGTTGCTTGTTAGGACTGGTCCAAAAAATGCTTTGCATTTCTTCACATTGTTGTTTTTGCTCATGTGACTTGGTGAACATGTTTTTAGTGTTTGTGCAATATCTTAGTTCATCTCTCATGTGATGGTGTTTACCATAAGTTGGTATGTTAATGTTCTCTCATGGTTGTGTCTTCTTAGCTTATGGGATGTTGTGTTTTGTTTCTGTTTGGTTTGCGGTGGCTATTTGTGGCATGGCAGTGTGAAAGAAGTATATGTAAGTGAGAAAAATGTTCATGGAATGTCTCTTTATGGTCTGCACATCAATATTTGATCTCTTAAGTGTCACTTATTATTTTGAGTTGGTTTTCTATGTAATTTGTGGGTGTCTGGTTGACAAGGCTTGTTCTCTTGTTTACACTATGTGCTTGGGGGTATGTTCCATCAATTAAGGTTGAGTTAAGATGTGTTTAGCTCCTATCCTATCTTGTTGAGAACCGCATTGAGTAAATTCAGTTGAAAGTATGTTTTTGGGATGATTGGTAATGTGCTACATGCTTCTACGTGTTTCCCTATTGCTGACTTGGGATAATGTGTGCCAATGTGTTTAATATTTGGGATCACATTATAAGATGTAATAAGTTAGTTTTTGGTCCTCTCTATCTCCTAGATAGGGTTGATTTCACCGCAATTATGTTTTTGGTCTGATTTGTGAGGTTATTGTTTGTAATCTGCTCCAGCCGACCTAATCGGTGTTTTGTGATCTTATAGAGGATATAAATGGAAGAAAAAATTAGTTGTAAGATGAGTTTGGTGGTGTGTGAGTTTGGAATGATAAATTATGTTGTGAAAAAGGAAAGTTAGATGCGCTTTAATGCCTCAATCAGTAGAGTGTATTATTGACATATGTTGTAAATTGTAATTTTCATGTTTCCTGCTATCAGATAGTGAGTCTCTTTAGCAAGTCCTTGTATCTTGCCCTGGGGTTGTGCGCCTTAGCTTGCTTTTCCCTTTGTATCTTACCCTAAGGTTGTGTTCCTTAGCATTTAAGTCCTTCAAGGAGCAGTGTGCTTCCTTAGGCAGTGAGCCTTAAAACAAAATTGTAATTTGTAAGAAGTGAGCTCATATATTGTGAGATTTATCATTGGTTTTTCCCTTCTTAGGTTTTCCACGTATATCTGGTGTTATCTTATGCATGTGTGTTTATTGCTTTATCTTTCATTGCTACTTATTTGATTAAGGGTTACTGATCTATTTAAGGGTTGCTAATCTTATTAGAAGTCTAAAATTGTATTGTGTTGAATGGTTTATGTTTTGAAGATGTTGATTCACCCCCCTCTCAATATCCAGGTTTGTTCAACAAATTATTCAATTAATAGGGAAATAAAGTGAATTTAACTAAGTAATTAGAAATTATTTAATTAAATAGAGGAATAAGGCGATAATGAGGAAAATGATGTTAGTAAGTGAAATCGAGATGTGTGATATGCTTAGGAAAATTTTAAGTGTCTACATTTTCCCCTCTTTGAAAAATGTACTTGATGCATTGGTTCAAATAACTAATGCCCCACTGTGCCCCTATAGAAAAAAGGAATGATGGTGGGTTGCCCCCTTGAGAGATTGACCAAAAATAATAATTTTTGGGTTGAGACCACAACATGATGATGGGAGTAGGTATCCTAAGAAGAGGATGAAAAATAAGTCATAAGAAGCCTCCATATTGATCAAGATTGATAGCCAAGGTTGAAAAATTAGTTTCAAGGCAAAAACTTAGGGTTTTCTAGGCATGTATGTTCATTTGGGTGAATTTCAAACTCATTTGCACACTTTTCTTTGAGAGATTCGGGAGCCCTTTGAGATTTCAACTTCAATACCTTGCAGAGACCTTGTTACTATGGCACATGTTGTTCGAGCCCTACATCACACAAACCAAGTCTGTGAGTTCTAGAGGCCAGTAGATGTAGGTGGCTTGGTATGTACTTCATTAACTTTTACTCGTATGTATTTATAGATAGCTAAAGGTAGGCTAGAACCTAGGTAAACAAAGGCATCACTGTTTCCTGTGACACTTCTATAACTAGATGGCACACCTTTGTAACCTAATGTGATGCCTTTGTAAAAAAAATTGAGCTCTATATATGCACTGGGTTTTGGAAAATTTTACAACACCTTTGTAAAAGTGCAATTTGACTATGTAGGGTGTGATGCATTTGCAAATGCGTGACACCCTTGTTGCCACTTGATAGTGAAACAACTTTGCAAAAAGGAAATGCCTTTGACTAGCATTGTGTGACACCTTTGTATAGAAAGGCTCACTTTTGTTCTTTAAGCATTTAGACTTAGATTTTTACAATTTTTTAGAAAATTGATGTCATGAACATTATGCTTGTGGGCTGTCCTAAACCCTCTCATCTCCTAGGAGAAAAATTTGTAGGTTTTAAAGTGTATTACTACCTTTTGTACCATGGAGATTGATTTTTTGTATGCGATCAACTTATACTATGTTGCATACATGCCTAAGATTCAAGTGCACCTAATACTTATCACCATGGCGGTCGACATATGACATTCAGAGACCTCTTCCACTTTCTGATCGATGAGGCCACTATCACACTTGAGGATGTGCCATGCATTCTCAAGGTGTCAATTCATGGGGAGTGGGTTTTTTATGATGTGTAGCATGGTTTCAAGGCTCTAGAGCATGTTCTGATGGATGACGAGATCAAGCTCGAGGATGGATAGGTGGATCTTAGGGAGTATATTGACATCATCAATGATGTTACTATAGTGATTGTTGGGCTCATTATGGGGCCACTCATGGAAGATCGACATTCTCAGAGATTCAACTCTGGATGGGGGAGGGTCCTAGAGAGGATCATGGATGATGGATGTATCTTTGCTTAGGCCCCCTACATTCTAGCACACATTTACCATGACATGCATTAGGTGGTGTATAAGGGTGTGACTAGCTTGTCCACTAGAGCAATATTATTACACATCTGGTCCCAGGAGCACATTGCAATGCTTAGGTCGATTGGGGATCCATCGAGAGGTTGGAGAGCCTTTTGTCTTTAGATACGAGTGTATACTGACACATCATCACATGGGGGAGTTAGCCCATTGATGATGTGTGATTAATGACATGACATTGTTCATTTAGAGGTCATAGATATAGGTGGAGGCCTAGGAGGATAATGAATAGCATCTATCATACTACCGAAAAACTTGACATCTCATTGATTGCACCCCACACATATTGGAGAGATACTTACCCAATAGAGTGAGACGACAGTTTGGAGAGCAACAAGATGCTCCTAGAGATGATTATCAAGCAGTGTTTGCAAGGACTATGAGGGAGATATTTGACTCAAGGCCAATGGCCTTAGTACACACAACTATTGTTGATTTTGATCATCTATCCCTGATTCCATGGGCATATGCAGATGGTATAGTGGATCCTAGTACTACAACAGCTTATGATGCCTAGTTTGCCACTCATAGGTCTTTCATATTCAAAAATCTAGTTGGGGGCATCACAGGTGATAGACGATGCAAATAGGAGTCTGAGAGATAGTACTGATAGAGATAGAGGGTTGAGGTAGAGGTGTCCATGGCAGAGGATAGGGGATAGGGGACAGGACATGGACCACTAAGACCACTGCCTACACAAGGTCCATAGGGTGATTGGGGTCATCAAAATAAAGAGGTGGAAGCCATAGGAGGTGGTCCTAATGATCAAAGGCTTTGGGTTTCCCTCCAAGAGTGAGACCAAGCACATCAAGATCATGATGGCTATAGGCAAGATACAGATGGTCTCTCTAGACAACTTGCTTAGACCTAGACAGAGAGGGATCAACTCAGGGTTGAGCATGATTAGGCTTGGATTGAGAGGGATGTTGAGGTGACTCAAAGACAAAAAATCGAGTTACAATTGGCATAGGAGATAGCCTACAAACAACATATAGAGGCCACTAGATCACTATAGGCTAAGGCTACCTATTATAGGACTATATATGATATGGTCATACCCTCACACAAGAGACAACCTCGATCTTCATAAAGGAGTAGTGAAGGTTCGAGAAAATCAAATGGTGGGTTAGTTGGAAAACCCTCTCAGGGTCATTCAGATGGACAAGGCCATCAACGACAGCCTATGGGGCCACCACTAGCATAGCCTCCTCCTGATTGAGAGGATTGAGGGATCTAGGGGTAGATTGACCTATATATAGATATTTTTGTATCCGTATTTTTTATGTAGACAAATTTTATGATGTATACACATTCATTGGATATGGATAGCCTCATGTATATTTTGATGTATATCACACATTTGATATGTATCATGACATTCACTTTTTGATAATATATGAGAGGAGATCATTTTGATGCGACCATGATATGATGTTATGTTATATTAGATATGCATTGATCTTTTATGATATATGATGTATGATTATAGATGTATATGTATGTATGGATACATTATGTTATGAAATTATTTTATATTTCAATGATGTGATGATGGATGTCTTTATTATGCTTATTATTTGATATGCATGTCACTAATGATCTATGGATGTAGGGTGTAGGATGTATGATATGATCTTGATTTTATTTTTGTATTTTTATATGATTTATGATGATTATGCAGGATGGATGATATGAGATGCTACTGATGGTTTATGGATGTAGGTTGGATGCATATATTTTTGCTATGTCATGATATTTAGTTAGAAATATTAGTATGGATTAGAAGAATGAGATAGATGAGATGGATAGAATGAGATGATTAGGATAAGATGGGATGATGATGTTGATCAAGATACCAATAAATCTATGATTATTTCGAGATTTTATTGGATATGTGATGAGATAGGATAAATGATTTTTCTTTTCCTTTTTTAGATTATGTAACATAATGTAGAGCAATCCTTATTTTGATATAACAAGTAGACACGATGCACCAAGGTATAAACAACCAGGGTGATGTATCTATTGCATAGACTTTGACTATGCAAATAGATAGGAGTATCCTTATTCATACCTAACATACAAACACCTTGTTTTATCATGGGAGAGAATGAATTCATCGAAGTAAGAAGAACAATACATAAAAGGTATGAAGAACCTAATATGCACTAGTCATTATATTACTCAAGACTATCAATGTACACACAAGGAAAGTATTTTCCAAGGTCGTATTGCAAGAACATCCAACAAACATGGAATACAAAAACACTGAAGATACCCCATTACATACCCCTCTAGACACATCAAGATATTGAAGATCAAGGAAGTTTCAAGTGAGTGATGTAAATGAGACAAAAATATAAAACCAAAAGAAAAGATCAAAATGAAAATTATCAATGTTGATGGGTTAAATGTCTGTCATTAATTTTAGCATGAAATTACCTAGTTTTGTGTCCATCATAGCTTACCTTTTGGCCTCTTTCCTCCTAAATTTCCATAATATTTGTAAAGAATTAAAGTTAATTAATATGGACTAAAGGATGCAAAATACCTAGCAATTAGTCGGTTATGAATACTAATTTTGGTGGTTATGTGAAACAGGAATTTTTGAGGTCGAAGGGATGAGTGGTTAAGATTACCTAGAAGATTTCATGATCTTTTGGTTATTGTATTTTAGCACCTATTTAGTCGATGGTTTGGTAGTCAAGTTTTGTAATCATTTTTGGGATTTTAGAAAATAGTATGCCAGAGGCCACCTCACTATTTTCCAAACCGATCAAGTATTTTTGGTCTATACTTACAAATTGTGGACATATCTATTTTTGATATTTTGTTCTATAGTTATATATATATGCTCTCTCTCAAGTATGAGAAACAATCTTCAAGCTAAATTTAATATAAGCATAAGACTATTAAGTTATCAGTGTTGAATTTGTGTACTGTGTAAGCATATTCCTCCATTCAGCTGGTTGGGAGAAAGGGCCTGCTCCTTAACCAACGTTTGGATCTATTTTTCTATTTTTGTGTGTGAGGTATGATTTAAGTTTGTTCGGTGATTTCATATGCATGATATTGATTCAATTAAGTTCAGTAATTTTGTGTGTGTATTGTTAAATTGCTAAATTTAGTGTGATCTTGTTTATTTAGTGTGGAGTGAGTTTTCTTTTGAAAGATTGTTAATGTGTGGCATGAGCACAGATTGCAAGGATAATGCATATATGTGAACTTTTGAAATACATTCTATTTTTAGAACATTGAAATAATCTGCATAGTTTTACCAAATCCTATTGCCAAGACACCACAAGACCTATCGCCCAAGTTGTTTTAATGCAATTTTAGTATTACATCTTTTTTGTTCTTAACATTAATGTTTCAAAGCATTGTGTGAATTCTAAAACATTGATTTTAAGAATTTAAATTAGAATTCAAAAGTGTGAGTTGATATGAAATAGGAAGGCAATGATTAAAAATGGGATTTGATTAAATTTGCAGATTGAGAAGTGTGTCTAATTGATTTAATTTATAAATGCATTCATCCCCACTTAATTCACTAGTTTCATCCCTTAGGTAGACTGCCACAACACCTTTTACAAGTTTATAATTCCTGGATTGACTCTTAAGGAATAAACTAAGGAAACTACCACGAAATTCTTGAGGATTGGTGTAAATACATTTACCAATTGGATAGAATTATAAGGATATTTTATCCCTAAAAATTCATCCACAGTTTAGTCCAAATATTTTGGCATCATTGTCGAGGAATGGTGTTAAAAGCTTGTTAGCCTAGTGAACTAAGTTAGGACCAGTGCACTAAGGTGAAAGTCTATGCGAAATTTGGCCTCATTTAGATAATTACCCTTAGTTTGCTATGTTATAAGTCATATAGGTGCATGAATCATAGTACAAATAGTAGAGGGAGATTTGTTAAAAAGGATAAGGGAAGTAGTTCACAACAAGAAAAATCAAAAAATAAATTAAAACCATTAGTTGAGGGAAGTAGTTCACAACAAGAAAAATAAAAAAATAAATTAAAACCATTAGTTGAGGGAATTAGTTCACAACAAGAAAATTCGAAAAACAATAAAACCATTAGTTGTGCATACATCACCTAAGAAAGAGTTAGTCGAACCAGATATCAAAAAGTGTGTTATTGAGTCTACCATTGTTGAGACCCCATCTAGTACCCATCAAGAGTCTTTTGAAGAATTGTATAATAGGGTTGGTAAACTATTCTGAGAATCTTACGAAGTCTGAAGTGGGAAGCCTGCAAGTGAGCATAAACCTTGCATAATTGTCTTTACTCCTTGGGCATTTATGGATAACAACAACAACAACAATTCGAGATTCAGCTTCAATGAAAGGGCATTGCCCAAAAACAACCCAATTAATTTTGAATTTCCCATTGCACATCTAGAAAAGGATGCCCCTATGAAGAACATCTTGCACTCAGCTTTTCCAATTTTTTAAGGTCTTTTGAGGGAGGACCCCGATATGTTCCTTTTTGAATTTGAAATTTTATGTCACAGCTATGATTATCATACTGACGCACATAAGCTGATATTTTTTTTGACAACTCTAAAGGATGTAACATTGAGGTGGTTTATGGGACTAGGATGAGAAACCATTCATAGTTGGGATGATATGAAGAACAAATTCTTGGAGAAATACCAAGAATATTGTAGGACTAAGGAGACACCGGATGAGATATTCTGCATCATGCAACGTGAGGAAGAAACTTTAGAAGATTATTTGGAATGTTTCCTAGTTAGCCTACAAAGAACCAGACACACAGGGTTGACCCATGATACAATAAAAATTATTTTCCTTAGGGGAATTAGAGATGAATGTTTGGATACTTTAAATCTCATGGGTGGAGGTGATATTTATAAAATGAAGTTTGACGATATTTGTGATGTGTGCAAGAACTATTCAAGGTCTACTCACTCATCTTAGGGATATGTCGGGAAGCATGATTCTCCTAGAGGGACATCTAGAGTTACAAAACGTGAATTGGGTACATTACTCAAGGATATTAAGACCGACCTACTCAGTCGTATGGGTAAGTAGATAGATACTTTGTATACATGAAGGAAGTAGGAGGAGGCTGAAAAAGCCTTAGCCGTATTTGGTCCTGTTTGTCGAAAAAAGGCATAGTGGTGAAGAATGTCCATATAATAGAACAAAAATCTCTTCTTTAGAGGAAGCAAATAGGGACACTATTCTAAAACCTCTTCTTGTAGGTATGACAGAGGTAGAATACACTGATGAGCCTATTTACTTTATGGCCCAGCAAAGAGCTTGGCAACCAAGAGCAATGCCCCCAACTGATTACTAAGAAGCACCCCAAAGTCATTTTCAATAGAATTATTTCCCAACCCAAACTGGATCATTTGGAGGTTGGAAAAAACCTCCATACTACCCCCAATGGACTCAAAAATATCCCCATACTCCTTAGTCATGGCAAGCATGTCAAGCACCACCACTAGCATACCCACCATATCAATCATTTCCTCCATATCCACCACCTCCAGCAATAAATCCTTGTCAACAATCCCAACAACTCTTGCCACCTATCCCATCATCTAATCAACCATCTAGTTCAACTCAACCTCCAAAATCCATACATATGCCCACACAACCATCACCCAATCCCAATAATAAGGTTGCCCAACCAATTTATAACAATGAAGTGGAAATATTCCCACTTATCATGTCAATGTATTAGAGTCAATGGTGTACACCTAAGATCAAGGAAGAATCTTCAAGGGCCAACCATCATAAAATTAGAGGATCCTCCAGTTGAAGTAGAAGAAGAGAAACCAAGGCCCCCATTTCCTGATATGTTGCAAGAGCAACCAAAACCACAAAAAACATCTCAATCAGATTTTGACTTTATGAATGAGTTACATAATCTTAACATTAAAATTCCTCTGTTGCGGGCTATTTGAGATTTCCGGTGTACACCAAAGCAATTAAGGAACTATGTGGGAGAAAACAATAGAAGAAAAAGGACCCTAAGACAATCCAAGTCATTGGCCAATTAGCAGATTTGATGTTGGAGAGGATCTCAGTCCCTAAGTATGCAGATCCAGGAAGTCTGATTATAAAAGTACATATTGGTGATGTAGTCATTCCAAATACACTTGTGGACCTAGGAGTAGCTATAAATGTAATGACTAATGAGACTAAGGAGAGACTATACTTTTAAGGACTGAGACCTACTCCAATAGTCTTGCAAATGGTTGATTGCTCCCTTGTAAAACCAGAAGGTATGATTGAAGAAATCATTATTTCTATAGAATCTTGGGAGTATCCAACAGATTTTATGATTTTGTAACCAAATATTAAGCTAGGGGGTACCCATTAATTTTATGAAGACCTTGGTTAACTACTACTAATGCTTTCATTAATTGCAAGTTTGGAAACATGGTGATTTCGAATGGGGAGCAAACGAAATAGTTGATGTTGTACCCTCCAGCACAACCATTGTTGGAAACAAAGGATCCATTATGGATCGATAGTGATTTTGAAGATTCTTTACCTATTTTGACAATAGATCAAAGTAGGGAATTTGAGGATATATCAGAAGACACTATTATTAATAATTTCTTAAAAAAATATTATTTGGTTGATAATGTTTTAGAGACAATGATTTTTCCTACAGGTATAAGTGATAATTGCCCATTTGGAAATTTTCCATTAGTTAGTAATTCACAGTCTATTCATCATTTTATTACTTTACATCAATTATTACCGCATACTTGTATATATAGTCCATTTTTTATATTTGGAAATTTTAACCCATCATCGTCTAATTCACAATTGCTTGTTGTAAATACCCCTATACAATCTCAAGCTATGGAAATCTTGCTTGGAAAAATTCTTAACATTAATCCCAACCTAAGTGCCTCATAATTAGAAGACCTTATTGCTATGTTATGTTCACAAAGAGGCCTTTGCTTGGGATTACCAAGATATGCAAGGTATTCATCCTACCACTTGCACACACCATATCTATATAGAGGAAGGGAGCAGATCTATGAGACAACCCCAGAGAAGATTAAACCCTGTCTTATGGGAAATAGAAAAGGATGAACTTCAAAAGTTTCTTAATGTAGGATTTATCTAACCTATATCAAATAGCCAATGGGTGTCCCCACTTGTGGTAGTACCTAAAAATAATGGAAAATGGCGAATATGTGTTGATTATAGGGCTTTTAACAAGGCCACTAAGAAAGACCATTTCCCACTTCCTTTTATCGATTAGGTCTTAAACACTCTAGTTGGAAAGAAGTTCTCTTTTCTTGATGGATTTAGTGGGTATAATCAAATCTAGATTGCCCTAGAATATCAAGACAAAACTACCTTTACTTGCATGTGGGGCACATTTTCCTATAATGTCTTACCTTTCGGATTGTGTAATACACCTGCTACATTCCAACGGGCTATTTTGAGTATTTTCACAAATTTAATTCATGATTGTGTGGAAGTTTATATGGATGATTTTACTATCTACATATGGTGATACATATGATGAGGCTAAGGTGAATCTAGAAAAAGTTCTTAAACGATGAATTGATACTAATCTTTCTTTAAGTCATGAAAAATGTCATATTCTAATGTAGTTTTGGGACATTATATTTCTGCAAAAGGAATTGAAGTGGATCCTAAAAAGGTAAAAATCATTCAAGGCTTGCCTATACCTACCTCTCCAAAGGATGCACGTAGTTTTTAGGAACATGTTGGTTATTATAGAAGATTTATCCAGAATTTCAGCAAGATTGCCTCACCTCTCTTTGTTTTGCAAGGTAAGGATGTTGACTTCTCATGGACACTCGAATGCTAGCAAGCCTTTGAAGAAATCAAAGGTAAACTTATAACTACACCTATTCTATGAGGACCCAATTGGGAACTACCATTTCACATACATACCGATGCATCAGACAATTCCATGGAAGTCATACTTGGACAGAAGGAAGACTCTCTCTTTTATTCTATCTATTATTGTGTGAGGGGGAAGGAATCCATCAGGAAAATGCGAAGGGAAACGATCAAATGAAAAATTGAAATCAAAAAACTATATAATTCAAAACACTTAATCTATCATATTCCATCACTCATGAAATGTACAAATCTAAGTTATTTGAATGAAATGAGATCCTAAGATATTCAAAATGAATTCAAACAAACAAAAGAAGAGTTTACCATCCCATGTTGGAGTGTATTTGCATGATGTTGGGTTGTTCGTATCACTGCAAAGCCTCTATTACTTACATGCAAAAGCTGATGAATGATGATTGTGTTTGAAGAAATGAGGTTGAAGCTCTATCAATGGTGATTGTGACAGCACTTTGTTGCATAAGGTAAGTTGAAATTTTGATCCTTATTTGTGAAGAGAAAGGCTTGTTTTATAGGAAAAGAGATTTTGAATCGACGATTAGGATCACATTGGATAATATCTAGATCAATGGTCCACATGTGTTGAGAGGATTTAGACATGAGAAGATTGTGCAAATTTGATTGCACAATTAGGGTGATTGAAGAATAGATTGGCTAGTAAAGGTTTTGATTGCTTAGTTAGCAATTGATTGATCAGTTAGGTTTTAGTTAGGAATTATATGGTTGAGTTAGCAAAATTAGATTGCTTTGTTAGCAAAATAGATTGCTTAGTTAGCAATCCATGATTTTCTCAATCAAAAAGTGGGTGAGGAATATTTATTTACTTATTTAATTAATTCCATTTTGATTTTGATTTTGATTTTTAATAATTTGAATAGTTTGATTTAATTTATTCAAATTTTTGGAGGAAAGTGTGATAATTAAATTATTATGATTTAATAATTCAATTAATTTTGAGGAATAGGGTGAATTAGTGACGTAATCAAATAATTAGTGTTGTTTGACTAATCAAGATGAAATAAGATAATATTATGACTTTATTAAATAAATGTAATTTATTTAATTGGTTGAAATGATGAAACATGAATTAATCAAATAACGTTTGTTTTATTTGATCAATAGTAGAATTAGGGTTTCTTGAATTTATTAAATAAACGGTATTCATTTATTTTGTCAAGAAATGATGAAAAAGTGAATTAATTAAATAATGTTGTATTATTCAATTAATAGAGGAAATAGGGTTTCAAATGTTGTTTGATACCTTTCAATGCATTGTGATATGTCGTGGGATGATTTTGAGATGATTCGAGATGTTTCAGAGATGTTCCAAGTTGATTTGGAGTCATTCTGAGATGATTCAGAGTTAATTTAGAGTTGTTCTGAGTTGATTGAGAGTCATTTCGAGACATTCCAAATTAATTTAGAGTCATTCCAAGTCATTTCGGGTTGATTCTGAGTTTTTTCAAGACATTCTAAATTTGTGATAAGTGTTAAATCAATTTTACATGTCTACATTTTGCCCCTCTTTGATACAAAGTACTAGTTGCTTTGTTTAAAGATTTTTAAGATCAATTTTTTTGAAAAAAATTATGCCCCATAAAGCCCCAATGTTTCGTGGAATGATGGTAGGACTTTGTGCTGCCCCTTTGAGAGGTTGACCAAAAATTTCAAGTTTTGAGGTCAGGCTCACTACTCTATTCTATTTTCATTCTAATGTGTTTAGGTCGTAGAATCAGGTTTATAGGTCCTTCATTTCTTGTTTTGTTGTTTCTCTGAGCTTCTATTTTGAAAGTAGGAAGTTCCTCAAGTAGAAATTAGGGTTTCTTGAGGCTTATATAGGCAATTTGTCTTCTAGATAGCTCATTTCTGTTTTGACTCTATAGTTAATTCTTGTCTTTGGTTCTCTCGTTATGTCAGTTTTCGAGGAGCAATGTCATGTTTTGATGGATCCCCACATCATTCTAAGCTCATTCAGGAGGTTGGACAACCTTCAGGCATTGGTGGCCCAGTATGTACCTTCTCACTTTTTCACTTTAGTGTTGTTTTGTTCTGATTTTGCGTGTGCAAAGTTTTCTAGGTCAAAAGCGAAGTTTCTTGTTTTATGAGCTTTTGCCTCAATTTTCATGCTTTTTCCTACTAAGAATCCATTCCTTTGACATATTTCCATTCCTTTTCTTTTTTTCCATTCCTTTGACTAAGACCTTCACCTTTGTTTCTGAGCATTTGCTTGAAAAGCTCACCTTTGTTCTGAAAGCTTGCCTTTGACTATTTGAGGTCCTGAAAGCTCACCTTTGACATATTTACATGCCTTTTTTTACTCACCTTTGCTTGAAAATCTTGCCTTTTCCTAAAAAGCTCACTTTTGTTTGGTTCTTTCTGAGCATTTGCTCAAAACCCTTGCTTCTGACTCTTTATGTTGCATTTGACTTTAGCTTTTGCTCGAAACCCTAATGTGTGTTTGTTTTTCATCCTAAATATCATTTGTCATCATATTTTATGTTCTATTGTGTCTCCCACCTATTTAGAGTGAAACCCTAACATTGTGGTTTCAAAACGATTGCAGGTTGGCCTCAGAGTACTACAACCGAGAGAGAGACGTCCACAACATTTTTTTGATCCTATTGCCCATTTTGGTGTGTTAGAGTGAGATTTTCTCAATGTTATGGGACTACTTCACATTTTTTATATTCCTCCTATCATGACTCATACTCCTATGATGACTGCACTCGTGGAATGGTGGCATTCAGAGACATCCTCATTTCACCTACCTACAGGAGAGGCAGTCGTCACTCTTGAGGATGTATGGAGGATACTTCATCTTCCTATTCATGGGGAGTTGGTTACTTATCATATTCGACATGGTATCCCTACCATGCAGTGTGTGTTAGGTGCTCGACACTTCATGGTACATCAGTCAAAGATCAATCTGTCTAATTTTTCTAACAGTGCAAATCCTATCTTGCTTGTCCTATGTGGTTTGATTTTAGGACTCGTTGTTCCTAATAGCCGAGGTCGACAGTTTCCCATAGGTTAGGGTGTGTGTATTGAGAATATGCTTGAGCATGGTACGAGGTATGCTTGGGGTCCATGTCTTCTCGCCCACTTGTATAGAGATATGCACGAGGTCATGTATCAGGGCAGAAAATCTATTTCTCCAGGTGTTTCACTTTTACATGTCTAGGTGTGGGAGCATATTGCAATTACTCAATTGGATGGGATACAGGATTGTCACCCCAATGATCCATACTCGTATTGTTATAGGGATTTTGTGCACTATACCTTGCCTAGAGATCTTCCTTATTGGCATCAATTTTTTGATGATATTCCCAACTTTGTGTGGAGACCATATTTGGGGTGTGATGCTAGGCCAGAGGATGCAAATCACCTTTTCTATTATCGACAGACCTATTTGGTACTTGGTCATTTTGATCTTGTGCTAGAGAATTATTTACTAGACCGAGTATGTCATTTGTTTAGGGAGAGACAGGGTCGAGTTCCTGATACTTATGAGGCTCGTTTCGGTTGGACGACTCAAGAGGTTTGTGTATGGGGTCTTCAACTAGATATAGATATTGCTATTATTGAGTTCAAAGCTCTTGCCCCAGTTGGTTGCGGTTTTTTAATTGGTCCTGCAGATCTAGGTACCTCTGATGACTATGATGAGTGGTGGTCCCACCATAGGCCTTTAAGACTCATTGTTCCTAGGAGTAATCTCACTTTAGGTAGATCAGGTATTATAGGTCGTCATGGGAAGCGACAGCGTATTGAGGTCCTCACAGAGTAGTCGGATAGAGCTCCTCATGATGGAGCCTAAGGTGATTAGGATGAGTAGCCACCTCAAGTGCAGGGTCATAGGCAAGTTTTGGGTCCTCCTCCACCAGCTAGGGATTGATACATACTGTTAGCTCAGGTGACTACTGCCAGAGATGCAAAGATAGCAAGACAACTGGTTGTAGAGGCTTAGATCGATATTTTGAGGGCTGAGTAGGATAGCGAGAGTGGTCAATGACAAGCTACAGAGGCTTTTGTATAGTTGTTGACCACAGAGAGAGATACTCTCAGGACTGAACGTGATCATTATTTGCAGAGGTCTATCTACTATCAAACTTTATATGAGTTTGTCATTCCTAGGGTCGATCGACATCCACGGTTTGGAGAGCCTAGTTCTATGGGTGGTGATGGTGTAGTTGGGGGTGCAGGTGGTGGTGTCGGAGACCAGTTTGTGAGACAGCTAGATCAGTTTGGTGATCCACAGGATTCTATCCTTCCTTTCAAGGTCTTACTTTTGTACTTGATCTTTATATTGTTCATTGCTCAGAGGCATTTTTTAGACATGTATTTTGTATTCCTATACTCATTGGCTCAGTCGAGGCCTCATATAGATATTGTATATACTATCACACCGATTATGTACTCTCCTTTTTTATGATGATATATATGATATATACCTTCTTCAATTCATTCTTATTTTATGCTCATGTGATGATGATATATGATGATGTATGTTTATATGATATGGTGTTGTTATGAATGAATGCCCCATACATGAATTTTTTATTGGTTTATTGTCATCATGATATGAGAAGCTTTAAAACATGTTAGACCAGTAACACAAGAGGTATTAAGAACCTAACATTTCATTGTTACACAAAATGTTCCAAAAATGACTTCCACACACAAAACAAAGCAAGCATTCGCCATGGTAGTATAACAAGACTATCCACAAACACCAAATTGAAATGATTCTCAATTGCCCCCATTCCTTCTTCTCTAAATCCTTATGGACATCCTTTAGAGATCTTGGGAATGAGTCAATAATGTAAATCACAAAAATAAGATAACAAAAAGATAAACCAATGTTGTTATATCACTTGCCATATATGTTTGGGGTGGGTCTATTATCCAATGTTGATCATGTCTATCATAGGAACAAATCTGTTAAGACATATATCAGGATGTTGTTGGGTCTTGTCAAAAAGATATGTATTTGATACTTGGCTTTGTTTTAGTTCAATTTCTGATCAAATACTTTTGTGATTATCTACTTGAAATTTCTCACTGTTGATGCTTGCTTTGTTTGTTTTCTTTGTTTTATTTGTTTTTTCAAAGGGTGAGTGTGATAGTCTATTTATTATGGATGATGCCTTACTACGAATTGTGATGGCGGACATGGGTCTTTTTTATCTTTCTAAGTTTTATGATGTTTTTGACATTTTCTAGGGACTAACCTAGGGCCTTAGGGGCTTATCAAAGATAAGCCTTGCCTATGTTGTACATGCAGAGGCTCGTAGTTCACTTGGTTTGAGTGTTTTTGACCTTTTCTATTTTGTGAATGTTTTTGGATTTTGTATTTTTTGAATAAGTTGAAATAAAGCATGTTCTAAGGGGATTGACCTAGGGTCTCGAGGGCTAATAAGCCTTGCCTATGTTGTACACGCAGAGACCACGTAGTTCGACCATTTGACTCAAAGCATAAATTGTTTTTGGTTAAACAACATTGATAACCTGGATTGATGTTCCACTTCTATGTCTAGAGGATATGATGTAGGAAATTTACTTGAACTAGCTGTGAGGTTCAAGCAAATGTTGATATCTTAGACTGTTTGAGTAAAGGAATAACCCTACAATGTTTTTTTTTTTATGTTTTTCAAATGTTTTTGACTTTTGTTGTTTTCTAATGTTTTTGGATTTTGGAATTTTCTTATTCTAAAATATATCAAACCTTGGATCGATTTTTTCACCTGTTTTCTGGTGAGATACAAGTTGTGTGGTGCTTCATCGAACTAGTTGTAGGGTTCAAGCAAATGTTGATATCTTAGAATTTTTGAGTGAAGGAATAATCCATGTTGTTTGTATCTTTTAAGGTTACCTTGGTAGTGTGTTGGTGGTACACCTTGTTTTTGGGACAAACTATTTTGAAACTTGTTTTTTTATCCTTTTTCCATTTTTTTTATTTTTTTACCCTCTTGCCTGGGGTGTAAGATACTAAAAGCTTGGATTGTTTCTTTTTTTTCATTGTGTCTTTCTAGAGGATATGTTGTGGAAAATCTTACTTGAACTAGTTGTGAGGTTCAAGTAACTATTGATATCTTAGAATTTTTGAGTGAAGGAATAATCCATGTTGTTTGTATCCTAGAAGGTTACCTTGGTAGTGCGTTGGTGGCACACCTTGTTGTTGGGATGAACTATTTCAAAGGTTACCCTGAATAATGTGTTGGTGGGATACCTTGTTCTTGGGACAAATTATTTTGAAGGTTACCCTGATAGTGTGTTGGCAAGATACCTTGTTGTTGGGGCAAATTGGGAAGGGTACCATGTGGTACACCTTGTTATTTGGACAATTCCTAGATCACAATATGAGCTAGAAAGCATAGATCAAGATTTATTCTGAAGCAAGATGTAAGTACTTTCCCCCCAGTGTATAGCAATGTAGGTGATAGATTATCATGTGATAGGATAATATGTTTGGATAGAGTATGCCCCTTTGGACAATGCCTCATGGCTCAGATAATGCTAGGTAGGATAAAGTCAATGATAGTGACCCATGTCAAGATGTTTTCCATAAGAAAGTGTAAAGCGTACACCAAACATTTGTCAAGATCAAGGTACATTGGATTGGGATAGAAATGAATTGGATTCATTTTGGATAGGCTGAGATGCTTCCACTTGAAATGGTGCATGTAGATGCTTGATTCTACACATGACGCCTATTTTCCAGGTTTTCATCATGGTACTTGTCCAAAGTGCCACCGTAGTGGTTTTCACTGGAGGACAATTTTTCTCTTGACTATTTTCTTGATTTTTTTATTTTTTTTATTTTTGATGTCACACAAAATGCATGTTTTCTAGGTTTTCATCATGGTGACAATTTTTTTCTCATGTTTGACCACCTGGTGGTGCTGATTTATATGTTGTTGTTGTCATGACATGCCAATGATATCCTGATTGGAGGAGTTGTTTTGCTAGGATACCAATGCTTGAATGTAACCCTTGATAATCCTTATCTTCCTTGTCAATACTGGAGGTAACCTTACCTTGATGCGCACATCGCAAAAGAGTGCCCTTAGAGTCCTTATGATAAAGAGTTTCTGCCAACACATGGTAAATGTGAGATTTGGATATCTTGGATGGTGAAATGTGTTGAGGGATATGATTTTCAGATGGATTGGTTGATAGTTTGGAACCTTTGACTCTCCAAACTTGGGATGATGAGCAATGATGGGTGGATACGGAGATTTGATTGGGACCAACATCTTGATATACCTTGTAGGTCGCTCTCGAAGCTTTCTTTTGCATTGTTGGACTTCTTTGATGGATGAACTTCCCCTTTTGATTTTTCCCCATAGTTTCTTTGACTAACGGAGTTTGATAGGGATGATTTTCTTGCTTTTTCTTTTGTATCCATTTGAATCTTTCTTGTCCATTTTGTTTTACTAATTATTTTGCTTCAATGACTTGTTTTGTTCTTATACATAGCTTTTTCTCTTGTTGTTGACCCCAATGAGAGGGTGGAAAAGTGTTTGGATGACTATTCATGTTATGGCTAGTTGTAGTGTTGGTAGAAATTTCATCATAAGGACTCTTTGTGCTTTCTATGTTGATGCTTGCATTAGATAAATTTTCCCCTAGTATTAGAGAGCTATCACTAATATGTTTATATCCCTTACTTGCTAAATAACCAAGACCTTGATGCTTAGGATTTCCAATAATCTAGACTGGTGCTAAGATACCATGTTCATGTAGGCCTAATCCTTTGTCTTGATGTTGAGAAATTTTATTTGTGATAGGATATGTCTTACCTTGGAAAAAAGGTGCTAATCCTTCTCTGCTCTATTGTGGATCTTCAAATGTGATAGCTTTTTCATTCATAGAATCCTCCATATGTGGGATAAATTCTTGATTGATATTTTCAACTTGATCCTGTGAAATATTAGATTTTGATGGCCCTTCAAGATATATCGGTGCTTCTTTGACTATTGTATACCCAGTGCTCTGCTACTCAGGATTTCTATTTATCTTTTCTAATAAAATATTGTTCTCCATATTTTCATGCTTAATGTCTTCAACCTACCTGGAGGATGTTTCTGATCTTAATGCTTCTTCTTGATCAATTCCAAATATGTCTATATATTTTGTGCTTTGATCATGTGCAAATATGTTAAGAGTAGGTGACTCTTGTTCCATGGTAATGATATCAAGAGTATGCGACTCTTGTTTTGGAGGAAGATCATCTACATGTCCATTAGGAGTAAGCATCTCATGGGTAGATGTATGTGTGCTTGGCATATGGATGTGTTCTTTTGGAAAGCCTTGAATTTCTTGGAAGATATCTACCAAATCATTGGAATATTTTGATGGTAAGGTTTCTTGATCTTGAATTTGTATGGTATTATCTTCGACATGCTTTGGTTCACATTCCTTACATGGATCAATTTCAAAGAAAGGATTGCCTATAAAAGATCCTTGGATTTCCTCAAATTATGGACATATGGGTGATAGCTCTTGGCTTAGATTTTCTACATTGGGTATAAGTGTTGGATTAAGAGTCTTTTGATCATCAATATGTACTATCATGAGTTTGGATGATGTCAATATATTTTGAACTGAATCATTGCTAGCCTTGGGTGATTGAGTTTGATCCTGCTTGGGATTAACTTCTTGATGTATGTCCTCTTGCTCATTGGATAATGTAGAGACATTATCAATGTGATCAGTGATAGATAGCTCTTGATCGTTGCTTAAAACTTTTGAGGTTGAGAAATTGTCCATGTTTTCATTAGTGTTTGAGCCTTGAATGTCATTTTCAACTTTTGAGGTTTAGGCATTATCATTGTTGTCATTGGTAGATGGCCCTTTAATAGTTATTTCTCCTTGATCAATGAGGTCTTGGATGAGGTTTTTGAGTGTAGCACATTTGTTTGTTGTGTGACCTTTGATTTTGTGGAACTCACATTGTTTTTACTTGTTATACCAAGGAATTTTAAAGTTTGGTTCACCATAAGTTGTACTATCATTGATTTTGATAAGTTCTTGTTGTACTAGTTCATGCATGGTTACCTCTAAAGTTTCTCCCAAAGGGGTGAATTTTCTTTTTGGTTGGTAATCTTTCCTCTATAGTTTTTATTGATTGTTTTTCTCTTGATTTTTCTGAACTCCTTGATACGGAATTGAGGTACGTTTTGATATTTCATTTGATGTACACCTTGGTGTTGTGGAACTTCTTGATATTGCAGATATTGGTGGTGTTGTGGAACTTCTTGATATTGCAGATATTGGAAGTGTTGTTGATGTGGATAATGATATCATTGTGGGATAATCTCTGTTTGTTGTGGATATGTAATGTTCCAACCTTGAATAAGACATTGACGATATGTTGTATTTCGTTTTCGTTTAATTTCCTCAAGATCTCTCTCAATTTTATCTAGGGAAATTTGATGTTTTGGATTTATTCCTTGATGGTGATTTTTAAATCCCTAATTTTGTTGCCCTATTTGATGTTGTTACCCTTGATAAGAGTAATTTGGGTAATATATCGACATGTTTTGGGGATGTTTTGATACTCAAAACCCTATCATAAGGTCGCTTGGTTTATATTTCTAAGAGGATCATACCTATGGCCATGCGGGAGGTGGTAATACAGGTCTTACAATTGCTATGTTTTCTTTTTCTTTGATGTAGAGAGAGGTTCATACACTCAAAACCCTCTCTAAAATTCTCTCAAACAATTGCTAAAACAAAAACAAAAACTTGCAGTAAAACTCCACAAAGTGTTTACAAATGGAACCATTAAAATTTCTCAATTCAAGAAATCTGATTACACAAAAATTTCATTCATCAAAAGGACTCATATTCAGAAAATAAACATATTACATTCATCATATATTCAAAATAAATACATTTAAAAATAAACAATGCTCAACAGTGTGAGTTTTTTCAATCTGCTCATGTTCCAGCTCTTCAACACCACCTGTAACTCTTGTAGCTTATCTTCATGTCTTAAAAAATTCTTGAATTCAATCATATTCTAAAATATTATTTTTATCTTCATTATGCATCCCTCATTGCTACCTTGAATACCTCCAAAATCCCTCTTCTCTTCTCCTATTCCTCTTCTCTTCACAAGCTAATTTTCTACACTTTTTCTTGTGCAACTCCCAAGAGCAACCTACAAGTTCTTTCTCCAAACTTGCTGCTATTGATTGATGCCCCTTTAATACATTAAAGGCTCCATTTTATATTTATCAAAAAAAAAATTAGATACCAAAATAGGCACCCCAAATCAGCTCTTCCTTTTCCCTCCAATTGTCTTTTTGAAATTCCTCTGCTTGTGCTTAAAATTCATCATTAAATGCTTCCAAATATGGTACACAAAGTTGTTGCACCATATTCCAGACTTGCTACTGTAAATTCCTCATAAAAATCAACAAAATCATGAACCAAGTCATGCTCATTCACATTAATTTGAAAACTGAAGTCATTAATTAATTTTTCCCAAAAAAAACTAACTTTTATGTTTTAAAGAAAAAATATGCTTTTCTTATCTTGGGTGTCCACTCTCTCCATCCCTATTTTTTACGGATTTTGGAATCTCAAAAATAATATTTAAATTCAATAGAAAGTCTCGAAAAACCCATGCCAAAATTTCCAATTTTGAATTTCAAACTCCAAAACTACCTCCTACACTTTCTCTCACTCCAAAAATGAAACATTTAAATAAAGACCAATTATTTAATAAATTATTTTGGCCTCAACATTGCAATTTATTTACCTATTACATAATTAAACCAAACCTTAGGAAATTAAAAATTAAATTCTTTCTTTTTTTTTCTTTTTTGGTCGATGAGGATAGCCCTTTGACCGTGGATGCTCCTGCATCAGACACCCATGGTAGAAATAAATGTTTCCCAAGTTGCACTCAGAAACATTTGTAAACCCTATGTTTGTCTTGGATCCGCCTCTCTTCTTTGTCCACTAGTATTTCTTTGTTCACCAATTTCTTCAACTTCACAACATTATCCTCTTTCATCTTTACTCCTCTACCCTCTATTGCTGGTGTAATTTCTCCCACTCTTTCCACCTTATCTTCTCCATGAAATTTCATTGTTTCAATGCCTTCTGTAAAACACAACATCATTGCAATCTGATTTCTTTTACTCAGAACAGCATTAGTACCATTATCAAGAGACTCATTTTCCATTCCTCCTAACAAGGAATCATAGTCACAAATCAAAACATCTTCTTGTCCACTATTCTCTAACAAAGATTTACCAGAAAAAATTTCATTTACCTTCACTTTACACTCCCCCAATTTAACTTCATCAAATTGATCTACTACTGCAATAAAATCCTCTATTTCTACATTCTTATTGTCATCAAAGTAAACACAAAAATATTATTTTACCTCACTTTTACCTGCAACCTTCATCTCATCTGAGATTAACTCATCCCACTCTCTTTCAATTGTTGCCATTCACATCAATAAATCATCCCCTTCACTTTCTTCTATGTCCTTCAAAGGACACTCTTCGGCTGCAACTTCATTATAATCACATTCATCTTCATAAATACATTTATCAAAAATGAATTTTACCTTTGTATCTTCCACTACTGCAACTCTTTCTTCCCTTGCAATAATTTGATCCCATTCTCTTTCAATCTGATTGATTAAATCATCCTTCTCAACTTCATAGGTGTTATTTAAATAACTCTCTTATACTGCTATAGTCACTGTAGTCTCATCCTCCATGTCTTTCAATAGATATCCCTCTTCAGGTTCATCAATCTCTTCGTACTCATACTCTTCTTCTTCCTTAGTGTCGCATTCATGACACTCTGCTACTGCTTCTTTCTTACCTGCAGTCAAAACATCATTAGAAAGATAAAACTTATCTTCAACTCTTCTCTCCTCTTGTTTCCTCCTTTCAATCGCATCCCTCAATTCATTTATTTGTTGTTGCAACCCTATCATTTCTCTTTCTCAAAATCTCCTTTTGATTACCTCTAGTCTAGGAATCCTTAGAATCCATCTAATGAAAATGCCCTTTCTCCTTTCCATTTTCCAAGCTTCTTAAAGCTATAACAACACAAATCTTCAACTTTCAAGATTCAAAAATGTAAACTACCTTTCTTTCAGTGATCTATTTACAAATCTTCAACACCTTCAAATGTTATCCACACACTCTCAATTCCCTAATAAAGCTTCAAACCCTCAGGCTTTGCATATGTGAACTTCCTCACATTCGGTGATCTATTCACAACTGCAAGGAATATCTCACTCGCACGACCATCCTCTACCCAATGAAGACTCTGGAAGATGCTTCCTCTACCCACCTTCTCAGAGTGGAGGAACTCTACACCTTCTACCCAACTATATCTTTGTTAGAGGATAGCAGTTACAGACCCTCTTTCATGTCTGCAACAAACATGCTTTCCACAACTCTTTCTCTTGATCATCAACCGAAAATCCTGGTGCATACTCTGCACTCTCAAGATCTTTTGGCTTCAACACAAACTCGTCACTCTCAATGTCTTTTGGCTTCAACCCGCACTCATAGGTCCTACTGCAACTGCCTCATGTTCAGTGCTCTGTTACAAACTTAGGAAATCCTGCTCTAATACCATTGATGTAGAGAAGGGTTCATACACTCAAAACCCTCTCTAAAATTCTCTCAAACAATTGCTAAAATAAAAACAAAAACTTGCAGTAAAACTCCACAAAGTGTTTGCAAATGGAACCATTAAAATTTCTCAATTCAAGAAATCTGATTACACATGAATTTCATTCATCAAAAGGAATCATATGCAACAAATAAAATTCTCATATTCATCATATATTCAAAAGAAATACATTTAAAAATAAACAATTCTCAACAGTGTGAGTTTCTGCAATCTGCTCATGTTCCAGCTCTTCAACACCACATGTAACTCCTATAGCTTATCTTCATGTCTTCAAAACTTCTTGACTTCAATCATCTTCTAAAATCTGATTTTTATCTTCATTATGCAGCCCTCATGGCTACCTTGAACACCTACAAAATCCCTCTTCTCTTCTCCTATTCCTCTTCAAATTGTTCTCCCTCAAAATTTCTTCTTGCACCAATTTCTAGCTCCTTCAACCTACAAACTTCATTTGGAAACCTCTGCTGCAATAAACCATGATTTACAAAAAAAATTGCTGCTGAAAAAAATTTCTAAAACCTACAATAAACCTTCACTAACAATATCCACAACCCTCCCAAGAAAAGAACTATGGCTGCAACAACAACCGTCCCATTCTAGTCAAGAATGGCTACCAAAACACACCCCAAATTACCTGTAATCTTCAAAAACTTCTCCAGAAAGAAGTCACAACCAAGATGGGAATAAACGTCCAAAAATTAATTCTCAAAAACTTTCCATAATATAGAAAATGCTTTCATAAATCCACTCCCACCAAAATTTCCAAAATGGGAGTTAATTCCTAGATTTCAGGCATTTTTCAATGTAACTCCTTGCCAACTCACCTTGAGCACCCACTTTTGCATGCATAATTTTAGTAAATTTTTAAATGAATCATTAAAACTTATAACTCCCTCCAAACCATGCCTAAGTCCATTTTTGCTAATTTTTGAAATTGACAAATTCCAAAAAAAATCCCTCCTAAATTATCTCCACTCCCAAAATTTGCAACAAAATAATAAAAGGAAATTATACAATATTTATTTTATTCTAACCTTTCAAATTACCATATAAATAAATCACCCACCAAACCTTAGGAAAATATAAAAATTAAAATGCATTCTTTTTTTTTTTGGTTGATGAGGATAGCCCTTTGACCATGGATGCTCCTGCATCATTCTTCCTCTTTGTTTAAGATGATTGATGTGGTGAGAAACTGATGGGGTGTTTCATTTTTCTCAAATATAAAGTTCCTCAAACTACTTATGATGTCGGCATGGGTACCTTCAATGTGCATGAGAGTAGGTTGAATAATAGGTGCTACAAGGCCTGGTTGTTGAACAGGAGTTGTGGATCGCCAGATTGTCATAAGGTGTGATGGTATTTTGGGGTGGTTTGCTATGAAACTCAAAAAACCCTAAGGCTTGAGTGTTGTTTTGGAATGTGGATTCTTTTTTTTGGAAATTAAATGTTGAAGAACGAGGGTCGATATTCCACTTCTTTGTCTAGAGGATATGTTGTGGGAAAGATACTTGAACTATCTATGAGTTCCAAGTAATTGTTGATATTGTATCTCTGGAAATTTTATGGGTTAATAGATTGATAGCAGTAAAACCAAAATCCCAAAGAGATAATGAAGAAAAAAGGAGAAAACAATGAAAACAAAAGGAACCATCTTACCAACGTTTTCAAACTCCATGATTTACCTCCATTATACCTTCTAGCTTGCTGCAAATTGAAGTTTACCTTCAGATTCTTTGAGCAACCTATGAAAATTTCAAGTCCTATGCAAGTGTTGAAGGATTTTTACTATGAAAATGCCCCTAAATGCTTAAGAGAAGCTTTAAGTATGCAGGAAAATGACTGTAAAAATGAAGACCAGAAATTCACGTGAAAGCTTCAGGAGAGAGAGAGAGAGACCAAAATGAATTCAAAATCGCCATTTTATAAGAAAAGGTAATTTTGAATAAACGGACGAGATCAAGAGTCAAATCGACAGACAGGATTGAAAGTTAAGATAAGGACAAAATGGCTAAAAAAAGGATGGAGAATCAAATTTGTAACAGTCATTTGATTTTTGAATGGAAAAGGCATCTTTTGAATTAAAAATCATTTTAATTCAAAAGTAGAGAATCATATGACAATAGGCAATAAATGCCCATTTTCTGCCAAAATAAGAAATTTTGACCATTTTAAATACGTAATCATTTTTTTATTAAAAATGAGGAGAGTGACATGTGGCCATAATTAAATAAATTAAAGAATTTATTTAATTAGAAGAGGTATATGTAAAATATTGACGTATTTAAATAAATAAACAAGATTTATTTATTTAAATAATCTAGAAGAATTAGTGGACAGAAATAATTAAATAAATTAAGAAATTTATTTAATTATAAGGAGACATTAGATAATTAGCGACGTATTTAAATAAATAAATAAAATTTATTTATTTAAATAATCAGGAAGAATAAAGAGACATAAATTAATTAAATAATTAAAAATTATTTAATTAATAAATGAAAATGGATTGAATAACATAATTAAATATTTTAATTACACTAGACCGGGATGTAAGTGTTCTATCAAGTCTGGAAGTCAAACACCTTGTGCCCACATTTTTTCCTTGTATTACAATGCTCATGTCGCATAAAGAGTACTGGAAAATGTATGTCCTAAAATTGGAGACTGAGTACTGATAGCAGAATTTCGCAAACTCTTAGCCTTTTGGCAACGCAAGTACCCCGAAAGGTGTCCCATTAAGTTAATTTTTAAAACCGAAAATTAAATTAAAGAGTGGATTTAACTCCTGGGGAAGTGGTTTTCATTGGCACCGGGTGGCGGGTGAAGGGGCCAGGTATGTAAGCGGAAAGATTCCGAAGGAATGAATTTCGTATGTCGCTGTACAGTTTCGGTGTGGAAGGGGACTCAATTTCATCCTTGGCGAAAATTAGGTTGAAATTGGGGGTAAAATTCATTTCATTTTCAAATTTACTATAGTAATTTCAGAGAGCTTAGAGCGAGGATAGCAGTAGAGAAGATGGTGATCCCGATCACAGAGCACCACGGGTACATTGTCAGGACCTACAGACGACTAGAGGGCGTGGAGCCAGCAGTATGTACCCTTAGCTCACTTCATCAATTTATCATTTTTCATGCCTTTTTGGGGTTTCTAGGGCTAGGAACACATGTGTTGCGACGCATTTGCATTTGCATAAACTGCAATCGCATTCATGTTCAACACATTTCATGTGTTGCGACGCAAACACGAAAGGTCATTAGCTTAGGGTCAAAAGTCGCAACGCAACTACTTAAAGTTGTGGCGCAATCACCAATTTAAGCCGCATTTGATGGTTGTAAAGCCACATTCGAATTATCACGATGCATTTGGCGACCGTAATGACACATTTGAAGTAAATGATGAATGTGTATGAAATCATGATGCAAGTGAAATTTTGCATCGCGAATCGCAAATGTGGGTGGAACGCATGTAATCATCAAAATAGCTTATTTCAAACATAGCGCACAAAAATGACAATAAACGTTTTAACCGCAACGCTAAATTGAAGCAAACGGACGCATTTGTTTTGACTTTGACCCGATGGCATCTTGTAAGTTAAGGCCAACTCTAAATTCCCTTTGGCTTCTGTGACTCAGTGATAATGATAAGTTTCAAGGAGATGATGACGTGTGCTTTGACATGTGCAGAGACAGTTAGCACCTTTTTACACGCAGGAGAGTAGACCATTGACTTGTGCATTCAGAGACAAGTTGATGGATAGAGAGTGACGGCGATTGATGCGACTGGGTCTCTACTATGTCACCTATATGCCCGTTATGCGGGAAAATAGGGGACTCATGACAGCATTATGCGAGAGGTGGCACTCTGAGACCTGCTCTTTCCACTTGCCAACTAGGGAGGCTACAGTTACCCTCAAGGACGTTTATCGGATTCTACGCCTACCAATCCAAGGAGAGGATTTTTTATGACCCATGGCATGGATATTAGAAATTCATTAGCTACAATCATGATCAAGGTGTCGGGTTGGGTATTGAGGGGTATGAGATCTGGTGGGAGTTCATGGCAGAGCACTACAGACGATTTGATGCTCTATTAGCGACATTGATTGTTGGTGTAGTTATTCCAAATCACTAAAAAAATGGGTTTCCCATTGGCTGGGGGGATGTACTTGTTGGCATGAGGCAAGACATGATGGTTTATGCTTAGGGACCTTGTTTATTAGGGATGTTATATCATCAGTTGCATGAGGTTGTGTATGGGAAGACACAGAGCATTTCTTACGGGATGACCCTTCTTATGATTTGGGCATGGGAGCATGTTGCCATTTTTCGCCCATTGATTGAGAGGCCACAGTTGGTAGATGGCATGCCATATGTATATTACTATATCGGTGCCTTACAGCAGAGACACTATGGTGAGACAAGTTGGTGGAGACATAGGATTGACACCATGACTGTATTTATCTGGAGACCATACAAGGATTGTGGGCAGTGGGAGGATGAGGTAGATCATCTGAGTTTATGTCGGTAGTATCGATATCTGATTGGCCAGATGGTGTAGACACAGTTGATTGTAGAGATGTATTTGTTGCAGCAGGTTCTTAGGCAGTTTGGCGAGCAACAGGGTATTTTGATCGGGACAGCAGAGTATGCGAGGTCATCTTGGGAGTCAGCATGGGGACTGCCCATATCTATGGCCTTTGCTACTCAGCAAATAGATGGACTGGTGGCACAACAGTGGGGATGGAGAGGAGGCATTGTAGATCTAGGGACCACTACAGATTTTGATTTATGGTGGCAGACACATAGGCCTGTTCCCCTCTCAGATCCAGATGGACCAACACCAGTGGACTAGAGGTCCATTATTCCACATGTACGGCAAGCTAGATGAGGGGGCAGATTTGGTGACAGAGGGAGAGGTAAAGGCTGAGGGAGAGATGGGGATAGGGCAGGAGGCAGGGGTTGAGGGAGAGATGGGGATGATGGTGATGACGGGGGAGCCGGCGAGAGGCAGAGGAGAGGAGGAGACAGAGGGAGACACGAGAGGCGGGTGAGGTAGTGAGTGGCCAGAGCACCACTGGACCCTATTCTAGAGGAAACCAAGGAGGAGGGGGAGAGGGAGGTGGAGCATGCAGAGGCAGAGATTGGAGGAGAGGAGATGGTGATGGAGGAGAGAGAGGTGGAGGGGAGGGAGGAGAGGGTGGTGGAGGAGAGAGAGGTGGAGGAGAGGGAGGTGGAGCATGCAGAAGCGAAGATTGGAGGAGAGGACATAGGGGATGATGACGATGATGAGGATGAGGCCATTGATGAGGCAGAGCATCTACTGTGATGGAGTATGGTGGAGGGAGATGATGGGATGCCGACAGGGCCAGTATTGCCAGCAGATGCCACCATAGATCAGCAAGTTTTTGACCTTTAGAGGAGACTTGATGAGAGCACTGCACAGGTCAGGGCTTTACAGGCTAAGCTTGAGCTAACAAGGGTCGAGTGGGATCAGGCTGAGATTTGAAGGCAAGAGGCAGCACAATGGTGTGTAGAGTTTGCAGAGCTATGCACAGGGCCTTTAGGAGATATGGCTCGTGAGTTTTCCAGGGTGAGTGTTTGGTATGGCTGGGTTGGAAGGACAGGAGTGGAATGGACAAGGAATGGAGAAAATAGATTGGTGGAAGGAAGGTGGACAGGACAGAGTAGGGAAACACACAGAAAAATGGAAAGTAAATGGAAATGAAGGAAATGGATGGATGGAAGGAAGGATGGGGACGCCGCTCCAATCCACCCGGCGACAGCTTTTCGATGATGACCATGATGGAGTTGGTTCCCTTGACAGAGCATCGATCCCCCAGATCTTCTCCTTGAGGAGATGAGGAGAGTACCTCCTAAGATATTGACATTTAATGTATTATGACATTATTGACTATTGAGCATGCGAGCTCCATTTTTGGGATATCTCTTTGACTCTATCCTGTGAAATTGACTTTTGAGATTATATATATATACGATGCAGTTTTGATGTGGCCCATTTGTTTTATGTTATGTGATGATGTGTTATGTGATGATGATGATGATGATTTAGATGACATGTTTTGATTATGTAGCTATAACACCTATGTGATATTTATTTGATGCATTTTATGATTCCTATGATGATGTTATATGTATTTCTATGTCATGGATGCATTTATGATGAAATGCTATGTTCTATTTATGATTATATGCTACGATGATGCCATGGATGATACTGATGATGATAATATTTATGTTTTTATTTGTTTTCATTTCCTTCCCATGATTAGGATGTACTAATGGATGACAATATTGTTTATGGATTATATAACATGTGATTGGCATGATGATATGCCATGATTTACTATGAAAATCTATGTATGTAATTAGATTGTTTTATGATTTGGATCTAATCTAATGCAAATGTCTAATGTAATGCAATGTCTATATGATTATGTACAGCGAATGTATTTTTGTATGTCATAGGATATTATCAAGAGACAGAAGAAAGACGAGGTGACCAAAGAGAAGGAGATGGATGTTAGTAAGATGAAAAATCCTTCAACACATTTCCATAGGACTACCAATTGTTGCTCCTAATCATCATTGGGAATATTATTGTGATGGCCAACAAACACCATGATATGATGTAAATCAAAGTGTGGAAGGTCATACCATCACTTGACATAAACAGTTACAGACAAGGATGATCATGACTCATACTACAAGTGTATTTGCCCCAATTGTTTTGTCATAATCAACCATAAACAGTGAAGACAAGCAAGACAAATCATGAAACTTCATTGCTCCTCTAAATCTTGTTGTTAGGACATCCTTGAGGAACTAGCAACATGACTGTCAAAATACATAATAAACATCATAAAATTAAATGTCAAATGCTTGCCAAGTGTCTGAATGTCAAGATGTCAAGTTTTTCAAAAATGTTGAATGTCTTGGTGTCAAAGTGCCAAAGTTGATGATGTCAAGATGTTAGATTAGTGTCAAGTTTAGGAAGGACTCATCTTAAATGATGTCGAGATGTCAGATTTAGAAAGGACACATTTTGAATGACGTCGATGTCAGAGTGATACCAAATTCGGGAAGGACACATCTCGAACGTCGATGTCAAGATGTCGAATTGATGTCAAGTTCAGGAAGGATTATTGATACCCGAACGATCACACCATTACCACCAGATCATCCGGCTGATATTATGATACGACCATATTGATAACGACCGATGATTGATTTGATTATTCAGATTTTGACGATCGATTAATTTTTTGATATGCCAAGATGATTGTCATGCTTGATTGAAAGATTGCAGAAGTTCGCTTGGGTAAATTGTATGTTCGAATTTGAACAAAGACCATGATAAATTTAAATACTATTTCATGTGTGAGAAAATCGTGCAATGAACCCTAATGGACTGACCTAGTGTGGCCTCAGAGGCTCATCAACAGATGGCCTTGCCTACGTCATACACTCAGAGACCTCGTAGTTCGACACGATCAATGACTTTTTCTTGTTGACCAAAGATTGAGTAATGATTTATTTTGACAAACCTAATAGGACTGACCTAATGTCTCAGGGGCTCGAAGATGAGCCTTGCCTACGTAGTAAATGTGTAGAGACAACATACTTCGACAATGACAAAGGCTAATCAAGACTTGAATTGACGTGACTGTGTTGACTGACATGACTATTTTTTTGGATTTAATTTTTTTTTATGTTTTTTTAGAATGTTTTTTTATTTTTTTAGAATGTTTTTTTATTTTTAAGTCTTTTTTTAGGACATTTTATGATTTTTAGGTCTTTTTTTAGGACATTTTATGATTTTTAAGTCTTTTTTCAGGACCTTTTTATGATTTTTAGGTCTTTTTTCAGGACATTTTATGATTTTTAGGTCTTTTTTCAAGACATTTTATGATTTTTAGGTCTTTTTTCAAGACCTTTTTATGATTTTTAGGTCTTTTTTAGGACATTTATGATTTTCAAGATCACGTGTGGTAGCCACTGTAGTCTCATGATAAAAGTTTTCCCCTAGTCAAGTTGAGAATGAGCCAGGCAAAATGGAATGTAAAGAAAAGGCATGACTAGCATGGATAGTGGATAGTATGCAAGACTTGATTTCAACCATTGTTAGCCATGGATGGAAATGTCATGATGTCGAGGTGAAGTGTTATGATGCATGTCGGAAAAGAGTATGTTATTAGTGACAAAGGTAGATAGAGTGACAGTAGATGGCACAGCAATGACTGACTACACATGGCACCTGTTTGTCAAGTTTTCACCATGGTACTTATCCAAAGTGCCTGTTTACCAGGTTTTCACTATTGGATGAATTATTTCTCTTTATTTTTGTCATTTTATTCTTTTTCTTTTTTTTATGTCACCAAGATGCCTGTTTGTCAGGTTTTCATCAAGGTGATGATTTTTGTATTTTTCAATTTTTTGTATTTTTTCAGGACTTTTTCCCTAGCTCTCTGAAGCTAGGTATAAAATTGATAAATGCCAGATCCATGGAATTCCTTGACGATGCCCCGATCTTGTGTAGATGACTATGTTGGATGTAAGGACCTGATCGGGATGAGGAGTACGAGTGGAAAATATGAAGGATGATAGATGTGACGAATGAAAGAGGCTATGGTAGGATCCCTAATGTGCGCACTATGTGGACCATCAGGCCTTAGCCGAAAAGGAGCTTGGGCAACCAACAAGCTAGAGTACAAGAAGGAGTTGTCATCAAAGATACATTGAACGACATCACCAATGGAGGGATATGATGGATATGTGAACATGGATGGATGGAACAGAGTATATGGTATGAGTGAGAGTGACATGGATAGAGACCTTGGATCAACAAGTGCTTTGTTTGAATTTTTGCCTTGATAAATGCCCCCAGTGATTTTTGATGGAGAGGCATACTTTGAGATCGACTTTTTCTCATTTTCATTTTTGAATTTTATTTATGTTTTGTCTGATAGCTTTTTATTTTGGCTATGGGACTTGTCTTGATCTTCTTTTCTTTCTTTTGATTTTTTATCTCCTTTTAAAGATATCTCGTTCATTGGAGCTTTTCCTTTATTCTTTTCCTGAGCTATGATTTTTTGATCCATTTCTATGATGCGAGTGGACATGTGTGAAATGGGGGAAGTAGGTGAAGTAAAAGGAATGTTTAGTGGATGAATGGGAGTGCGATACCATTAATGGAATCTTTTGGACTATCCTTTTTTGTACTGTTAACATCAAAGGAGGCTTGAACATCCTTAATGACTTGGCAAGATGACTTAGTAGAGATGACAATAGGAGATTCATATCCTAGCCCAGGGTAGGTGGGATGGAAGGATGATGATTGGATATCCTCAACGGGGTCATGCTCAAAGAGTGGGTTATCGTAAATTTCTTGGTCAAATAAAGGGTTATAATAGATATGAAAAGCTTGAGAGGAAGTAGATATGGCAAAGGCCGATGTGTCATCAGGGTCCTGAAAGGTTTCAATCCAAGCACGGCCATCCTTTTGTGTTCCTTCTGTAACTATCTTGACATCAACATTAGAATTTTGTTCTCTATTAGTGGCATTAGCATTGTCGTTTGTTGGTAAATTATCCATACGATATTCTCCACATCCCATGTCATGAATTTGGACCTTGGGGTTTGATGGTGGGCTAAATGGAGTGTATGACTTGGTCAATGAAGATGGATCAATGTAGTGAGATGATGTGGCGATGGATGTGGAAGTGGAAGGATTCACAAGTGCTAATGGGTCAATGAATTTGGAAGACAAAGATGTTGAAGCTTCCCTATTGATAGGCACTTGATGCTCTGAGACACCGCGTAAGTTGGTACAATATTGGAACAGATCAGGGTCTTTGTATATAGTAATCTCAATGCCTTCAAAAGGAAACTTCAAACATTGGTGATACGTTGAGGGAACGACTTTCAGTGTGTGGATCCAAGGTTGACCGAGTAAAATGTTGTATGGGATGTCCAAATCCAGAACTTGACAAGTGGTGTCGACAATGACTAGCCTGATTCGAATTGGAAGTGTAATTACACCCTGAGAGGAACATTTTTCATCATCATATGCCTTGATAACAATGCTTCTTGTGGCGTCTATGTAAGCATCAGAAAATCCTAGTGCCTTGACCAATTTTAAGGAACATATATTCAGTCCTGCTCCGCCATCTACTAAGACTCGTCTGACCTTATGTTTATGAACAAAAAATTTGATATGAAGGGCATCATTATGGTTGGATTTGGATGACGAATAGTCTTGGTCAGAAAAGGTGATATGGTGGGGATTCATGAGATATCCTACCATGGCTTCGAATTGGCTGACATCAATATCTTGGGGAACGAAGGATTCTTGCAATGTTTTATCTAAGATGGCCTTATGGGCAAGTGAGATACATAACAACTCAAGGATAGAGATTTGTGCCGGTGTTTTTCCAAGCTAGTCAATAATACTAAAGTTTCCTTTAGGTTGGGACTGCTTGTTTTGTGGACGCGATTGCGACTACGAAGTGGACGGGCCAGCTATTGTTACCTTTGGTTGTCTAGGGGGAGGAGGGTCGGCTATGGTGACCTTTCCACCACGGGTGATGAAATTGCATTCAGGGGCCTTTCTAACAGTGACTATGCAGACATGTTCATCAGTTGTTCTAATGTGATGTACGATAGGTCCCCCGAAATAGTCACATCCAATACGGGCATAGTTGGCTTGACCATTGTTATTTGTATTTGATGTAGAAGGGTTTCCAGAACCATGATCCTACAGTGGGTTCTTGTGTATTTGTGTATTGTATGGTCTGCATTAGAAGCAAATTGTGGTCCACCAACTTTAACGATACACTTTTCAATAGGGTCTTGTACTAGATTTTTCAATTGTCTACAGGAAGAGGTTTTGTGTCCTTTTATTCGATGATAGTCACAAAATTCGTTATCATCCCACCAAGATGGTTTAAACTACCTAGGGTCATATGGTTTGGGGTCCTCAAGTGTGATGACACCATTCTGAAGGCATTTCCTGAGAACTTCTTCAATAGGCTCACCCAAGGGAGTGTATGTACGTCCTCTAGGGAATTGTTTGGGTTGTCTAGGTTGCCTTTGAATTTGATTGTTTTGATTTCCTTGGTTATTCGGATTTATCTGGATAGCATTAGCAGCATAGGTTTTTGTCATCATTTGTGTGTTTTGTGGTTGTGTCCCTTTTAGAGTAATCATAGGACCCATAGCATTGACAGCCTTAGCATCGACTACACCATTGTTGGTGACATGTTTGTTCTTAACCCAGTATTTGTTTTTGTCAGCAAGAGGAGGGTTTGCATTTGTGTTTTTAGGACCATATTTCAGTTTTCCTTCGGCTATGAGGGCTTGTTCAACTTGGACACCTCGTTCAACTAGGTCTGCAAAAGTTGTGCAACAATGAACACGCAAGCCATTTTTCAGTGGGCCCAATAACGTTTGTACGAACATGTCAACTTTTTCCTTTTTAGGTATGTCTATATGACAGCGACTCACTAGGCCCCTCCATTTTTGAAAGAATGGTAAAAAAGTTTCACCCGAATCTTCTTGTGTGAGTTGGCATAAGTTGGTGATGGAGGTGTCTGTGTCAATGTTGTATGTGTAATTTTTCATGAATTTTTCAGCAAGTTCTTTCCATGACTGTATTCCAAGTTGCAGTGTATAGAACCATTCTAAGGTTGGTCCTGCAAGAATTTTAGGAAACAGTCACATTAGATATGTGTGCTGCCTTATGAGCAAATACCACACTTGTTACTTAACTCTCTGAGTATCATGGATTTGTTTTACCTTAGACAGAGAGCTGAGTTTGAGCCACATAACCATGTGGAAATGGTGGCATGTACAAAGTTGTATCAGGTGCGGAGGAAGCGAATACGTCATATGGTATTGCGGGTTCTTCAAAGGTTTTAAGCGATTTTTCCCATCTGATGGCTTCATTCCGACCTCCTTTTGGAGCGAAGTGTATATGGTACTTGGACTTCAGCTGGCTGTCCTTCGAAAGTAAGGTATGTTCTAATTAGGTGTTTGTTGATATTGCTAGTTGTGAGTGGGAATTTGTTGTTGAGTATGAATCTTGGACGAGTATGTGGGAATATGTGACCCAAACATGTTTGTTTTTATTTGAGATATTTGAAATCCCCGACTCATTTGATTGCCAAGGTTACACATTTTTTGCGTCATTTGAGTTCCTTGTCCTTGTTGAAAGAATTGTCCATGTAGCATGTTGGTGTTTGTTCCTTGGGAGTGTCCATGTGGTGTGTTGATATTTTTTCCTTGGCCATGTGTGATGTTCATATTTTGTCCTTGTCCATGTGGGATGTTTAATTGTGATGATGTATTAATGTTGTGTTGAGGGCCTTGAATGAAGACTCGTCATGGGTTTCCTCCAAAGGGATTAGATGAGATTCCACCATAAGGATGTGATGAGGATGCCCCCATTTTCATAGATGAAGATCCCAACATAGGGTTTGTGGGATTTTCTCCCGTTGATGTGAACCCAATGGTTATTCCTATCATTTTTGATAATGATGTGGACATTGTAGGCATGGACATAGTAGATGGATGTTGTATTAGTTGAGGTGGAGGTGTTTTGACTTGTGGTGCCACTAGATGTCACATTAATGGTGTCAGTCACAACTTGTGTGGTGACCACAATGTTATTGCTATTGGGGGCATTGTTTGTGTTTTCATGAGATGTCATGGTTTGTGTCGCGTTGTCTGGAGAAGAAGGTCTTATGGTATTAATGTCGAAGCCTTTTGGTAGTTTTTCCCCTTGGTCCAAAAGCATAGCAAGGTATCTGTCAAGATCATTCAAGACCAATTCTTCTACAAATGAAGCTATGTCAGGGTTTTGAGCGGCAACATCTAAATCCTCTGCTAGTACTTGTCCATTTTGGTCTCTCTGTATGAATTGTTCAAAAAGTGGATTTTGAAAGGAAGTTGACATACTCATGGATGATTGTACTTTCAAATTTCCAAATGGGTCATCCTAAATCTAGTCATTGGGATTGGTGTTGGTGTTGGTGTTGTCAAAGTCTTGTCCAAAGTCTTCCATTTGTCTTTTCTTTCTTTGAATTCTTGTTTCCACCATCAAGGAAATTACTCAAATGAAGTGATGACAATGCAAGTATGGCACTAGTCTATTTTTGTCTTTTTGTGCGATAATGGATGACAATGCAACGAGATGATAATGTTTACCTAAGGAAATGTGTAATGTCCAAAAGCTAAAGTGATGATTATGACTAGGATGACGATGATGACAAGGTGCAAAATAAGGACTAAGATCATTATGTCGACTAAAGAGGCAACTAATGCAAAGTCTAGGTCCAAAATGACGAATAGGATGAATAATATTTTTGTATTTTTTGGGAATAAAGTATGCAAGGTATAAACTAGAATGCAATTTGGAGAAAGGGGTACCTAAGCATTGTAAGCTTAATCTTTGCTCTCAATTTTTAGTTACCAAAGGGCTTATTGAAAATGACAAGATGACAAAGTCCAAAAGGACTAGTGATTTTTCCTAACTAGACCATTGAGTTGGAAAGCTTCACAAAAGGTGACAATGACTGAAGATAGAAATGAATGACGAAGTCCAAGATAACCTAGTTTTGAAAGCAATGATTTTGCAAATTGTGATAAAGTTGGCCCAATCCAAAGTATGCAAAAATGACAACCTAGGGTCAAGATAATGTTGAAGACATGATTATGAAACCTAAGGGATGAAATTAAAGAATTTGAAGATCTAAGCCTAAGGTCAAAAGTGCAAACTAATGGATGAATGATAAAAATATTTTGAGCAATTTGAAAGCTGGTTTCTGACAGAGACGTCTTGGAAAAGAAAAGTGTTTGATAGCAGGCTGACAGTGTTTAGACTTAGATTCGGGTTTGTATCAGGGTTTTATATATGCCAAGCAAATGCATTGTTTGAGACCGCGAATGCGTTACAATATTTCAAATGTGTTTCATTTTAAGCGAATGTGGTTTTGAAATTAACAAATGCAGAGGTTGGCACATGTGGTTCTATGAAATTCAAATGCGTCATGACGAAGCATATGCGGTGTTTATGGAATTAGATGTGGTTTAATAGAGCGATTGCGTCTCAGGGATTTTCAAATGCATTTCAGGATAGCAGATGTGTTTCAACAGTTGTGTCATAGGTTGTAAAAAGTGAGTTTTCTAATGTATTGCATAAAAATATGATTTGTCAAAGGTCGAATGTGTTTGTCCAGATTTGTGAATGTGGTGAATACCGCTTGAAAATCTAGAAACCACTTGACAAGCACAATGTTTTAGTGTAAGCAAACGTACGTAAGACAAGCATGATCCTAATAGGCCAAGGGTTTGTATACTTGGTATAGCCCACTGATATACCCTGGATTAGTGTTGAACACCTCTCCTTCTCGAGAGTAGATAGCTTAGAAGTTTGGTGGCACAGGCTCCCTTCTTTTCACGTACTTCTACAGGCTCACCAACTTCAAATTCTTGGGTAGTCACTTCCCAAGAATTGCTATCTCTACTCAAGGGAGTCAGTAGTGAGTATCTTCGGGCATGATATTGTACCCTGCACTATACCAAGCAACGGCTGAAAATGGTTGGCTTCTAAAACAATAGGTGTCTAGTTAGGGCATTCGTTCGAGTGGCCACACATGGGGCGAGAGATTAATCACCAATTAGGTGGCACTCCAGCCTAAAGAGGTTAATCTTAACAAGGTTTATGGGAGTACTACTCCGTCTGTGTGACACATCCACACTCGTGGTACTTGAACTTTCCTCAAGCACCCATTTTATATCCTGGTTGGAAGTGGCTTGACTTTAGCCTGTTACTGGTCGGGTCGTCCCTTAAGGTGAGTATGTTTTCCCTTAAGGCAGGCCCATTTCTCTTACACCTAGGATCACCCGAAAGTGCAAGCGTAGAGGATACTTTGATTATTAAGTCTTAAGGGTTACAAAAAATAAAGTGGGTATGGCTTTCTGATCACCAAGTTTTCACAAGGTGAGAGCACAATCACCTACCACTTTCAAGCACAATCAAACGCTTGCAAATAGAAGTTCATTCTAGTGCACCAATGGAAGTGTTCCTAAACTAAAAATCATAGACAAATGATTTTGAAATACTAATCTTCGACAAATGTAGCTGCAAAACCACACATCAGTAGTTTGGATAATTTTCTTTGACTCACAAGCGCTGCAAACCCACACATTAGCAGTTTCAGTAAATGCCTTCGACCCACGAGAATCCTAATGCCACATGCTGCAACCAGACATTAGCAACCCGAAAATCCTATTCTAGAGAATGCAAAAAGTAGCAACAGACTGAAATAGTAAAAATGTAGAAATCTAAAAAAAAGATTTGAATACAGAAACTGAATAGGCGAATGTGTTACGATAGAGCGAATGCGTCACAATAGCTTATGTTAGAGTTTACCAGCCGAATGTGTTATCCTGCAAACAGATGCATCAGAATACCTGTGAAATGCGTCATGTTTTAGTTGGATGCGTCATGGGAGGTCACGAATGCGGTTCAATGGTGAAAATGTGTCATTTGTTTTGTCCAGTGCATCGCGACGTAGCAAATATGGTGCAAAATGATTCAAATGTGTTGTTCATAAACCTATAGCTGCCAAACAGAGACAGAAAGTCGTACGAAAACAAAAAAGAATGCACTAAAAGATGTCGGGTTCACCAAATGTATCTCTGGAAATTTTATGGGTTAATAGATTGATAGCAGTAAAACCAAAATCCCAAAGAGATAATGAAGAACAAAGAAGAAAACAATGAAAACAAAAGGAACCATCTTACCAATGTTTTCAAACTCCATGATTTACCTCCATTATACCTTCTAGCCTTTTGCAAATTGAAGTTTGCCTTCAGATTCTTCGAGCAACCTATGAAAATGTCAAGTCCTATGCAAGTGTTGAAGGATTTTTACTATGAAAATGCCCCTAAATGCTTAAGAGAAGCTCTAAGTATGCAAGAAAATGACTGTAAAAATGAAGACTAGAAATTCACGTGAAAGCTTCAGGAGAGAGAGAGACCAAAATGAATTCAAAATTGTCATTTTATAAGAAAAGGTAATTTTGAATAAACAGATGAGATTAAGAGTCAAATCGACGGACAGGATTGAAAGTTAAGATAAGGACAAAATGGCTAAAAAAAGGCTAGAGAATCAAATTTGTAACGGTCATTTGACTTTTGAATGGAAAAGGCATCTTTTGAATTAAAAATCATTTTAATTCAAAAGTGGAGAATCATATGACAATAGGAAATAAATGCCCATTTTCTGCCAAAATAAGAAATTTTGACCATTTTAAATAAGTA